>CM052648.1:61439532-61467289 GCA_028533165.1 Leontopithecus rosalia | reverse complement strand
CTGGGGAGAAATGCCAAATATGGGTGAGGGGGCAGAAGGCAGCAAAACACACTGCCACGTGTGTACCTATGCAACTATCTTGCATGTTCTGCACATGTACCCCAAAACCTAAAATGCAATAAAAATTAAAAAAAAAAGAAATATACATACTTTGTAGACTAGCTCAATTGAGGTACTTAACATATGCGTGACCTCAAATACTTACCACTTTTTTGTGTTGACAACACTTAAAATCTGCTCTCCCATTTTCAAAATACAGTACATTGTTATTAACTGTACTCCATTTTGACTCAATTTTTGTGGGGAATGTAAAGGCTATGTCTAGAATCTAGATCATCTTGAGTTTGCTGATGACCTTTTAGATACAACACATGAAATAAGAAATTAATAAGCTGGGTTTTATTAAAACTAAAAATTTCTGACCTGTGAAAGATACTGCCAAAAGAATGAAAAGACAAGCTAAAGACTGGGAGAAAATATTTGCAAAAAGAATATCTAATAAAACTGTTATCCAAAATATGCAAGAAACTCTTAAACCACAATTAAAAACCAAAAGACCCAATTAAAAAATGAGCCAAAGATACCTTACCAAAAAAGCTATATAGATAACAAATAAGCTTATGAGAAGATGCTGCACATCATATGGCATCATAGAAATATAAACTAAATGACCATGAGATACCACTGTACACCTATTAGAAATATGGCTAAAATTCAGAGCATTGACAACATTGAAAACTGGCAAGGATGCAGAGTAACAGGAATTCTCATTCTTTACTGGTGGGAATTTCAAAATGGCATAGCCACTATATTCACTATTAACATTTAGAAATTAAATTAAACAAGTAATAAAATATAAACCCCAAGGCCTCAAGATATGTGAATGAACTATATTCTTTGAACAAGTAGGAATCTTCCTTAAAGTGTACTGTAACAATTTACCAGAATGACTTTATACTGGAGAAGGCTAAAGACCCAGACCTTCTGGGGATTAGTGGATGCCAACTCTTAATGTACTTTAATCGCTAGAAACCAGAAGTTCTCTATGCTTCACCAGTTACAATAGGGCTCTGTGGAGATCAGAGGATGGATGAAGTTTTGGCCCAATTTGGTTTCATGGGATTTTTGTGGGAATAAGTACAACACTCTAGTTGTTTCTCCACTTTCAAAATATATAGTGGAAACAGATGTGCTTAGTTAACTGCAGAATTCTTACATTAATTTTTTGAGTGATGGAGGGAGGGCCACTTTACAATGTCATTATCTTCACTGACTATTACTATATCACAAAGTAACAAAGGTCAACCATGGCCCTTGAATTCTAATTCTTATCTTATCAGCCATATGATACAGCTTTAAGCTCCAGTCCTTTCCTTTTTCTTTGGGAAATCTGCCTTATATCTCGTTGCTATATGGTCTTATGGAAAATATTGATAAAGAAAGTCAAGCTCACTTTAATGTGTTTTCATTTAGTATCCATCTAGAATTTTGAATCATCAAACTGTGAAGGTCATGGTCATACTCCAATGCTGTGACTTCAAAGAGCTTAGGTATTTTCTTCAAAAGTCAGCTTTTGTAACTGTTCCTGGAAAGCTGGTTGAGGAATTTTAAAATGCCAATAAAATCTACTTTTTGTTATAAAAGGAAGTAGAACAGTGCATTTGTTCTTATCTGTTGATTAGCAGAAGTTGCTATACTAAGGTCACACGGATGCCCTCAATTCACTGAGCATTGGCTGAATAGACTCCCCACACTGTGACTGCCATCACACTAGCTCTGTAGACTCTTTCACCTCTTGCCAGTATTTGCCTGCAAGCTGCCAGTTTTGATGGGGGCCAGCACAAGGAAAAACTTAAAGCAGGTTCAGGCTGCAGTGCAAGCCGTCCAGCCACTTGGGTCCTTATGACTCAGTGTGTCCAGATATACTGGAAATGTCTGCAGCAAACAGAGATGCTGTATGGAGCCTCTGCAAATCTCTAATAAAATCTCTAGTGTATTAGAATAAGTCATGTCTTCTTCTGCAAACAACATACTTTTAATGTGAAAGTAGTTGAATGTTTAGAGCAGCTGAAAGAGTGCATACACAATTACTGGACACCAAATAACTAGGTGAGTCAACTACTCATGAAATGTGTCTTAGTAATTTATTGAATCTTACAATTTGATATGTACTTTAGCATTTCATTGCAAAATAGAATTATCATACAGGAGTCAGTGTCTAAGCAAGTGCAGAAGGTTCCAGGAAATGACACAAGCAGGCACAGATTTCTATGGCACCTGCCCCTCCCCAACCATCATCCCATGAGGAATTACTTACCATGTGTCAATAGGTAGCAAAAGTATTAAGTTGAATTATAGATGGATTTATACGCTTTGAAGGCACCTGCCAAAGTAAATGGTTGCTGTCTTATGTCGGTATTTAACCATGACCTCCCAAATAGTTGATTTCCAGTCAGCATACCTCTGGATGTCACATTTGTTTGTCTACTTCATGTGGAAAGAATGATGGACTGAGATGTGCATCATGTACAGTGCTTCATGGAAAGAGGCAATCCTTTGTCTGTTGAATAATTATCAATATCAAGATTTTATTTATTTAGTTAGTTTTATTATACTTTAAGTTTAGGGTACATGTGTAGAATGTTCAGGTTTGTTACATAGGTATACACATGCCATGGTGGTTTCCTGCCTCCATCCCCCTGTCATCTACATTAGGTATTTCTCCTAATGTTATCCCTCCCCAATCTACCCACCCCCTGCTACAACACCCCTAGGCCTCCCACCCTCCAACAGACCCCAGTGAGTGATATTCCCCTCCCTGTGTCCATTTGTTCTCATTTTTCAACATTCATTTATGAATGAGAATATGTGGTGTTTTGTTTTCTATACTTGTGCTAGTTTGCTGAGAATGATGGTTTCCAGCTTCATCCATGTCCCTACAAAGGACATGAACTCATCATTTTTTATGGTTGCATAGTATTTCTTGGTGTATATGTGCCATATTTTCCTTATCCAGTCTATCATCGATGTGCATTTGGGTTGGTTCCAAGCCTTTGCTGTTGTGAACAATGCCACAATAAACATACGTGTGCATGTGTCTTACAATAGAATAACTTATAATCATTTGGACATATACCCAGGATTGCTGGGTCAAATGATATTTCTATGTCTAGATCCTTGAGGTATCACCACACTGTCTTCCACAATGGTTGAACTAATTTACACTCCGAACAACAGTGTAAAAGTGTTCCTATTTCTCCACATCCTCTCCAGCATCTGTTGTGTCCAGATTTTTAAATGATTGCCATTCTAAATGGTATGAGATGGTCTCTCAGTGTGGTTTAGATTTGCATTTCTCTAATGACCAGTGATGAACATTTTTTCATATGTTTGTTGGCTGCTAAATGTCTTCTTTGAAAAGGAGGATTTGTTTATATTCTTTCCCACTTTTTGATGGAATTGTTTTTTTCTTGTAAATTTGTTTAAGTTTTTTATAGATTCTGGTTATTAGCCCTTTGTCAGAAGGGTAGATTGCAAAACATTTTTTTCCCGTTCTGTTGGTTGTCGGTTCAATCTAATGATAGTTTCTTTTGTTGTGCAGAAGCTCTTAAGATTTTTAAAAAATTGATGACAATGAGGTTTCAAGAAGCATGTGATGGCCTCCCATACTGGATATGTTTGTATTCTACGTAAGTGCCACCAGAGGGCATTTATTATTAGGGGGAATCTAAATAACCATGTAAACAGGACAAATTGTTCTGTGGATGGTCATCTTTCCAGGCCCTCAGTCTTCTGATGCTTTCTCTATGTGTCTGTATAGAAGGCGGTCAAAGTGGCAGAGATTAAGGCTGTAACAGGTGCTGCCTGTGCTCCACCAATATGCCTTGAACCCTACATTTTCAATGTGTTTAGATAACTTCAGACTGCCAGCATCTGCATCTGTGCTTAAGCATTTTTTCATGGCCATTGTTTTCCACATATATATCACACCTGGATTTCCTGGGGATTAATACCAGTGGGATCAGACTTCAACCAGTGACTGATGGGAGAGTTAATGCATAAATGGCTCAGCTTCCTCATATTGATATGAGTTGGTTCCGAGGTATATGTTTTACACTTTTCATCAGAGTTTCTCCTTGAGTTAAACCCACTTACCCATTGTGGTAGTTGGCATAGTAACTCAGCCCTTATTGGCTGTCCTATTTTCCCCATATCACTTGTCATTCCACTGCTTGTTTTCACTGCAGTCCCAAATAAACCTCCTGCATTACACCAATTTTATTGCTATGTTTTCAGGGGAATTAAAGCTGTTTTGCCTACTCCTATTCTGAATGCCTAACATTACAACAACAGCGTCCAAGGCTGAATCTGCAATATGTCACAATTTCCTATTGATTCTAGTAAGTTCTCTCATAATGATGATTACATTAGACCCATCATAGAGGGCATGATGACCATGAACAGATATTCCTGGTAAGTATTTGCAGTCTAAACAAAAAGCTCTTCCACCAGCATCATACTTAAGACTTTATGGAATATATGTTATTCATTGCATGATATCTCATTAAAGAAAAATCTCCGACCAAGGTTATACTGTGTAATGATGGCAGTGGCTCACAGCCATAGAATTCATTAGTCTATTCTGTGATACACTAATAAGAAATTTGATTGATATTACAATGGAATACATTGTTGAAGATTTAATTAATGGCATCAGCTGGGAGATAATATCATGAGATAGAGACACTAACCTAAAGGGTTCAGTCATATGTCTCAGACCAGTGCCCAGTTACTCACATCCAGAATGTACAAGTTGGAAACAAGAGATGAAAATATGTGTGACCACTCTAAATAATGCACGTTATAACACTTGAAGATGATTGCTGCCTGCTTTGACATTTTTAGGCATTGATCAGTTTGATGGTCCTTGTGTACAAGGGAGGCTTTCTTTCCCCCCTCTGGAGGATGCAGCCATGGTTCTACTTAATTAGAAGCTGACAATATCACCTGCAATTTTAGGTTCCTCATTCTTCTGTACCAAAGTTTTAAGAAGGAGTCAGTGTGCTTGACTCCTGAAGCAAGTAGAAATGTGGTTTCTGGTATACAATGAGGGCAAGGAAGACTATTTGTAAAACATGGGAGATTCATTGAGACACCTTTTAGTATTCTCTTGACAAGTCGTTGTCAATGAAAAACTAAAGCTATGTGCTGAGAGAGACTAAAGATTACATGGGTTGAGTGGTAGAAATAGATAGTTGTGATTAATTTAGGCTCAATGATTAGCAACAGAGGCAGGTACTGAAACACATCTGTTCTATGTTAATTATTTCTTCTTAATTCTACCTACCTTTCTCACACTATCTTATATAAACAGCATTGCTGGCACCTATTATAACATGTTTGGTTTCAGATAGAAATCTGACAAAATGGAAATAAACTCATAATGCAAAAGTTGATGGAAATTTTACCGTCCCTATTTTGAAGATTAAAAAATTTACTTGAAAAATGGACAATAAATTAATCTTAGAGGCAAAAATAATAATGACACCCTGGATATCATCTGAGGTTTCTCTAAACTACGAAACTACTCATGCATTTGTAGTAGTATTTTTAAAACTCTTCTCATATATTTAGTTTGGGGGTACATCTGCCATCTGTTTTTTGCTTGGACCTTGATGAACGCATTGTTGAAGTCATACTTTCAGAAGAAAAATATGTATAGACTACATAAAATGTTAAACTGCCACTAAGATACAACATAGTTTACTGCAATTGTCCAATATTTTTTAAAATGTGTATCACCATGTTTTATACTCCCTTTTCTGTAGAAAATTGCTTGCTGAACTCTATCACAAATCTTTTTATTCTGTTTTTAGTTTTTACAGATTCCTTATATGTGTTTTATCTTCTAGATTATAGATAATATTAAAGGCATGTTTCATGTCTTACATGAACATTTATAAAATAGTACAATTCAGTATTATATACTGGTATGTACCAAATAAAGATTTATGACATAAATTGCATAGTAAATAGAATGAAGTGTATTAGGAGGAACAAATCTTAAAATAATGAGCTCAACAGTTTCTCCCTTCTATATAGAATTCTTTGGTTTTGAGCAAAAGAAACAACTCAGGGAACAACTCCATTGTTTAGAAACACTGCCACATTGACTTAGAATATTGTTGTCAAAGCTATGTGAACATTTACAACTTTCAGTAGTCATTAAGAAATGTGAAAGATGATTAATGCATTTTACTAATAAAGCTTATTTAAAGATTCAGCAAAAGAATCAAGAGTTCAGTATAAAAAGAATTTTACATTGTTTGATGAATTTATTAAGTCATTTTTTTTCTTCTAGTCCCTGGAGTGTAATAAATATTTCCTGGTAGAATGAACCTGTCACAAGCCATTTCAAGCTTTGTTTTGTTTCATTTTGATATAATTCCATGAGTCTTTAAGTTCTTCCTTATTTTCTGAAACAAAACAATGTACTAAGTTAGTATTATACTCTCCCTGTCCCAGACCTGGAATCAACCATTCTCCAAAGAATTTTTTAAGTGGAGAATTGTGCTATTTGAACATCATTACTTCTAAACCTCTCAGTGACTATGTATACATGTATATATAATATTATGGAGAATATATACTTTCATATATAGTATATATAATCATGAATTTAAATCAATATCCTACATTCATAGCCAATATTACAGCCTCCTCTCCAAATTGTATTTCTTTCTAAAAATAATTTTTCCAACTTTTATTGTACGTTCAGGGGTACATGTGCAGGGTGTGCAGATTAGTTACATTAGTAAACGTGCTATCGTGGTGTGCTGCACAGATCATCCCGTTACTCATCACCTATAATCCTATCCCATCATCCAGATCATCCCATCAACCAGCTAATGGAAGCCTAGCATCTGCTAGCTATTCTCTGATGATATCCCTCCTCTTATCCCCCTGAGCCTCCAACAGGCCCCAGTGTATGTTGTTCCCACCCCCATGTGTCCATGTGTTCTCATCATTTAGCTTCCACTTCTAAGTGAGAACATGGTTTTCTGTTCCTGCATTAGATTGCTAAGTATAATGGCCACCAGCTCCAAACATATTCCTGCAAAGTACATGATCTCATTTCTTTTTATGGCTGTATAGTATTTGGTGGTGTGTATGCACTATGTTTTCTTTATCCAGTCTGTCATGGATGGAAATTTAGGTTGATTCCATGTCTTTGCTATTATGAATAGTGCTGCAATGAACATGCACATGCATGTTTTTTATGGTAGAACTATTTATATTTCTTTGAATATACATCCAGTAATGAAATTCCTGGGTCAACTGATTCTCCTTCTAGATCTTTGAGGAATTGTCACACTGTCTTCCACAATGGTAGAACTAATTTAAACTACCAGTAAGAGTTTAAAAGCATTTCTTTTTCTCCACAACCTTGCCAGCATCTGGTTTTTTTAAATTTTTTTTAAAATTGTACTTTAAATTCTGGGGTACATGTGCAGATCTTGCAGGATTGTTGCATAGGTACACACATAATGTGGTGGTTCCATTCTGACTAGTGTGAGATGGTATTTCATTGTGGTTTTGATTGTGTTTCATTTTTTTTGTATTTATTTGAACCTTCTATCTTTTTTTCTTTATTAGTCTAGCCAGCAGTCTATCTATTTTATTAATTTTTTCTAAAAAAAGCTCTTGGATTTGTTTATTTTTAAAGGATTTTTGTGTCTCTGTCTGCTTTAGTTCAGCTCTGATCATGGTAATTTCTTGTCTTCTGCTAGTCTTGGGGTTTGTTTGTTCTTGGTTCTCTTGGTTCTCTAGTTCTTTAGTTGTGATGTTAGGTTGTTAAGTTGAGATCTTTTTGCTTTCTGACATGGGCATTTAGTGCTATAAATGTCCCTCAACTCTGTGTCCCAGAGATTCTGATACATTTTATCTTTGTTCTCATTAATTTAAAAAAATTTCTTGATATCTGCCTTAATTTCATTATTTACCCAAAAGTGATTCAGGAACACATGGTTCAATTTCCATGTATTTGTATAGTTTTGAGTGAATTTCTTAATCTTGAGTTCTAATTTGATTTCACTGTGATCCAAAAGACTGTTTATGATTTCAGTTCATTTGTATTTGTTGAGAAGTGTAAAACTGATAATTTCCCATTATGTGATCAATTTTAGAGTAAGTGCTATGTGACAAGAATAAATATTCTATTGCTTTGGGGTGGAGAGTTCTGTAGCTATCATGTCCCACTTGATCCAGAGCTGAGTTCTAGTCCTGAATACCTTTGTTAATTTTCTGTCTTGAAGATTCATCTAATATTGTCAGTTAAGTGTTAAAGTCTTCATTATTACTGTGTGGGAAGCAAAGTCTCTTTGAAGGTCTCTAAGAACTTGCTTTATGAATCTTACTGCTCCTGTATTGGGTGAATATATATTTAGGATAGTTAGTTTTTCTTGTTAAATTAAACTCTTTACCATTATGTAATAATCTTCTTTGTCATTTTTGATCCTCATTGGTTTAAAGTCTGTTGTCGGAAACTAGGATTGCAACCCCTGCTTTTTTCTGTTTTCCATTTGCTTGATAAATTTCTCTCCATCTTTTTATTTTGAGCCTATGTGTGTCTTTGCATGTGAGACAGGTCTCTTGAGGACAGCATATCAATGGGTCTTGATTCTTTATCCAGATTTCCATTCTGTGTCTTTTAGTTGGTGCATTTAGCCTATTCACATTGAAGGTTAGTATTGTTATGTATGGATTGATCCTGTTATCATAATGCTAGCTGGTTATTTTGCAGACTTGTTTTTGTGGTTGCTTCATAGTGTCTCTTGTCTATGTACTTCAGTGTGTTTTTTTAATAGCTGGTAACGGTTTTTCCTTTCCATATTTAGTGCTTCCTTCAGGAGCTCTTGTAAGATAGGTCTGGTGGTAATGAATTCCCTCAGCATTTGCTCATCTGAAAGGATCTTATTTCTCCATTACTTATGAAAGCTGGTTTGGCCAAATATAAAATTCTGGGTTGGAAACTTTTTTCCTTAAGAATGTTAAATCTTGAATGTTGGATCTTTTTTTTTAATCAATAAAAATATTTTATTCAAAAAACAGTCTAAGATCTTAATTTACATGATTTTGAAATGAAGTTGATTGTAGTACAGATAGCTATGGCCTTTTTTCCCTCCATTTTTACATGTTCTCATGGTTACAATATCCAGCAAAAAGAGGTTGTGCAGCTATTCCACGTTTGACCATTCTGCAATGGTGCCTTGTCAGTCTGTCATAAGCATCATCCATATTTCTGACATCCTTGGAACTCCAGAGTCTCTCACCAATAGCACTTGCCCGAGGCCATAATCTTAGAGTGAGGTTAGTTGCACCCACATATTCTCCCCATAGACAAGCTTCTCCACCAATGTCAAGTTGTTTCTGTTCCTGAGTACCACCAAAATCAAGAGTTTCCACTTTACAGTATTTCCTCCAATCTTGTCCATAACTAATCAAATCTAAGTACCAAGGAGCAGAAAGGATTACAGGGAAGCCAGATGCTGTGACTCTGCTGAATTCCTGAGGATACCCGCTGTCTTTTCACACTTCAACTATTGTGCCCGGCTCAAGCTTCACTTTATCATCAAAAACCTCCTGCCAGACAATGGATCCCTTTTTTATGGTTGCAATAATATCCAAAAGCTTTTGAATGTAGAAAGATTCAAGGCAGAGCCTGACGGTGACCATAATATCACAGAGCTGCCCCAGGCCATCACTGGCCATGGCAACATGCCGGCTCAACAGAGGGCCATGCGGCTCACTGAGATTGGCCTGACGATGATGCTGCAACTCATCAAAGTCCAGGATGGCATTGGGGAGGGCAAAGTGATGTTCCACAGTTTTGTGCGCAAGATGGAGGAGGAGCTGCAGGCCATCCTGGAAGCAAAGGAGAAGAGGCTGCAGCTGAAGGCACAGAGGTGGGCCCAGCAGGTCCAGAACATGCAGCGCAAGCAGGAGCAGTGGGAGGCCCACAGGGAGAAGAGCCTGGAGGGCATGAAGAAGGCACAGGTTGTGAGCAGTTGCAAAGCGGCCCTGAGGAGGGTGAGCCCGTGGTTGAGTGAGTTCGATGACCTGGATGATGACGACCTGGAAGATGATGACATCGAGTATTCCTGCCAGGCGGTGGGCGAGGTGTGCAGTGAGGACCTGTTCCCTGAGGCAAAGCAGAAACAGCCAGCCAAGTGTCCGGGCTGGAAGTGGCGGGAAACAGACAGAGGCAAGGGCCGCTTTAGTGACTGGAAGTTGCCCAAGGGCAAGCCCAAGGGGACCCAGGGCAGGTGGGGGCCCAAGGGGCTTTCCTGGCATCATGGACGGGGCCAGGGCTGGCCACAGAAGAGAGCAACATGAAGCTGAGCCATGTCGGAGCAGTGGAAAGATTGAATGCCCCAGATTGAGGCCCGAGAGACATGGCCCTCAGTTTCCTTTCATAAAGGAGTTGTATCCCCAACCCTTCCACTCTAATAAAGGACTGAACTGGCAGAAAAAAAAAACATTTAAAACATTTTCACTAGTTTTTAAATCAGAAGGGCTTTGTCCAGTTGGCCTCTGAAACAGTGGTCTGCACACTATACCTTTACATGTGTGCATTTTCCAATATGGGATAAGCTTTGGCTGATGGTTTGGCTGTGTCCCCACCCAAATCTCATTTTGAATTATAGCTCCCATAATCCCCATGTCATTGGAGGGCCCAGTGTGAGGTAATTGGATCAGGGGGGCAGGTTTTCCCTATATTGTACTCATGGTAGTAAGTCTCATGATATCTGATGGTTTTATAAAGGGCAGTTCCCCTGCACATGTTCTGTTGCCTGCTGCCATGTAAGATATGCTTTTGCTTCTCCTTTGCCTTCTGCCATGATTGTGAGGCCTCCCCAGGCAGGTGGAACTGTGAGTCCATTAAACCTCTTTTTCTTTATAAAATCTTTTTTTAAAAAAGACTGTTAAAACAAAAAGCTCTGTTCCTGCCTCAGATAATGCCTATCCAGAAATAGAAAATTTTTTTCCCTTCAATCCTCTAGGCTTTGAGAGTTTTGACCTGCCTGAAGAGCACCAGATTGCACACCTACCCTTGAGTGGAGTGCCTCTTATGATCCTTGACGAGGAGAGAGAGCTTGAAAAGCTGTTTCAGCTGGGCCCTCCTTCACCTGTGAAGATGCCCTCTCCACCTTGGGAATACAATCTGTTGCAGTCTCCTTCAAGCATTCTGTCGACCCTGGATGTTGAATTTCCACCTGTTCGCTGTGACATAGATATTTAAATTTCTTAGTGCTTTAGAGTTTGTATTTGTATTAATAAAGCATTCTTTAACAGAAAAAAAAAATGGCTGCGTCAGCAATGGACCAGTACCTCAGTAATGGCAGGTCTCGGTAATGGCGGACGCCCCTCCCCCACCGAGCTGCACAGTCCTGGGTTCAGCTGTGCCCGCAGTGAAACTCTTAACCCGGAGCGTTTCGAATCGCCGTTCTGTTTGTCCCTGTGGGGGTGGGACCCGTCGAGCCTGAACACTTGGCTCCCTGACTCCGAGCCTTTTTGCTTTTTTTTTTTTGTTTTAAGTTGTACGGTTGACTCTCTCCCAGGTGTTTCAGTCGCCGGCTGAAAGGGCACCCCCAATCTTCTGGCTTACAGGGTTTCTCCTGAGAGATCTGTTGTTAGTCTGATGGACTTCCTTTTGGAGGTGACCTTGCCTTTTTCTCTGGCTGCCCTTAACATTTCTTCTTACATTTCAATCTTGGAGATGTCTTGGGGATGATCTCATGGAGTATGTTACAAGGATTCTCTGCATTTCCTGAATCTGAATGTTGGCCTCTCTTGCTAGTTTGGGAAGTTCTCCTGGAAAATATTCTAAAGTATGTTTTCCAAATTAGTTCCATTCTCCCCGTCTTTTTCAGGTGTCTCAATCTGTTGTAGATTTGGTCTCTTTACATGATCCCATGTTTCTTGGAAGTTTTATTTATTCCTTTTTATTATTTTTTCTCTATTTTTGTTTGCCTGTCTTATTTCATGAATATAGTTTTCAAGCTGTACATTCTTTCCTCTGCTTGATCTATTCTGCTATTAATACTTGTGATTGAATTGTGAAGTTCTTGCTGTGTGTTTTTTAGTTCTGTCAGGTCAGTTATGTTCTTCTCTAAATTGGCTATTTTGGCTCTCAGCTCCTGCTTTGTTCTATCATACTTCTTAGTTTCTTTGCATTGCATTATGACATGTTCCTTTTCCTCAAAAAACTTTGTTTTTATTCACATTTTGAATCCTACTATTGTGATTTTAGCCATCTTAGCTTCATCCTTGTTCTGAGCCCTCGCTGGAGAGGTGTTGCAGTCATTTGGGGTAAAAGGGGCACTCTAGCCTTTTGAGTTTTCATTGTTTTTGCATTGATTATTTCTCATCTTTGCGGGCTTATCTACCTCTGAACTTTGAGGTTACTTCTTTGTATGGGATTTTTGTGGTTTGTTGTTATTGTTGCTGTTGTTTTCTTTCTTGTTTTTTTTTCTGTTGTTGTTCTTGTTATTGTTGTTGTTTTAAATTTTCCTTTTAATAGCCTGGGTACTCTTCTGTAGGGTTGCTGCTGTTTGCTGGGGGTCTGTTCCGGACCCTAGTCACTTTGGCTTTTCTTGTACCTGGAGGTATCACTCATGAAGGTTATGAAACAGCAAAGATGGCATCCTGCTCCTTCCTCTGAAAGCTCCATCCCAGGGGGATATTAACTTGTTGCTGTCCTAAATGTGCCTGTAGGAGGTGGCTGGAGTCCCTAGTTGGGAGGTATCATCTAGTCAGGAGGAACAGGATGAGAGACTCACTTAAGGAAGCAGTCTGACTACTTTTTGGTAGAGCAGCTGTGCTGTAAGGGGGTCTGTTTAGCCCCCAATCCATTAGAGCTCTCCATGGTCCACAGACTGGACTGGCTGACATGCCTGAACAGCCAAGGTGGCAGCCTGCCCCACCACACCAGCACTCCATCCCAGGGAGTAATTAGAACTCTGTCAGCTGTAGAACATGGGTGGGAATGGGTGGAGGCCCTAGCTGGGAAGACTTGTCCCCTGTGGAGGAGTGGATTGGGGTCCCATTTAAAGAAGCAATCTTGATATGACTAAATGAAATAGCCATAACATGGTGGGGGACCATCTGTATTAGTCTGTTTTCATGCTGCTGATAAAGGCATACCCAAGACTGGGTAATTTATGAAGAAAAAAAAGTTTAATTGACTCACAGTTCCATATGGCTGGGGAGGCCTCACAATTATGGTGGAAAGCAAAAGGCACACCTTACATGACAACAGGCAAGGGAGAATGTGAGCCAAGTGAAAAAAGGAAACCTCTTATAAAAATCAGATCTCATAAGACTTATTCACTACCATGAGAAGAGTATGGAGGAAGCTTACCCATGATTCAATTCAATTATCTTCCATGGGACCTTCCCACAACACATCTGAATCATGGGAGCTACAATTCAAGAAGAGATTTGGGTGAGGACACAGCCAAATCATATCACCATCTCTGCCCCCATCTGCTTGGACTCTCCATGGCCCACAGTCTGGAATGGCTGAGTTGTCCAGTCAACCAAAGTAGCATCCCTTCTCTCCCCTGGGCACTCTGTCCCAGGGTGAGATCAGAGATTTGTCCATAGAATACATGTGGTTGGGAGTGGCTAGACATCCTGGCTGGGAGATCCTGCTGAGTAAGGAGCAATGGATCAGGGTGCTTAAAGAAGCAGTCTAGCCATATTCTGGCAAAGTGCTGTATTGCACTAGGGGACCCTTCCTCCTCTGGACAGCTAAGGATTCTCCAAAGCCCACAGGCTGAAACAGCTGAGTGGATGAAATAGCAGGGATGGCAGAGATGATGACCAGCCCCTCCCCCAAGAGACTCTGTCCTATTTCAGGCAGGTTCCACCTTGTTGGCAGTGGCTGGCTGGAATTCCAAGACAGTGAGTCTGCCATGGAAGTGGGGCCCGCAGACTGATGCTGCTTGGATACCTGGATTTGGCCTCCCTTCTAGGGGTATTTTTGGACCTCCTGCCTTACCTGAGTTGCAGATACCTTTGTTGAGGATCCTGGGACTGGTGTATGTAAAGCTCCTGGGTCTCTGTGAGTGTCTGAGCAGCTGCTCTGCTGAGAATCCACACAGATCTGTTTGTTGGACCTAAGGCCCTGGTGGTATGGGCTCACTGAGGGTCTCCTGATACTATCCAGGATCACACAATCACTCATACTTCCCTTGGCTGGGGGTGGGGGTTCTTTGGCTCCCTATCACTCCTGGGTAGGCTGATGCCCCATCCTGCTTTTCTTCATTCTCCATGAGTCTAGTTGTTTCCCTGATCAGTCCCAATGCCAGTACCTGGATATTTCAATTGAAGATGCTGTATTCACTTGCCCCTTTCATTCCTCTCTATAAATGCCATGGACTGCAGCTGCTTCTAATTGGCCACTTGCCCCAGTCACCTACATTTCTTATTGATAACTTTCTTGTTCATTGGCAAATACCTGGAATCCCAATCACGTCAATACATTTACTCATTTGCTTAATTCTACAATGCTAATAAAATAGCTTGACAATTACTATACTAATACCATTACCCACAGTGAGCTATTAATATCTATGGACTCTGAATTATTTTTATCCTTCAAATACATTTCAATTAAGGTGTATAGTCAGGTTACTATGTTATGTGGTTATCAATTTAATAACAGGTATACTGATTTATGTTTATTTATATTTTTTAAAATAATGAAGGATTAAAAAATCCTTTTGATTTAGTTTTTCGAGTTTAGAAAACATATTTTCAAAAGTCAAAACTATATACATGGGGATACTAAGGTAAGGTTTTTTCTGCCTTTTTACTCTTCCACCCTTTTTTCACTCATCCCTACAGGTGACAGTTTTCTTGTTTCTTATTCTTTTATTGGTTAAAATAAATAAACAAATGGATAGTTTTAGCCTTATGTTTTATTGCACAAAATGTAAGGACAAAATATTATTTATCAGTTAAGATCTGTGCTGCAGTGATATTTATATATATATTTTTAATTTTTAAAGCTCTCCATATGTGATTCTTTCCCCCTCCCAAAACTATCTTTTGCTTTTGTTGATCCTATTCATACTTTTAATTTTTTCCTTTAAGAATCTGTTTCTTATTCTACACCCAGCTATGTCTCAACAAATGAAAATGCTGTTCGTGGGCAATTTCTATCTGTAGATATGATATCATGTAGATATGATACCATAATGTGATATCATACTGTGATGCTGTCAGTAGGTACTGTGATACAGTCTGCAAACACAGTGATGTGTTCTGTAAGTGATGTCTGAACTATAAAGACTTCAAATCTGTTATGTGAGTATCTGAGATGGTTGCCTCAAAATCTGATGTACTCAACAAAGATAAGAAATCTGTAATTACAGACATTCCCCAACCTGCTAGGTCTTACTGTCTGTATTTTGTTGCATCGTGGTCTAAGTCTTTTTTTTTTTTTTGAGATAGTTTCACTCTTGTTGCCCAGGCTGGAGTGCAATGGCAGCATCTCAGCTCACTGCAACCTCCGCCTCTGTTTTCAAGTGATTCTCCTGCCTTAGTCTCCTGAGTAGCTAGGATTACAGGCATGTGCCACCATACCCACCTAATTTTGTATTTTTAGTAGAGATGAGGGTTCTCCATGTTGGTCAGGCTGGTCTTGAAATCCCGACCCCAGATGATCCATCTGCCTTGGCCTCCCAAAGTGCTGGGATTACAGGTAGGAGCCACCTGTCATCTTGTCCAGCCCACATTGTAGTCTAAGTCTTATTGACAGGACTATCCTTTTCGTTCAGCAGCACAGCTGCTTCTTCTTCTTCTTCTTCTTCTTCTTCTTCTTCTTCTTCTTCTTCTTCTTCCTAATTTTGCATTTTGTGCTTCCCTTTCGTGAAATAATGTTGATAATCAATTAGGGTATGTAAAAAACCTGTACTTTTAGTACCATCTTCTGAGTTTCTGACAACTATATGTCATTGCCTGCTTGATAATTTCACATGGGTATTGGGAAAACATCTCAAAATCAATGTGTTTAAATCTGAGCATTAGTCTATCTCAAGCCAGAGGCATACAAGTTGTTTGCTTATTTCTCTGCACTACCCTGTGCCTACTCTCTTTATAAGAAAAGATTATGAAGACATGGGCTACATCAGAATTATTTGGTATTTCATTCAGACAATACCAAAATTTGCACTTGGTATGCGACTTTTCTGGCTCATGATTAGATGTTCTTAAAACTAATTATTAATAAACTGGACACTAAAGTCAGAAAATCTTGGGTTAAATTCTGGCTTTGTGACTTACCAGCTGTCTTAATGAACATTTCCTTGTCTCTAATGTGATTCAATATATTACCTACCTTCTGGGGTTGTAGTAGTTATTAAATTAGATAGTCATTTAACTAGTATTGGCCACTAAATTAAAATCTCACAAAATTTTGAGGGGCTTTGCTATATGTAGTGTATGTTTTATATTTCCACAATTGAATTCTCTGAACATTTTAGAAAATATTAAACTCCCATTGGTCTTGTAGTGAATTGAAATTGTAATGAATTAATGTTATTATTTTTCAGTCACTTAAAAGGAAAGATATTTATGCATTATCAATGAAAACTGGTTATAAACAAATGTGTTCCTTGGAAATATTTAGCTTCAAGCTGGAAATTTATCTTACAGAGTTATATTCCCTCATTGGGAAATAAACATTGTTGTGTTTGGGTTTTTGTTTTTTTGCTACTAGTATAAAATAATATGGATTTTTCATGTCAGAGTACAATATTTGTTAATATGCTATAATAAAAATATAAAAGACAAAAGGAAAGCATTTATTATAAGTCAGAAATTCTCTTTGTTTCATGGATCATGCATTTAAATAAAATATGATTTTAGAAATTACTCAACCACATTTAAATTGTGCCCAGTCATACATCGTATTTTAGAATAATATTAAGCTAATTTCCCTGCAATTGTAATTTATTAATATGAGTTAAAAGTATTTCTTTTCATTTTATTCTCCAGGAAATGTCTGAAGTAAGTGGAAATGAAACTAGATAGATGATAACAAAGATATAACTTGAGTTCTAGAACAAAGGAGGTAATATATATGTGTTTACCTAACATGCTTGCTACCTGATCATATTCTTTGCTAGTCTGGCCATTTTCAAAATTGAGAAAAACTGAAATGTTTCAAGGGAATTTTACTGTAGTTGGAGGCTAAATTCAGGGTATTAAAAATATAAGTTAGAAATTTTACTCATTGAAGCCTGCTTTCATTTAAGTGTATGGATAGTCTTTCCAAAATAGTTGTAAATCCTATTGTAAGAATATTGAAAAAAATGAGCTTCAGTTAGATCTTAGTAATGGAATTAAACTCTGAATATTTAATCTAGTTAAACACAAAATCCATGAACCATATGCTAATATTTTCAGATCCATGCAACATCCAACAAATAGTTGGCTGAATGGGTTTAAGAAAAATACTGTGTATATGTGTTGAAAATTCTATTTCTGAGATCCAAAATAATGAATGCAAAAAAGAGATAATCAGTAGACAGAAAATCTTTACAACATGTGGTAAATATAGAAAGTGATAATTGATAAGTCAGGATAGAGGAAACCACTGTCTAAAGTTCTAATGAAGATGATTGCAACCACAGGGATTCTGTTTTCTTCAATGAATTCAAAACAAGCTCCAGATAAAATAGAGAATGAAAATAAATCATGAGACGAAAATGGAAAGGTTAATTTCATTTCCCTGTGAGTGGAGTTATTACAGCCCTTCATCAGAGTAGAAAGACCTAAATCTAGAATATTTGATCACAGGTGATCAGGCATTACCTAGAGGATGGTGGAGAGTGAGGGACCCAAATAGATATTGAAGGTAGTGAACAGCTATTGAGACTGGGAGTTTCCTGTTAAACTGATTCAGCAGGGTTCCTTGCTAAAACTAGATTTTACAGGAAAATGCATGGATAGACCTAGGAAAAAAAATGGAGAGACTGACTAAAGTTTAGGCAATTTCAATTGCAATTAATAAAGGTCTGGATCTAGCTATTAATGTCCCAAAAGCTTTAATAATTGAAATTGAAAATGTACAACTTTTAAAAACTATAGAACATATTCAGTTGAAGAAAAGATTAGTGATTTGGAATACTGATTAGTATATTTTAACACAATATGTAGTATCACCCAAAATGAGGGAAATAGTGATGGAAAATAAAGAAAAATTAAAGGAATCATATGGGTTTCAGTGAAAAATCTAACACATGTGTGTTCATATAATCCACTAAGGACACACACACACACATACACACACAAATACACACACATGCACACACACACACAGAGGAATCACAGGATAGAAGCAATATTTGAATGAATAATAACTAATAATATTTCTAAACTGGTGAAAGGAAAGTAACACCGATCACTGAAAGTAAAGTGAAAACAAAGAAAAATACATATTGGTACACCATAATAAACCTCAAAATAAAAATTTGCAAAATAAAGAAAGGATTTCTAAAGCATTCAAATTACAACTGGGGCATTAGCTTCAATGGGAAAGTGAAACTGTTAACTGATTTCTCACTAGTGCAGTGGAAACTGAATGAAAATGGGATGACATCTTTAAAATCATGAAAGAACCTAATTGTCAGTGGCCTATAACCAGGAAACAAAATAAAACAAAACAAAGAAATACAAACAGAACAAAAATAATTACAAAGAATAAAAATTAAAAGGATTTATAGCCAGCAGAACTACACTAAAAGACACACTGTATACTATAGGTAAATGAAATATGATCCTCAATGGAAGCACAGAAAGGAAAGAAAGAATGAAGAGTATGAAAAGGGTGAATGTGTTAATAAATCAAAATAAATATTGACTATAAAACAGTGATTACAGTTTATTTTAAAATTTAAACAAATATTAATAAAATAGACAATAACTATAACATAAAAGGCAGAAGGGGCCAAATCGAGATAACATCCTTGCAATTTTTTGCTTTCTTGAAGAAGTGGTAATAGTGCTCATGTATAAACAATATAATGTACTCAAAGATTTATGTTGAAATTTTTAAGAGCAAACATAATAGAACAGTAGAAGATTTTATAATGTACAAGCTGATAGAAGGAAGAATAGATTGACTAAAATATGTAATAATAATTTAAAAAGGCCAGGCATGGTGGCTCATGCCTGTAATCATGACACTTTGGGAGGCTGGGTGGGCAGATCACATGAGGCCAGGAGTTCAAGACTAGCCTGGCCAACAGAGTCAAATCTCGTCTCTACTACAAAAACAAAAGTTAGCCAGACATGGTGATGAGCACCTGTAGTCCTAGCTACTCAGGAGGTTTAGGCAGGAGACTTGTATGAACCCACGAGGTGGAGGTTGCAGTGAGCAGAGATTGTACCACTGAACTCCAGCCTGAATGACAGAGCAAGACTCCATCTCAAAATAATAATAAATAAATAGCAAAAGGAAATAAGAGAGAAAAAGGTAAGAGGAAAGATGGAACAAAGAGTAAACAAAAAATAAGATGGAAGGTACAATTCCAAGTACATCAGTAATATCTTTGTCAGTAATTTAAATATATATTCATTAAAAAATTTAAACTAAGTGGCTGTTGCTCTTATCGTACACAATTTGTATGTAATAACACTGGAAGTATGAAAATAGAAGTATGAAAAAAGATATATGTAAATGCCATACAAACAAAAAAAGATATAACTGTGTGGATCTCAGACAGAGGTTGAAGAGGGCTTTAAGAGAGAGCAAGTGATGTCCCCTCGGGCACTCTGGTTCAGATACTACACTTCTCCCATGACCTCTGCAACCCACAGACCAGGAGATCCCCACTGGCTGAAAAGCATTATGAGTTACCAGGACAGATCTGAGCAGCAACTCTGGCCAGTGCTGCAGGTTGTCATAACAGATCGGGGCAGATGTTTTGACTAGCACTGAGAGTGCCAGCAGGATGAAGTTACCCACTCCCCAGAAAGAGGAGGAGCTGAAAGCAGGGAGACAGGTGATATGGCTAGATGGGTCCCATTCCCGCAAAGATGAGCAAAATGAAGCCCTCTCCTCTAGCTTGAGAATTTTAAAGGCAGCACATCAGTTCAAGCTCAACCTGGGACAATCGAGGTTGGTTTGGGGAAGGTCATCTGCTATTGCAGAAGTGGGTCTACACCTAAATTTGTAAACAAAAGACAGAGGATACTTATACAGCAGCTGGACTGAGTCTGTGACAGCCCAGCAGCACCTCTACAGGCAGTCAAGGGACAGACTGCCTCCTTAAGTGGCTCCCTCATCCCTGTGTAGCCAAAAAGATGCCTCATACAGGAGAGCTCTGGCTGACACCTGGCTGTTACCCTTCTGGGATTAAACTACCAGAGGAAAGATCAGGCAACAATCCTTGCTGTTCTGCAACCCCCACTGCTGATTCCTAGGCAAGCAAGGTCTGGAGTGGACCTCTAGCAGTCCTACAGCAGAGGGTCCAGACTGTTAGAAGGAAAACCAAAACCAAAAACAAAAAGAAATAACTTCAACATCACAGAAAAGACATCCACTCAGAGACTCCATCAGAAATCACCAACTTCAAAGATCAAAGGTAGATAAATTCACAAAGATGTGAAGAAACCAGCACAAAAATGGCGAAACCATTAAAGACTAGAATGCCTCTCCTCCTTCAATGAATCACAACTCCTCACCAGCAAGACAACAAAATAGGATGTAGAATGAGTTTGACCAATTGACAGAAGCAGGCTTCAAAAGGTGGATAATAAAATACTTCTCTGAGCTAAAGGAATGTGTTCCAACCCAATGCAAAGAAACTAAAAACCTTGAAAAGAGGCTAGACAAAATGCTAACTAGAATAATCAGCTTAGAGAAGAACATAAATGACTTGATGCAGCTGAAAAACACAGCACAAGAACTTCATGAAGCATACACAAGTTTCAATAGCTGAATACATCAAGCAGCAGAAAGGATATCAGAGATTGCAACTCAATGAAATAAAATGAGAAGGCAAGATTAGAGAAAAAAGAGTGAAAAGAAATGAACAAAGCCTTCAAGAAATATAGGATTATGTGAAAAGCCCTAGTCTACATTTGATCTGTGTACCGGAAGATGACAGGGAGAATGAATCCAAGCTGGAAAACACTCTTCAGAATAGGATATTATCCAGGAGAATTTCTCCAACCTAGCAAGGCAGGCCAACATTCAAATCCAGGAAATACAGAGGATACCACAAAGATATTCCTCAAGAAGAGCAACCCCAAGGCACATAATTGTCAGAGTCACTAGGATTGAAATGAAGAACAAAATGCAAAGGACAGCCTGAGAGAAAGGTTGGGTCACTCACAAAGGGAAGTCCATCAGACTCACCGTGAATCTCTCAGCAGAAACCCTACAACCAGAGGAGAGTGGAGGCCCATATTCAACATCCATAAAGAAACAACTTTCATCCCAGAATTTCATATCCATCCAAACTATGCTTCATAAGTGAAAGAGAAATAAAATCATTTATGGACAAACAATTGCTGAGAGAATTCATCACCACAAGATGTGCCTTAAAAGAGCTTCTGAAGGAAACACTAAACATGGAAAAGAACAACCAATATCAGCCACTGCAAAAATGTGCCAAATGATAAAGACCAAGGATGCAATGAAGAAAGTGTGTCAACTAATGGGCAAAACAACCAGCTGGTATCAAAATGGCAGGATCAAATTCATAATAACGTTAAATGAAATATTAACGTTAAATGAAAAAGGCCTAAATGGCCCAATCAAAAGACACTGACTGGCAAATTGGATAAAGAGTCAAGACTCATTGGTGTGCTGTATTCAGGAGACCCATCTCACATGCAAAGACACACATAGACTCAAAATAAAGGGATAGAGGAAGATTTACCAAGCAAAAGGAGAGCAAAAAAAAGGAAGGGTTACAATCTTAGTCTCTGATAAAATGGACTTTTAACCAACAAAGATTGAAAGAGACAAAGAAGGGCATTACATAATGGTAAAAGAATCAATGCAACAAGAAGAGCTAACTATCTAAATATATATGCACCCAATACAGGAGCACCCAGACAGAAAGCAAGTTTGTAACGACCTTCAAAGCGACTTATACTCCCACATAATAATAGTGGGAGACATTAACCCTCCAATGTCAATATTAGACAGATCAACAACACAGAAAATCAACAAGGTAATCCAGGACTTGAACTCAGACCAAGTGGACCAAATAGACATCTACAGAACTCTCCACCCCAAATCCACAGAATATACATTCTTCTCAGCACCATATCTCACTTCCTTAAAATTGACCACATAATTGGAAGTAAATCATTCCTCAGCAAATGCAAAAGAACACAAATTATAACAAACAGTCTCTCAGATCACAGTCCAATCAAATTAGTACTCAGGATTATAAAACTTACTCAAAACAGCAAAACTACATGGAAACTGAACAACTTGCTCCTGAATGACAACTGGATAAACAATGAAATGAAGGCAAAAATAAAGATGTTCTTCGAATCGAGTGAGAACAAAGACACAACTTTCAAGAATCTCTGTGACACATTTAAAGAAGTGTCTAGAGGGAAATTTATAGCAATAAATACCCACATGAGAAGCAAGGAAAGATCTAAAATCGATTGCCAAAATTGAAAGAGCTAGAGGAGCAAGATCAAACAAATTCAAAAGCTAGCAGAAGGAAAGAAATAACTATAGAGACACAAAAAATCCTTCAAAAATTAATAAATCCAGGAGCTGGTTTTTTGAAAAGATCAATAAAATAGACTGCTAGCCAGAATAATAAAAAAGCAAAGAGAGAAGAATTGAATAGATGCAATAAAAAATGATAAAGGGAATGTCACCACTGAATCTACAGAAATACAAACCACCATCAGAGATTATTACAAACAACTCTATGCACATAAACTAGTAAATCTGGTAGAAATGGATAAACTCCTGGACACTTACACCATCCCAAGACTAAACCAGGAAGAAGTTGAATCCCTGAATAGACCAATACCAAGATCTAAAATTGAGGCAGCAATTAATAGCCTACCAACCAAAAAAAAGTCCAGGTCCAGATGGCTTCACAGCCAAATTCTATCAGACATACAAAGAAGAGCTGGTACCAGGCCTTCTGAAACTATTCCAAACAATAAAAAAGAGGAAATCCTCCCTAACTCATTTTATGAGACCAACATCATCCTGATACCAAAACCTGGCAGAGACACAACTAAAAAAGAAAACTTCAGGCCAATATCCATGATGAACATCGATGCGAAAATCTTCAGTAAAATACTGGCCAACCGAATCAAACAGCACATCAAAAGTTTATCCATCATGATCAAGTCAGCTTCATCCCAGGGATGCAAGCCTTGTTCAACATACACAGATCTACGTTATCCATCACATAAACAGAAAAAAAGACAAAAACTACATGATCATCTCAATAGATGCAGTGAAGGCCTTCAACAAATTCGACAGTTCTTTTTTGCTAAAAGCTCTCAATAAACTATGTATTGATGGAACATATCTCAAAATAATAAAAGCTATTTACAGCAAACCCACAGCCAACATTATACTGAACAGGCCAAAACTGGAAGCATTCCCTTTGGAAACTGGCACTAGACAAGGATGCCCTCTCTCACCATTTCTATTCAATATTACTATTGGAAGTTCTGGTCAGAGCAATCAGGCAAGAAAAAGAAATAAAGGGTATTCAATTAGGAAAAGAGGAAGTAAAATTGTCTCTATTTACAGAGGACATGATTATATATTTAGAAGACCCCATAGTCTCAGCCCAAAATCTCCTTAAGATGATAAGCAACTTCAGCAAAGTCTCAGGATACAAAATCAGTGTGAAGAAATTACAAGCATTCCTATACACCAATAACAGACAAACAGAGAGCCAAATCATGAGTGAACACCCATTCAAAATCACTACAAAGAAAATAAAATACCTAGGAATACAACGAACAATGAATGTGAAGGATCTCTTTAAGGAGAATTACAAACCACTGCTCAAGGCAATAAGAGAGGACACAAACAGATGGAAAGACATTCTATGCTCCTGGTTAGGAAGAATCTGTATTGTGAAAATGGCCATACTGTCCAAAGTAATTTATAGATTCATTGCTATTGTCATCAAATTACTATTGACCTTCTTCACAGAACTGGCAAAAAACACTTTAAACTTCATATGGAACCAAAAGAGAGCCTGCATAGCCAAGACGATTCTAAGGAAAAAGAACAAAGCCAAAGGCATCACACTGCCAGACTTCACACTATACTACAAGGCAGCAGTAATCAAAACAACATGGTACTGATACCAAAACAGAGATATAGACCAACGGAACAGTACAGAGGCCTCAGAAGTAATGCCACACATCTACAACTATCTGATCTTTGACAAATCTTACAAAAACAAGCAATGTGGAAAGGATTCCCTGTTTAATAAATGGTGTTGGGGAAACTGGCTAGCCATGTGCAGAAAGCAGAAACTGGACCCCTTCCTTACACCTGACACTAAAATTAACTCCAGATGGATTAAAGATTTAAACATAAGACAGAACACCATAAAAACCATAGAAGAAAACCTAGGCAAAACCATTTAGGACATAGGCATAGGCAAGGACTTCATGATTAAAACACCAAAAGAAATGACAGCAAAAGCCAAATCAGACAAATGGGATCTAATTAAATTTAAGGGTTTCTACACAGCAAAGAAAACAATCATCAGAGTTAACTGGGTTCTAATCAAATGTGAAAAAATATTTGCAATCTACTCATCTGACAAAAGGTTAGTATTCAGAATCTACAAAGAACTAAAGCAGATTTACAAGAAAAAAATGAATACACCCATTCAAAAGTGGGTGAAAGATGTGAACATATGCTTTCAAAAGAAGACATTTATGAGGCCAACAAACATATGAAATAATGCTCATCATCACTGGTCATTAGAGAAAAGCAAATCAAAACCACATTGAGATCCCATCTCACTCCAGTTAGAATGGTGATCATTAAAAAGTCTGGAGACAGATGCTGGAGAGGATGTGGAGAAATAGGAACACTTTTACACTGTTGGTGGGAGTGTAAACTAGTTCAACCATTGTGGAAGACAATGTGGCAATTACTGGAGGATGTAGAAATAGAAATACCATTTGACTTAGCAACCCTATTAGTGGGTATATATCCAAAAGATTATAAATTTTTTTATTATAAAGACACATGCACACGTATGTTCATTGCGGCACTGTTTACAATAGCTAACACCTGGAGGCAACCCAGATGCCCATCAGTGATATTCTGGACAAAGAATATGTGGCACATATACACCATGGAATACTATGCAGCCATAAAAAGGGTGAGTTTTTATCCTTAGTGGGGACATAGATGAATCTGGAAACCATCATTCTCAGCAAGCTGACACAAGAACAGAAAACCAAACACTGCATGTTCTCACTCATAGGTGGGTATTAAACAATGAGAACACATGGACACAGGAGGGTAATGTCACATACTGTGGTTTGTCCGGGGTTTGGGGCTAAGGGAGGGACAGTGGGGATGTGGAGGTTGGAGAAGGATAATGTTTGGAGAAATGCCTGATGTAGGTGAGGGGGGATGGAGGAAGCAAACAACCATGGCATGTCTGTACCTATGCAACAGTCCTGCAAGATCTGCACGTGTACCCCAGAACTTAAAGAACAATAAAATAGTGGGGAGAGCAAGCGATGAATACCCTGAGGCTTGACTTCTTTGTCTTTATTCTTCTCCCAGTCATTTGAAAGTGGATTAGGTAAACAACACCTATTTCTTTCTCCTGTATTATAGTCTCTACTGTCAGTATAGTCCATCTCATTACAATGGTCTCTTTATTGTAAAAGAGTCTCTATGATCTCAGTCTTCCATTATTTATTTACATACACAGGTATATATGAAATTCAGGAAATTCTATCTTTCTGCACTCTCCTCTGCATGTTGTTTTATTTTGGATGTCAGAATACTTGTATTACCATATTTATTTTCCTCTCTTTGAATTTCTGTTGTATCAACTCATCTCTTATCAGAAGAAAAATATGTGCCTTTTTATGATTAGAAGGAGGATTATAAACATCAAAATGATTAGAAGGGTGCAATGATACTTTCAATATTATAACAGTGTATAATATTTTTTACCTCGTATATAAGATAATGATACTTAATATATTTCATTTGATATTCATGTCTTCATGAATATTCTGAAGTCTTATTAAAGTAAAAATTTATACTTTCTTGAAGGAAAAAAATCATGTAAGTCTATCATTTCTCTCATACTCTCATAAACCAAATGAAACATAGACTTTACTTTCTGTCCAACCTCAACAGAGGTTTGAAGGAGTCAGTTTGACTAATTTTGACATTTGGTCAAACCATTTTGTCACTACAACTCTAGAAACTGAGAAAATTTCAATTCATCATATTCGTGTCAGAAGGAAGTCTATTCTGAAAGTGAAATTGGCTTCTCATCTTTTTAAACACTCTCATACTTCACCTCGTGCCCTCACATGAACCATTAACTTTAAATGAGGTTGGGTGAAAGGGCTCATGACCTGAAACTAGACCCAGGAAAGTCATGCAGTTGAGTGTAAAGAGATAGTTCCACTCTTAAGTGGTATCTTGCGGTGAACGTCACTTGCTATACTCCTTGTGTAATTGACCATTCCTATTGTGTGACCTTGGATAAGACTGCCAATCTGCCTAGGCGTAAATTGACTTATAAAAGTTGAGCATTATTATAATACTAACAGTTTTGGAGCAAAAGATAAAATAGATAATGTTTATAAAAGCCTTTCCTAAAATTTCAAGTATATACTTATTATTTTTGATGTGGTTTCTTAGGTGAAAAATGATAAAGTGGGTTTTATTGTACTTTCTAATAACAATCTACCTCCTCATTTCTTTCTTCCTGAGATATTGTCATTACCTTGATTTTTAAAAAAAATAAACTTAAACTCCTAATCCAACCACCCCTCAGATCACTTAAACTATCCAAACAACCTAAGCACTGTACAGAAAGAAAAGTTAGTATGAAGGTATATGCCTATACCTCCTTGCTTTCTCTGTCCAATGCTAATTATGTGTCATACACGATGGAAGATATTTTATGTGTGTTTTCTCATCGAATCCTTGCAGTAACTTGTGAGTTAAGCATACAATGTCCATTTTTAGAAGTGAAGTAAAATTATAGCTTAAATAGGTTAAAGAATGGACAAGGTCATTTTCATTCAATTAATAACTGCCAGAGCAGTAAATTTCCTATATGTCTGGTGACTAAGGTCTGGCATGTGGGATGTCAGCATAAGTGTCATGTGTACTTCAGTATTGCTTACTTGAAAAGAAAGTCTATTCTCCACTTCTGATCTTTAGTCATGCTGGCTAGAATGTGGGCATTATGGCTGCAACCTAAATAATGATCATATTTACAATGTAAATGCTGCATTAAAGTTGGTGGTGTAACCCTGGTGATTATTGAAGTTATCTTACCATTCTTGGCATACTTACTGGATTTTTCATGAGAAAGAATGGAAAATCTGTTTTAGATGGCCTGTAGTTTATTTAGGCCATTTCCATTTGTGATTTTCAATCACATTTAACCGAATCCAAACTGTAGACAAGTCATTTCATTTTATCAAACTATTGATTTCAAATGAT
>CM052648.1:61422679-61439032 GCA_028533165.1 Leontopithecus rosalia | reverse complement strand
TTTTCAGAGTTGACATAATTTGCCTTCCCACTTACTGTGTATGAGTTATTTTTTCTCCACATTCTCATCAGCATTTGTTATTTTTGTCATTTTTTTTCTTTCCAACTTTTATTTTAGGTTCAGGTGGTACCAGTGCAGGTTTGTGATATTGGTAATTTGTGTGTTTTGGGGGTTGGTGTATAGACTGTTTTGTTATATAGGTGATAAGCATAGTACCTAAGAGGTAGTTTTTTGATCCTCATCCACTTCCCACCCTTCAGCCTCAAGTAGGACATGGTGTCTGTTCCCTTCTTTGTGTTCATAAGTGCTCAGTGTTTAACTCTCACTTATCAGTGAGAGCATGTGGTATTTGCATTTCTGTTCTAGTGTTATTTCAGTTAGGATTATGGCCTCCAGCTCCATCTATGTTGCTGAAAAGAACATGATTCTGTTCTCTTTTATGGCTGCATAGTGTTTCATGGTATATGTACCAGAGTTTATTATTCCGTCCACTCTTGATGGGCTTTAGGTTGATTCCTTGTCTTTACTATTGTGAATAGTGCTACAATTAACATATACATTCATGTGTCTTTATGGTAGAACAATTTATATTCCTTTGGGTATATTTCCAGCAATGAGTTTGCTCGATCAAATGGTAGTTCTGTTTTACGTTATTTGAAAAATCTCTAAACTGCTTTCCACCATAGACAAACTAATTTATATTTTCACCAGCAGTATATAAGCATCATTCTTTTTTTTCTGCAACTTTGTATTTTGCTTGTTAATTTCTTTATAGATTCTTTATATAGATCTTTGTTGGATATATAATTTGCCAATGTATTCTCCCATTCTGTAGCTTCTTTTAACTCTGTTCATAATTTCTTTTGCTGTGCCAAAGCTCTTTCATTTAACTAAGTCTTACTTGTTAATTTTTGCTTTTGTTGCAATTGCTTTTGCAGTCTTCATTATGAAATGTTTTCTAGAATAGTTTTTACTAGATTTACTGCTAGGATCTGTATAATTTGAGGTTTATATTTAAGTCTTTAATCCATCTTGGGTTGATATTTGTGTGTGGTGAAAAGTGAAAAGAAGGGGTTCAGTTTCAATCTTCTGCATAGAGCTAGCCAGTTATCCCTGTACCATTTACCAAATAAGGAGTCCTTGTTCCATTGTTTGTTATTGCCAACTTTACTGATGATCTGAATGTCACAAGTGTGTGGCTTTCTTTCTGTGTTCTCTAACCCATTCCATTGGTCTACCTGTCTGTTTTTGTATCA
Source organism: Leontopithecus rosalia (assembly GCA_028533165.1). Classification (NCBI taxonomy): domain Eukaryota; kingdom Metazoa; phylum Chordata; class Mammalia; order Primates; family Cebidae; genus Leontopithecus; species Leontopithecus rosalia. Next base: position 61,437,776 of record CM052648.1, on the reverse strand, counting down.
GTACTATGCTGTGTTGGTTACTGTAGCCTTATAGTTTGAGATAAGGTAGTATTATAACTCCAGCTTTGTTCTTTTTACTTAAGATTGCTTTGGCTATTAGGGCTCTTTCTTGTTTCAAATGAATTTTAAAATAGTTTTTTTCTAATTCTGTGGAAAAAAAAGTCATTGGTAGCTCTTTTAGGAATGGCATTGAATCTGCCTAAATTGCTTTAGGCACTATGGCCATTTTAACAATATGATTCTTTGTATTCATGAGCATAGAATGTTTTTTCATTCATCTGTGTTGTCTCCGATTTCCTTCAGCAGTGTTTTGTAATTCTAATTGTGGAGATCCTTCACCTCCTTTGTTAGCTATATTCCTAGGAATTTTATTTTTTGCGGCAGTTGGGGATGGGATTGTGTTCTTGATTTGGTGCTCAGCTTGTATGTTCTTGGGTTACAGAAATGCTACTGATATTTATACACAGATTTTGTGTCCTGAAAATTTGCTGAATTTGTTTATCAGTTCTAGGAGCCTTTGGACAGAGACTATGGAGTTTTCTAGACATAAAATTATATCTTCTGTGAATAGAGGTATTTTGGCTTTTTCTCTTTTTAGTTGGATGCCTTTTCTCTTACATGATTGCTCTGGCTAGGACATCAAGTACTATGTTGAATAGGAGTTGTAAGAGAGGGCACCCTTGTCTTGTTTCTGTTCCAAGGGGCAATGGTTCTAGCTTTTACCCCATTCAGTATGATAGTTGTTGTACATTTGTCATAGGCGGCTCTTATTATTTTGAGGTATATTCCTTCAATTCCTAGTTTGTTGAGTGTTTTTGATATGAAGGGAGATTAAATTTTATTCAAAAGCCTTTTCTGAATTTATTGAGATTATCATGTGGTTTTTGTGTTTAGTTCTGTTTATGTGATAAATCACATTTATTGATTTGTATGTGTTGAACCAACTATGCATTCCAGGAATAATGCCAACTTGATCATGGGGTATTAATGTTCCTGCACCAAACTGAGGGTCATGATGCTTATTCTCACAGCCCCACAATGAGATGCAGATGAACTGGGACAAAAGGGAGTGTTTATTTATGCAACCAGTCATAGGGAGAAGGCCTGGAAATTATCACAAGACTAACTCAAAATTACAAAGTTTCCCAGAGCTTGCATACCTTCTAAGCTATATGTCTATGTATAAGTGTGCATTCATATAAAGACGTAAGTGATTAACTTCTTTTAATCTAAAACTGAGGTCCAAGTCTTGAAGACCTGCCTCTGAAGCCTCAGTAAATTTATTTAATCTAAGTGGGTCCAGAACCTGGTATGATTACCCTTATGTTGTCTCCTGCTAAATCATGGAGATTTGGGGAGTTTCTTTAGACCCCCAGTAAATCTGTGTATGGAGGCCTGGGGAGCTTCTTCAGATCCCCAATAAAACTTGTTTAATCCTAACTGGGTCCTGTTAAGAATTCCTTCATTATTTTGTCATGCTTTAAGGCCCATGAACTGCTTAGGCAAAACTCTTGGAGGGCTTTCGTTACATTCCAGCCTTTGTATAAGGACACTAGCTCTTTCAGCTTTTACTATTTAATTTAACCATTCAGTCAGTACTAAAACAGTTGTTAATGAGCCACTGTTCCTAGCCAGTTTGAGATCTTTCAACTGCATGTGGACATTTGGCACTGTAAACTTTCCACTTAGCACTGTTTTAGCTGTGTCCCAATGATTCTGGTATGAACTGGTATCTTTGCTCTCATCAGTTTCAAAGCATTTCTTGATTCCTGCCTTAATTTCATAGTTCACCCAATAATCATTCAGGAGCAGGTTGTTTAATTTTTATATAATAGAATGTTTTTCAGAGATCTTCTCAATATTGATTTCTGTATTTATTGCACTGTGGTCTGAGAGTGTGATTGGTATGATTTTAGTTTTTTTGAATTTGTTAAGAGTTTTTTATAGCTGAGTGTGTTGAATTTAGACTATTTGCCATATGTGTATGGGAAGAGCGTATATGCCATTGTTGTTCTGTGGAGTGTTCTGTTAGTATGTTAGGTCTATTTGGTTAATTGTCGAATATCTTTGTTAGTTTTCTGCCATGATGATCTGTCTAATATTGTCAGTGAGGTGTTGAAGTCTCCCACTTATTGTATCATTATCTAGGTGTTTTTATAGGTCTCTAAGAACTTGTTTTTTATAAATCTGGGTTCTCCTGTGTTGAGTGCATATACAATTAGGAAAGTTAAGTCTTCTTGTTGAACACTTTATAATTGCATAATACTCATTTTTAGTCTTTTTTGATTGTTGTTGGTTTAAATTTCTTTTATCTGAATTTAGAATAGCAGCTCTGAGTCTTTTTTATTTTCCATTTGCTTGGTAGATTTTTCTCCATCTCTTTACTTTTAGCCTACATATATCATTCCATGGAGATGGGTCTCTTGATGTCAGCAAACAGTTGAGTCTTGCTTCTTTATCCAACTTGCCATACTCTGCCTTTTAAGTGGGTTATTTACCCCACTTAAGTTCAGCATTAACAATGCTATATGTAAATATGATCCTGTCCTTTTGTTGTTAGCTGGTTATTATGCAGACTTAACTGAGTAGTTGCTTTATAGCATCACTGGTCTACATATTTAAGTGTGCTTTGTGGTGGCAGTTAGTCTTTTGTTTTGATGTTTAGTATTCCCTTAAAAATCTCTTATTAGAAAGGTTTGATTGTAATGAATCCCTTAGAATTTGCTTATCTCAAAAGTATTTTATTTCTCCTTTGCTTATGAAGCTTAGTTTGGCTGGATATGAATTTCTTCGTTGGAATTCCTTTTTTGTAAGAATGCTGAATATAGGCTGAAGTCATTTCTGGCCTGTAAGGTGATATGGTTTGGCTGTGTCCCCCACCCAAATCTCATCTTGAGTTGTAGCTCACATAATCCCCAAGTGTTGTAGAAGTGACCTGGTGGGAGGTAATTGATTCATGCAGATGGGTTTTCCCCATGCTGTTTTAGTTGTGGTAAATAAGTCTCATGAGATCTGATGGTTTTCTAAAGGACAGTTCCCCTGCAGATGCTCTCTTGCCTGCTGGATGTAAGACTTGTATTTGCTCTTCCTCACCTTCCATCATGATTGTGAGGCCTCCCCAGCCATGCTAAACTGTGAGTCCATTAAACCTCTTTTTCTTTATAAATTACCCAGTTTCCGGTATTTCTTCATAGTAGTATTAAAATTGACTAATACAGTAAATTGGTACCCATAGAGTGGGGTGCTGCTATGACACCTGATAATGTGAAAGTGACTGTGGAACTGGGTAACAGGCAGAGGTTGGAACAGTTTGGAGGGCTCAGAAGAAGATAGAAAGGTGTGTGAAAGTTTAGAACTTCCTAAAGACTTGGAAGGCTCATAAGACAGGAAGGTATGATGATGTTTGTAACTTTATAGAGACTTGTTAAATGACTTTGATCAAAATGCTGATAGTGATATAAACAATAAGGTCCAGGCTGAGGTGTTCTCAGATAAAGATGTGGAATTTGTTGGGGACTAGAATAAAGGTCACTCTTGCTATGCAAAAAGACTGACAGCTTTTGTCCCTTCCCTAGAGATCTGTAGAAATTTGAACTTGAGAGAAATGATTTAGGGTATTTGGCAGAAAAAAATTTCTAAGCAGCAAAGTGTTCAAGGGGAAGAAGAGCATAAAAGTTTAAAAAATTTGCAGCATGATAATGCAATAGAAAAGAAAATTCCATTTTCTGGGGAAATGGAATTCAAGCCTGCTGCAGAAATTTGCATAAGTAACAAGAAGCCATATATTAATCATGAAGACAATTAAGAAAATGTCTCCAGGCCATATCAGAAACCTTTGCAGCAGCCCCTCACATCACAGGCTCAGAAGCTTAGGAGGAAAAAATGGTTACATGGGCTAGGCCCAAGGCTTTGCTGCTCTGTGCAGACTTGGAGCATGGTACCATTCATCCCAGCCACTATAGCTGTGGCTAAAAGAGGCCAAGGTACAGTTTAGGCCCTAGCTTCAGATGATGCAAGCCCCAAACCTTGCCAGATTTTACATGATGTTGAGCCTGTGAGTTAGTGGGAATCAAGAATTGAGCTTTAGAAACCTCTGCCTAGATTTCAGAGGATGTATAGAAATGCCTGGATGTCCAGGCAGGGGTGTGCTGCTGGAGTGAGGCTTTCATGGGGAACCTGTGCTAGGGCAGTGTAAAAAAGAAATGTGGGGTTGTTCTTAGTAGAGTGGTGAGAAGAGGGCCACCATTCTCCAGAATCCCGAATAGTAGATCCACTGACAGCTTTCACTGTGTGTGAAAGCTTCAGACAATCAACAGCAGTCCATGAAAGTAGCCAGGAAGGGGGCTGTACCCTGAAAAGCTACAGGGACAGAGCTGCCTAAGGCCATGGGAGCCCACCTCTTGTATCAGTGTGACATAGATGTGAGACATGGAGTCAAAGGAGATTATTTTTATTGCCTCATTGGATTTTGGATGTGCATGCAGCCTGTAGCCTCTATGTTTTGGCCAATTTCTCTCATTTGGAATGGGCATATTTACGTAATGCCTGTACGCCCATTGTATCTAGGAAGATAAGTAACTTGCTTTTGATTTTATAGACTCATAGGTGGAAGGGACTTGCCTTGTCTCAGATAAGACTTTAGACTTGGACTTTTGTATTAATTCTAGAATGAGTTAAAACTTTGTGGGATTCGTGGGAAGGCATGATTAATTTTGAAATTGAGCACTGAGAATTTTGGAGGATCCAGGGGCAGAATGTTATGGTTTGGCCATGTCCCCATTCAAATCTCATCTTGAATTATAGGTCCCATAATTGCTACACGTCATCGAAGAGACTTGTTGGGAGGTAATTGAATTATGGTGGCAGGTTTTTCTTATGCTGTTTCATGATGATGAGATCTGATGGTTTTATAAAGGCCAGTTTCCCTGCACACACTCTCTTGTTTGCCACCATGTAAGATGTGCCTTTGCTCTTCCTTTGTCTTCCGCCATAATTGTGAAGCTTCCCCAGCAATGCTGAACTGTGAGTCCATTAAACATCTTTTTGTAAATTTCCCAGTCTTGTGTATTTTTTCACAGTAGTATAAAAATGGACTAATACATAGGGTTTCTCTTGAAATGTCTGCTGTTGGCCTGATAGAGTTGCCAACTCTATCAGGTTGACCTGAGTAGGTGACCTTCTTTTTGTCTCTTGCTACCTTTATCATTTTTGTTCGTTCACAATGATATTGAATCACTTGATAGCTGTGTGGCCTGGGGATGGTCATCTTGTGTATCTCACAGGGATTCTGTGAATATTTTAAATTTGAATGTTGACCTTTCTAGTGAGGTTGGGGAAATCTTTATGGATACTATCCTCAATTATTTTTTTCATGTTATTGCTCCTTCCCTCTCTATCAGGGACACCATTGAATCATAGGTTTGGTCTTTTTACATAATCCTACATTTCTTGAAGGTTTTGTTTATTCTTTCTTATTCTTTGTTCTTTATGTCATATTGAGTTGATTCAAAGAACTGGTCTTTGAGCTCTGAGGTTCATTTCTCAACTTAGTCTCTTTTGTTTTTAATGCTTCTGATTGTGTTAGGAATTTCTTGTAGTGACTTTTTCAGCTGTTTCAGACCAGTTTGTTTCTTTCTTAAAATTTCTATTTTGCTGTTCTGCTCTTCTATCATTATATTGGATTCCTTAGATTCATTGGAGTGGGTTTCAACTTTGTCCTGAATTTCAATGATCTCTATTGCTATCTGGATTCTGACTTCTAAGTCTGTCATTACAGCTATTTCAGTCTGGTTAAGAACTATTGCTGGAGAGCTAGTGTGGTCATTTAGAGGTAAGAAGATACTTTTTTGTTTTGTTTTGTTTTGTTTCCAGAGTTCTTGGGATGCTTCTTTCTCATGTCTGTGGGATAATGTTCCTTTGAACTTTGAAGTTGGTGTTGTTTGTATGGGGTTTTTAATTTTATATATTTTGATGTCCTTGAGGGTTTGACTGTGATATTAGCTGAGTTGAGATTAGTGGCTTCTTTCCGGATGATTTCTGGCAGCCAAGTCTGAGCTTAGCACTCCTGACTGCATGCTCTAACCCTAGGTGACAGGTATCAGGGCACTGTTTTACTCTCTGACCCCTCAAGATTAAGTATCTGCTTTGCTAGAGGGGCTGAGGTGCTACCAGTCCACTGGCAAAAAACACTTTTATGGCACTTGCTAAGAAAAGGCCTTGGTTGAGGTGGTGAAAGTGGGGCAAGCATGCACATGTACTCCAGTGTGGGAGTGGGTTCATGTCTGAATGCACATGTGTGGTGATAGAGCATCATAATCCATGCATGCCAGTAGCAGCAATTCAACAGTGTCCACACCATTTTAATTTACATTTATTTAATGATTAGTGATCTTGAACATTTCTTCATATACTTGGTGGCTATTTTATGTCTACTTTTGAGAAGTATCTATTCAGATTATTAGCCCATTTGTGAATCAGATTTTTAGATTTTTGCTGTTATTTGGCTTCCTACTATGTTCTCAGTATTAATTCCTTGTTCTATAAATGGTTTGCTAATATTTTCTCCCACTTTACATGTCATCTCTTGATTCTGCTGATTATTTCTTTTGAGGTGAAGAAACTTTTTAGCTTGATGCAACCCCATTTGTCTGCTTTTGCTTTTACTGCTTGTGCTTTTAGTCTCACCCATATTTTCTTTGCCTAGACCAATGTCCTGAAGCATTTCTCTTATATTCTCTTTAAATAGTTTAATGAATCTGATATTCATGAAATATGAATCTTATCTTTAAATATTTTGTAACTTGTGTTTTATTTTTGCATATGCTCAAAAGTAGGGGTGTAGTTTCAGTCTTTTGCATAGAGATATTTGGTTTTCCTAGCACTAATGATTTATGCAACTGTCCTTTCCACAATGTAGGTTCTTGGTGCCTTTGTTAAAAATCAGTTGTCTGTGAATATATAGATTTATTTCCATGTATTCTTTATTTCTATTTTGTTTCATTAGTCTACATCAGTTTTTATGCCAGTACCATGCATTTTTTTATTACTATGGCTTTGCAGTATATTTTCAAGTCAGGTTTTCTGATGCCTTAAGCATACTTTGTTTCTTTTGACCTCTCAGTATTGTTTTTGCTATTCAGGGTTTTTCTTGGCTTCATAAAAGTTTCAAGACTGTTTTCTCTATTATCCATAAATTATGTCATTGATATATTGACAGATATTGCATTCAATCTGTAGATTGCTTTGGGTAGTATGGTCATGTTTTCAATATTAATTTCTCCAATCTGATATGGTTTGGATCTGTGTCCTTAGCCAAATCTTATCTTGAATTGTAATCCCCACATGTCAGGGGAGGGACAGGCTGGGACGTGATTGGATCATGGGGGCAGTTTTCTCATGATAGTGAGTCAGTTGTCAGGAGAGCTGATGGTTTTAAAATGTGGTACTTTCTCATTCCCACACACACTCCCTCCTGCCACCTTGTGAAAAAGGTGCCTACTTTCCCTTTTTCTTCTGTTGTGATTGTAAGTTTCCCAAGGCTTCCTAGCCATGCTTCTTGTTAAGTCTGCAGAATTATGAATCAATTAACCTATTTTCCTTTATAATTACCCAATCTTAGGTAGTATTCTTTATAGGAGTATGATAATAAACTGATACACAATCCATAAACATGGATGTATTCCCATTTTTAAGAAAAAAAGGAGAGAAGACCCAAATTTACAAAAACGAGTAATAAAGGAGAGATTTACAACTGATACTACAAAAATACAAAGTATCATTAGAGGGTATTTTGGTCAAGTAGCTGCCAGCAAGTTAGGAAACAGAGGAAATGAATAAATTCTTAAACCCATATAACCTGCCAAGATTGAGCCAAGAAGAAACAAAATCTGAACATACTAATAAGAAGTAATGAGATTGAATTGGTTATATAAAATCTCCCCATAAAGAAAAGTCTCACACAGGATCATGTCAAAGCTCTATTTTATAACCTTTTAAAGAAGAACTAACACATAGTCTTCTCAAACTATTTAAAAAAATTGAGGGGTAGAAATGTATGCAAACTCATTCTACAAAGCTAATATCACCCTGATAACTGAAATCAGACAAAGACACACAAACACAAAAATACAGGCCATTATCCCTGATGCAATTTTCCATAGATTTATAAATCCTTAACCAAATACTAGCAAACCAAATTGAACAGCACATCAAAAATATTGTATATCACAATCCATTGAGGTTTATCCTAGGAAGGCAAGAATGTTTCAACATACACACATCAATAAATGTGACAAACCATACTAACAGAATGAGAAACAAAAGCCTTATAATCATTTCAACAAAAGCAAATAAAACATTTGACAAAATTCAACATGCCTTCATGATAAAACCTGTCAACAAATTACATATAGAAAAAAATGTTCCTCAACACAGCAAATGCTGTATATGATAAACCCACAGTTACCATCATGGTGAATGAGAAAAAGTTAAAAGCTTTTCCTCTAAGAACTAGAATAAGGAGGCAAAGGTGCTCACTTTTACTACTGTTATTCAATACAGTAGTAGAAGTCCTAGCCAGAACAATTAAAGAAAAAGGAAAAAAAGAAAGAAAAGAAAGCAAACAAGAAAGAAAGAAAGAAAGAAGAGAAAAGAAGGAAGGAAGGAAAGAAAGAGGGAGGAAAGGAGGGGAGAGAGGAAAAGAAAGAAAGAAAGAGAAAGAAAGAAAGAAGAAAGAAAGAAAGAAAGAAAGAAAGAAAGAAAGAAAGAAAGAAAGAAAGAAAGAAAGAAAGAAAAGAGATACAGGGAATCAAAATCAGAAAGGAAGAAGTCAAATTATCCCTGTTTGCAGACAACGTAACTTTATCTATCGAAAAACCTAAAGACTACCCCAAAAAACTATTAGAAGTGGTAAAATAGTTTGGTAAAGTTGAAAGATGCAAATCAACATAAAAAGTCAGTAGCACTTCTATACACCAATAACAGATTAGCTCTAAAATTAAGAAAGCAATCCCATTTACAATAGCTGCAAAAAATAATAAAGGATCTATGAAAATATTTAAGCAAATAGGTGAAAACTCTTGACAATGAAAACTACAAAACACTGATGAAAGAAATAGAAAAATATTTTTGAAGCAGAAAATTGGCAGACATAGTGTTTTTTCTGCAATTTCAATTAGTCACCTGAACGATATTACAGTACTAAATAAATTTAGCCCTAACCCATAGAAAATGTGCAATATAAGAGGCACCTTCTACACTAGACTGGTTAGCCGTTTTTGGTTTACACAGACAGGAAGTTGAACAAAATTGAAAGCTTTGTGATATAAATAACCAAGAAGAGAATGGGACTGAAAACCATCTGAAGAAAATTCCTCTTTGTCTCGTATTCACTCTTAAATGCAAGTCGGCACTTGGGTATTCCATTTTCAATCCATTGGAAAAAGCAGTTGACTTTACCTTCAAAACACAGGCAGAATCTAATTAGTTCCTACCTGCTCTAGTGTCGCCATCCTGTTTCAAGTTACTATCATCTCTTCTCTGAATTTTTTGTAACAGAATTCTGATTGGCCTCCCTACTTTTTTAACACAGCAGCCAGAGAAATTTTTAGAAAATCTAACTAGATAGTGTCATCTTCTACATAACAACTTTATTAGCTATACATTTACTTCTAGTAAAAGCCAAAAATTTTAAATGCTTAGAAGGGCTGCAGGTGATTTGAGGCCTCTCTGACGTTACCTTCTAGTACACTAGACCTGTCTTACTGTGCTTCAGATACATTGGCCTCGTTGCTAATCATATGCTTTCCCTAGGGCCTTTGCCTGGCTGTTGCCTCTGTAGTGTAGCTAACTTCCTTTCCTGTCTAAAGCCTTTTTTCAAATCACACCTTCTTGGTGGAGTCTGTTCTTTAAAAATGCTGTCTAAAATTGCAACCTGCCTTTCTCCTCCTTGTTAACCCTTAATCCTCCTACCTTCTCTCTCTCTCTAACAGCTATACTGAGGTATAATTGACAAATAGTCATGTTTATTTAACAGGTGCAATTTGATAAGTTTTGACAAATTAATACAACTATAAAACTATTATGACTATTAAGAAAATGTACATATCATCAAGATATGTACAAGTGCAAGATATACGGCATATGCTGGATTTCTAATATATGAATCTGAAGACTTTGCTCTTTCTACTATGCCTCATTGCCTCCGAGGTCTGTTAGGAAAACTAGCTCACCATGCTCACTAGAATGATGTAAAATGATGCAATCAAATAAGTGCTGAGAGAAGGCTTGAGTATCGCTCCATTGAGAAAATATATAAATTTTAATACTTGGGTTCTTTTTTTAAACCAGATTCACTGCTTTGTTATTTCGTTACTTTTATGCTAGTTCTCATTTACATTTCAAATGAGAAAATATATCTGATCCCAATTTTGCAATAAGTAGGTTGTTGCTGTGCTTGCTTTTTCATTCTGTTTCCAAAAGAACTATTTATAGTATTATAATAGAAGAAGAAGAAGATGAAATACATCCTTAGGGCCAATATTATCAGAAGTGTGGGGATGACTCACTTAGCTTTGACACAGCTAGATTATTCTCTATGCTTATCTCTCATTTTTATAGTGTTATTGTTGTTCTTACAATTTTAGAAAATAGACTAAAACTGCAGCCATCTAGCAATTTCTATCAACTACATCTAAAAGCTGAACTCCTTTATCTCATCTGTCTATAAATTGTTTGCAGTGTTTTTTTTTTTCATTTGAGTAGCTGGATGATGGAATGAGTTTTCTGTTTAAATGAAATTATAAGGCTTTAGAGGAAGCGGTTGTGCTTTTTAACTATGGTTTAATTTAAGATCCTGCAGCTGCTACTCAGCAAACAAGATATGTGTGTGTTCTAATAATCAACGAATATAATGTTCTGCTGTTAGGGTGATGCCAAGTTGATTATGAATATTTGCATAGCAAATTCTAACCATTATTTAAATTATGTACTTAATCTGCAGAACCTACTGCAAAAGTCTCTTGCACTGCAAGTTTTCCATTATTTTCTCTGTCCAATTCTGCTTTTTCTCCCAGTTCCTCACTCTTGGACATGAAGTCACAACTAACTTAGCAACCAGAGCTAAAATTTCTCCAAGATTCTTGATCCCCTCTTACCTTTGCTTCCTTATTAATTGGACTCTAATCACTAGAAGTATTTTTGAACTATTATTTTATTTTATACTTCTTATAAAGCACCTCAAATTTTATGGATGGTATAAAACTAGTTAATAAGTGCTGTATCAGGACAGAAAAACACATAGCTTTTAGTTCAACCTTTAAAATCAGAATAGTCAAGTAAAAGTCAGTACAGACTCTCATTTTTACTTAAAAAACAAAAGGTACACTTTGGGAATTGACCTACTATGTTTTTTTTCTTCTTTCTAAAATGTAACATGCATGTTTCCTGGTAAGCAGTACTCTATGATACACTGCACTAAACAAAAGCAGACGGAGAACTAGTAAAGCTGTTTACTACATCCTACCCAGGCTGAGCTAAACCAGCAGAACGTCATCTTGGTAAAAGAGAATTTGACAAGAAGAAGAAATTGCAGAGTCACTATCTACTCATAGAGTTTTCAGCAAGTATGCACAGACACATTTAACATGCTATAGGAACAGCATACATTTTATTATATTTCTAGCACAAAGCATACATTCATTGGTGTCCAGTACAATAGGAATGAATGCCATCATAAAGAGTATTTTTGCCTTCATAGCTCTAAGAACTAAAAAATCACACAGCATATAATACTTTCATCTCTATGTGGGTAATCATGGAAATTCCAACATCATATCCTCTAGGTTAGCCTGAGCATTCATCTACAGAAATATTTTTTTAAAAAATAATGCTTAAAAGAGAACTTCTATTTACAGTGGGACTCATCAGAACCAGCAGAAGACAGTGACATACGGACTGCAAGTGGTAAAACTAGGAGTTGATTTTCACATGTAGCTTTTGGGTAAAGTATGGCTGTTTTCTATAGCCACGATAAGCTGTGGTCATAGGAGTTTCAGAAATCTCAAGGTGGACAACTGTCTTGAGTAACACCCTAGATAAATATCAAAAACCCTACTGAGGCTTAAGGACAGAAACTCTGATTCATATTAAAAAGAGTTGTGAGTATACAAAATTACCTGTGCAAAGCCTGCTGAATCAAAGAGTATTTGTGATGGTGAGTTATTCCACACTGTTGACATACCAACATGTATTATGGGGGAAGAGTTCCTCTAGGTGGAATCCTTGACATGGGCTTGCTCCAGCAAAGTCTGACTCAAAAGCACATGAGAGAGGTATCTACTTGGAGAGGGGAGTTGAACTAGGGTTACTTAGCACCAACGTTAATGAATACTTGAAGGTATTTCAAGAGTCATGGGTCCAGGAGGGCTAAGTCATATTGGTTTTGATCCACAATATGTAACATGAATGAAGTGTTGCAGAGCAGAGTCAGTCTTTTCAAGATGCATTCTTCTGTCATCACTAGCTGAGACTATTGTCCTGTGCGTCAGTGACATCCGGAAGGATCCCCATTCATTGGTTGGAGGTAAGACCTGGTACTACAGGTTGTTCAGGAAGCTGGCCTAGAGGATAATTTGCACAAGTCACCACTTAACCATCATGTAAGTCCGATCCCTGGCCTTCTTTTGCTGCTCTGTATTCAAGAACATTTATTTAAAAGCTAGAAAATCCATAAATGGGAGCAGCATGTTGAATATGTCACCAGCCACTTCATCTTTACTGTGCTGTAATGTTGTTGTAAAAGCTGCCATGTTAAACCCAGGAATCTGCTCCAGAGGCTGTATTTTAATATACTTTTCCACCAAATAAATTTATTCACTAAAAACATGCAATATAGCTGAGTTTATTCTCTTCCTTGTCTTCAAACTCCTGGTAGTATTTGCCCATGAAATTTCTCTATAATGCCTGGAACTCATCATCCTTGATAATATCCTCTGAATACTCAACCACAGCACCAAGTTCTGCATCAGAGGCAGAGGAGAAGGAATGTATGAAGCTCTCTTCTTCTAAGGCATTAATTGTGACTATCGCCTCCACACACACACAAGCAGGCTAGTGGCCTAACCTGCATGGACACACATTGATCAGCTAAGGAGGGGTCTCACTAACCAGGCCTGCACTCTGCCTCAGCAGGCCGACATCGGTTATGGACTCTGAGCTATACCTTAATCTGTTTTCAAAGTATCTTTGCTTCTAGGACCACAGTATAACGAAATTATTTTCCAATTATCTCTGGGATGAATACCCATCCCCTTCCAATCCTGCAGATTGAGCTTCCTAAAAAAAGAGAAATCCATCAGTTTCATTTAAACAGTTATTCAGTTACTTTCAATGACCAATTATAATAAAAAATAAATACATTTCTTGGTTTTCTTAAGTATCCCTCTAAATTTTATGATCACACTTTTCAGCTTAATTTCTGGTGGTACCAATTCACTCTTTGGACACCATTACAATCACATCAACTCTAAATCACCTACTTACTTTTATATGCTGCCTGGAAACATCTATGTTTTCCTTCACCATTCACTAATTCAAATGTTGTATCACTTGTGAAGCTCATCTTACTTAGCTCACCCTTCCCAGTAACTATTCAAGACTGGTTACTTGAATAAGTTGTTTTGGAACCTAAAAAATTCAAATCAGTCCAAGTTTAGTTATATAATTTTGAGCAAACCATTTGTCTCTCTGAAATTCCCTCTTCTTCACTGTAAAAAATCGAGTGTGGTTATCAGTTTTAGAACCTTCTTGCTCAAGGTGTTATCAAACAGAATCAGAACTGGCATTACTTCGGAACATGTTAGAAATGAGAAATCTCAATAATTACCCAAAATGTTTTAATCAGATTGCGCATTTTAACACAATCTCCAGGTGACTTGTATGCACATTCATTAAAGTCAGAGAAGTATTGACACACGGTAACTGCATTTAGCATTGTCCTCAACTTATATTCCATTCAGTATATATTAATTTCTCTTCCCATTAAGCTGTCCATCTGTAATACTCTGAATATTATATTCATTTGTCACAGTTATTTTCTTATTTGCATTACACATCTATTATATTGTCAGGTCCTCAATGACAGACACCATTTGGCCTTATGCTGATATATAGTAAATGCTCAATAAATGTTTACCAACAGGGTGATCAACTCATATGCAACATTTAAAAGTGTATAGTAAAGGCAAAATGGTGTTTCTAAACACTAAAATTCTAAGTGGCACATTAAAAAAATCCAAATTGATTTCAGTGGTAACATGAAGCTTTTGCATGATGTGTATGAGTTTACTTGTTATCATCACTTTAGAAATTACTCATCTCTGGAGATAAATTACATTTCATTCATTAGTGTGTTTATGTGCCTCACAATCTAATGCAGTGGCTTTTTACTTTCACTTTTAATTAGATAATTAATTATATTGCTCTGCATTGAACAAAGATAAATGCTACAAAAGACTATAAATAGAAATGAAAATAAGGGACAAAATTATTGTCATCCATTTTAGAAGGTTACCATAATTTTTGAGAGTTTAGATGTAGATGGACAGGGACCTCAGCAACTCAGGGTAGCATAATAAGGACTGGAATATATACTCCCTAAAGGACAATAAGATATCGTAATGTGAGATACTCAAGGGCCACTGTGACCTCAAGATTGGAACCTTGGGAGAATTTCAGATAAGCATTATTGACAAGGACAATGGGTAGCACGTCAAATTGAAGTTGTTAAACAACAAATATTTATTAAATAGGTGAATCATGGATTCATAAATCCATGAATTCATGAATCCATGAATCATAAGGAATCATAAGAAAATTGAGCAGGAAGGATTACTGCAGAAGAGTCTCACAATGAGTAAAGAATATTCAAAGTTGTTAAATTAGATTAAAGATTATTTTTATTTTTATTTATTTATTTATTTTTTAATTTTTATTGCATTTTAGGTTTTGGGGTACATGTGCAGAACATGCAAGATAGTTGCATAGGTACACACGTGGCAGTGTGTTTTGCTGCCTTCTGCCCCCTCACCCATATTTGGCA
>CM052648.1:61407116-61422179 GCA_028533165.1 Leontopithecus rosalia | reverse complement strand
GAGTCCTGTGTGCCTTTTACACCTGGGCTTTTTCCCCCGCTCTGTGGGCTATAAGGATCCCTCTGAAAATGCGGTGTTTGCCTACCCTCTGCATCTTGACTGAGAGCTGCAGTGGTGAGTTGCTTCTACAGCGCCATCTTCCTCAGCTCTAAAGATTATTTTTAAAATGCTTTGGAATGATCTCAAACGTGCCTGAAGACACTTTTCGCAGTTACCATGTAGCACTCAACAATTTCCTTTGCCACTTTGCATCGTTCTATTCCTGTGAAAGAGCACTGGCCCTTTTTTGAGTACAACTAGTCTTTTCTTCTGTGCAATGCTGCCCCTATTACACATTGGAGTTGCTTGTGGTGGCAAACGCTACTCCAAGAGTTGTCTTGAGATCCCTAAACTAACTGGCTTACTGGGTACAACAGTGATTACTTGAGGTTTTGTTGTTGTTTTTCTTTCTCTTTTTTTCCTAGCAGTTGCCGTGCTTCTACTGTACACTGCTTATTACGTTTCTTTAAGCACCAAAGCCTTTTGCATCGAATTCAAGAAGATCTGTATCAGTTAGAGTCCTGGCAAGAAATAAATCACATTCTTAAATTGCATAATTTAAATAAAGTTAACTAAAATGGCTAATTTATAAAGGCAAGGATAGGGAGCAAAGTCAAGAGAGTAAGAGTGGGCTTGGGAAGCACATAGATGATATTTAATATAAGTGTCAGGCTGTAGGGGAGACCATGTATGATGAGGAGGGAGGAAAATGTTTTTCCCATTATTACGGCATTCTTTTATCAGAGTTTCTCAACTACGGTGCAATGTCTGCAGACATGGCAAAATGTCCTCAGAGGAGCTAAATCATGCCTGGTTGAGAACCACTGTATTGGATGAATGAACAGCAGAGTTGAACACACTCTTATTAATTTGTTAAAAATTAATTGCTGGTAATCTCACCCCTTATCTCACTCAGTTTATGTACTAAAGGGAGCATGTCATGAGAGTTATTAATATATCATCATTTGGTCTATTTTCATAGCTCTGCCTCTCATTGTTTGGTCTTTTTTTTCTATAATGCTAATATACATTTTGAAATGTATTTTTTCATGAACAATGGCCTTTAAGCCTAAACTAATTCATTTGATGCTCAATCAAAACAGTAATCTATTAAAACGCTGGAGGAAGAACTGAGTATATTGACCTTATTGAGTGGTGGGGCTTTCTGAAGCTATTTCTAAACTCTATTAAATTTTTACCTTACCCATCTGTCTCCTATATAAGATTTCAGTCCGTTTTTTTTTTAATGTTGATGTCCCTGTGTACTATGGAATGGTTAATGTATGCCTTTTTTGATTTCAAATTATGCTGGCTTCTCATAAAAAACCATAACAATTATTCTCCTCTGATGACTGAAGAGTTTCTATGCCATCGATGGGTGCCTGGTTTGAATTTTCATTGATAAATATTTCCAGAAAATTCTTTAGTTCCATATAGAAATAGATTTCTACACCACCAGTTGAAATACACCAGTTCAAATATATGGTTAAACTCTAGCAGTGGACATAATTCAGGCTCACAATATATTCCCTATCTATATAGCTATTTTACAATATATTTATGGTATACATAATCATAGATTCTATGATAAGAAAAGGAAAAATGTTGCCATTAGTAATCCCAGCAAAGAAATCAGCCCCGCTAATGACTGACTTTCTTACAACACAGAAGTGGAGACATTTGCCCAAACTCACTCTAGTGCAGCGTCCAGACTTTGGATATTGATATTGTATATATTTTACTTTATAATATATAAACATATCCCTTTTGTGAGTTTCTACATTATAATTCCCTGCCTCATGACTCCCCCAAAGAGATATTTTTGAAGTTCTATCCATGTCAAGGAGAATCAATATTGTGAATATCTGCATCTGTATTCTGAATTACCAGGTGAAATATTGACACTGATATTGACTTTCCTGATTTGTTTCTTTAAATAAAATAATATGTCTTGTAAAGCTCTTTTCAGATGTTAATTTTATAATTGTAATTATCACCATTATTATTAATGAGCTAAAGGGATAATCACATGATAATGAGATGTTCTGTTAAGTCCAAGTATAATAGTATTTGTTATTGCCAAACCTTAGACTTGTGGAAGTACAGGTAGAAGGATGTCTTAAACCTCTCAGAAAAATTTCCACTGAAGTTGAATTCTCTAGACTCAAAAGAATAAGCCTGTTTCAAACCTGGATGTTAAACTATATGGATTTCTAATAGTAATGCAAACACACTTTTACCAGAGATTAGCACAAAATCCTCTTTTAGATATTCAAATCATATAAATTGTATTCCTACTTATGTTTGCTATCTCTTCAGGAAATATGAGCCTGTTTTAATTTTGCCATCAAGGTAGTTGATAGTGTTGAAATGACTTTCCCAGTGCATAAAGCTAGTCAGAAACAAAACTCGAATATAAATCTCATAAATCTCAGAATAGTATGCTTTACAGAATAACATCAGTGAAATGGATAAATTCAAGACAACATACCCAAATCATCATTAATGCAAGATTAGGGGAAAAAAAAACAGTTCATTGCTCATTTAAAAAAAACTTGTGGTAGGATGTGTTAATGTACCATTTGCTCCAAGATATTAAGAATAAGGACATTGCCTAAAAGGCTTATGAGAGCATTGAAACTTTAAAAATATAAGAAACTGTCATAAGAATGTTCACACATTTTTAAATATAACAAAGTAATCTTAAGCTTATTTCTGAATACCATGCAGATCTTAATTCTACATATGGTAACTCTCATTGAAATATGCATTGACACATTTTGACCCTTAAGTTTTATTCACTTCTATCTCCAATTATACTTATGACAGATTATAAAATATTCCAAATTTAATTTAATAGTTCACTAAAATCTATTTGGAAACTGAATTATCTAATGACACATTTCATCCTAAAAAGTGACTTTGACACGGAGTCTTACTCTGTCATCTAGGCTGAAGTGCAGTGGCGCCATCTAGGCTCAAACCTCCATCTCCCAGGTTCAAGTGATTCTCCTGCCTCAGCCTCCTGAATAGCTGGAACTACAGGCATGAGCCATTGTGGCCAGCTAAATTTTGTTTTTTTAGTAGAGACAGGGTTTCACCATGCTGGCCAGGGTGGTCTGGAACTCCTGACCTCATGATCCTCCTGCCTCCGCTTCCCAAAGTGCTGGGATTATAGGTGTGAGCCACAGTGCCTGGCCAACATTTTTTTTAATATTCAAACAACACTGTCTTTTGGTATTTTAAAAACAGTCAAACAATACAGTTTTTCAGTATCAAGATATTCATTTACTAGTTTTAGTGCTATCAATCGACAGTCCTGAAAACTCTGGAAAACCATGTAGTTCATTGTGCCTCAGTTTCTTAAGCTATTAAAGGGATGATAAGAATCAGATTCATTCAGCAAGGATTTACTATTCCCCACTTAGGTCCCAATTGCTGTGCTCCACACTGGAGCTCTAAAGATGTGTAATAAATCATCTTTTCCTGAAGCAACTCACATTCTATCATGGGTTGTACAAGTCAAATAAAATAACGTTTGCAAATGTGTCCCAGTATAGACAATGCTTGAGGATGAAAAGTAGTGTTGAACAGGAGAGAAGATATGTAGAAGAAAGATAGGTGAATGTGGGAAGTTTTGCCTGATCCACAGTGAGACTTTGCCCCAGAGTAAAATTGTTTCTTATCAAAAGAAAAAAAAAACAGAATAATTCAGTTAAAAAAGAATTCTATTTGTCTGATGAAATGACTACAAAACAGAGATTTATGAAATAAGATCAATTTGTCAGGACATAAAGATAAGCTTTTGCATTTATCCCTCAGGTAAGCCATAGATGATATTTCTTTCTTATTAATCATAACTTTTCCCCAGTTTATCTCCCTGGTCTACAAATGCATATCTTTTCCCTTTTACTATGAATAATTTCCACTGGAAATTTTCATTCTGATGAGGGCATCACTTACTTGCCAAAATAAATAAAATGATTAAAAATGAAATATATTCTAAAAGATTCTTCTTTGTGCAGATTCATTCTACATTCAAAACATTACTTATTGTTGACTCACTGTTCAAGAATGACATAAGATATTGTGGAAATGATGCATTGGGTGTGAGCTCTGAGGCTATGTCATAAAAATACATTTTACCTTTCTTCTGCCTAGCTCTTTCATGATTACTCAATCTAAGGAAATCCAGCTGCCATGTCACAAGGATACTGGTTTAACTTAATTGGGCAACTATGGCAAAACACCAAAGACTGGGTAGCTTAAAAGTGGCAGAAATTCATTTCTCCCTGTTCTAGATGTTGGGAAGTTCAAGACCAGGGCACTGGCAGATTTGATGTCTCCTAGGGCCCACTTCCTTTTAGATGGCTGTCTTTTGCTATAACATTACAGAGCAGAAAGTGTGAGGACTCTCTATAGGTTCTCTTTTATAAAAGCATTAATTCTACTTATGAGGGCCCTGCCCTTATGATCTAATCAACTCCCAATTTCTCCACCTTTTGATTCCAACACGCTGGAAGTTAATATTTCAACACATGAATTTCAAGGAGATATAAATGTTCAGACTATTGCAACTGCTTAGACAGTCCAGTGGTAAGTTTCATGTGGTGAGGAACTGAAGCTTCCCGACAGCAACCAGCACAAAATTGTCTCATATGAATGAGACATCTTAGAAGTAGACCTTCCCGTCTCAGTCGAACCTTCAAATGTCCCTAGTCCCGGCCAACAACTTGATTGCAACTGTTTGTGACATTGCAAGCCAGAACCACCCATATTAGATGTTCCTGAGTCCCTAACTCAGAGCTACTATGTGAAATAGTATTTATTGTTGCTTTTAAACCACTAGGTTTCAGAGTAATTTGTTGCCTAGTAACAGATAACCAATACAAATATGTTCTAAGTTGCCTTCAGAGAACATACTGCATCTCAGTAGCATCCCTTACACTACTGAGTTGATTCTCACAACTATTCTTAGAAAAAAATAAAATATATTTTACCAAATTAAAAACATTAAGCAAACGCTCAAAGACAAAAGCTGATTTGCTCAAGGTTATGCAATTAGAGAGTGATGAGGTTGAGTTGATCCAGGTCTAATGACTCCACAGGCAATGCTCTTTTAAAAAACCACATCTGCCTTTTCAGTATGATGACAAAGTTTTAGTTCTAAATCCCTTAAGTAGTGTCCGGGCACCTTTTACAAATCATAGCTTCTCGGGTCCCACAATAATTTCTTTTTCTTTCTTTTCTATTCTCTCATTCTGTTTCTCTCCTTCTGTGTTTTTCTGTCTTTTTAACAATTCTGAGCAAAAATTGTACTAAATTATGTATCAGTTAGTGGCATAAAAGAATTGTTAATTTTTCATCTAGAGAAGGAAGAGGATTTCTTCTACCCAATGTGCTTCCAGTATTTGCGTTTTTCATTTCCCCAGTCACATTCCTTAGCCACACTGCCATATTGGTAGCTCCATGTTTGGAACTGAGTCAAAGGAAAGAGGAAGGAGCATAAAAATATACTTATTCATTATGCCTTCCAGCACAATGCCCAATCACCCTAGATGCTGAATTAGGAGAGTAGAGTAGAGTATTCACATATATAGACAGCTTTGGACAACTATCATTCTGAATTACACTATGCTGAGAAACTAGGGAAACACACCCCAGCACTTATTCAAACAGATAAAAAAAAGAAACAACTAAGTTTCCTCCAAAATTCATAATATGTGAATAGAAACCTGTAAAGAGTCTATTAGTGACTCAGGTGGCATCACAGTGAGTATGATGTGAGGCTAAAGAGAAAAATAATGGACCCAACTGAGAAAACAGAATACACATATTTTAAAACACATACCAAGACTTGTGAATTTTTTCTGTTTTCCTACATGAAAAGATTTAGGAAATATACATATTTGTGTTTCTAGATGTCTAGGGTAACTGAATTGGTCATTGTCTATAATTGTGGAATTTATTCTCAAATAACTACTTTTATGAAATCACAATGCATATTATCTTGAATTTAATCTACTTCATCTTCATTCTTCATTTTGCTTCTATAAACTCATAAGCTTATTATAATGGATGATTAAAAAAAATCAATAAGAGCCTTTTTGTTATTAGTGAAAAACATCAAAAACACCAAAGATTTTTTCTTCATTCTTTTAGGATGAAAAAATTAAATATTTTCTTTCCAAAATATTTAATTCCATGAAAGTTGTGTAATCCTATTTTTCAGGGAATTATCTATTCTTAAAACTTTCGAATCTGGGTTCCAGATTTTTCCTTAATAATCTGAATTGTCGCCAAGTGTTCCAAGCCAACAATTTCAAGTCACTCTGTTGTGTTATATTTCAACTTTTCGATCCTTGTAATAATAATAATGACAGTAATAAATCATTACTGTTAGGTGTGCTCTAAATGAAGAGACCACCTAAACAGGCTTTGTGTGAGCAACTTGGCTGTTTATTCACCCAGGTACGGGTGAGCTGAGTCCAAAAAGAGTCAATGGAGGGCAGAGGGAGAGGAGTTGGTTTAATAGGTTTAGGGTAGGCAGTGGAAATAACAGAAGTTGCAGTTCAGGGCAGGTTTTTGCAAGCCAGCAAGGTTGTTGCCAGTGGGGGAGTATCACAAGGTCCAAGGTCCAGTGTCACAAAGTTGGCTTATCAGTTGAGCCAGGAATAACTGAGGCAGGAAACATGGCAGAATGTTGCCAGGTCAGTTAATCAGGCCATAGGGTCCAGTGTCACAAGGTTGACTCAGACTTTCTGGCTCCAGGAGTCCATCTGGAGGTGTACCTGCAGATGACAGGGGTCACCATGGCTTAACTAGGGTGTGGCCCATGGTACAGTCCATTCAAAGAACCTTGCATTTACAATTCAAGAGAGCCTAATTGTAGGTGAAGACAGTGATGTTCTTAGGAAAGTCAATTTACTGCTTTTTCCACTTTCTCTTTAATCCTAGGTGGACTTCGGATTCCCTTTCCTCTATTGACTGCCTCAACAATTTCCTGCAATTCCCCTTCCTAGTGTAAAGGGTTAAGAATTTTCTACAACCATTATACAACAAGGAATTCAGAAACCAGAAACTAAGTACTGTTTTTCTGAACTGGCCAAAGGGTCTTGTTTGTTTTAATTTTTTAAAAACCTGAATTTGCAGTATGTATTTGCCTGGACGGGACTTGCTTACCCTTAAGCCATCTGTTTCCAGAAAGCAAAGGTTGTTAATTAATCTTTGCTCAAGCTCCTTTTTTATTTCCCTTTTCTCCTGATCTACTGAAGTGCCTGTAACATGAAAAAGACAAAGACAAAAAACAAAAACAAGAAAAAAACTCACCACACTTAATGGCCAGAAGTCACTCTCGCTTTTAGACAGACTCCCCTGCTGCAAACAAATTATGGTCTCTTTTTGTATCACCTGTTATCTGGGAGTTTCAATCTAGGTCGCACAAAAATAGCTTTCCTTGCCAAAGTGACAGGGCTCTGTTTGACTACTTCATTTTCACATTTCACATTCTCTCTTCTCAGGCCTTTCCTCCTACTCCCACGCCTTTACACCTTTGTTCTTTGACCGTGTATAGCATGACGACATTGCTTGTTTCATTGCTGTGGATTACTTTCGTAGCTCTTTTTGAAATGATGGATAAATATTTTGGACTTCTATCAATAGCCAGCCCCTCAACATGTGTCCAGATCTAAACTCTTTTAATTTCCCAAAGCCTTTACCCTGTAATGATCCCCTTTTCTTTTGTGGCATGATTGTTTTCATCTCTACTGAAACTTTTCTGTCTACAGCAAACTGAACTTTAATAATCTGGTCTTAAATAAGTAACAAAACATAAAAACTACAATCGAACAAAATGTCATCTAACCTTGGCCTGAATTCCTTTCCAGTTATTACCTTGTCTCTCTGCTGCTCTTCCTGAAAAAAAATAAAAAATTGAAATAATTATTTCTGTCAGCATTTCTACTTCCATTCTTTTCATTTTTTTTTTGTTTTGTTTTGCTTTGTCTGCTTGTTTTGTTTTTAAGACAGAGTATTGGTCTGTTGCCCAGGCTGGAGTGCAGTGGCATAATATCAGCTTATTTCAACCTCCGCCTCCTGGTTTCAAGTGATGTTCTCCTGCCTCAGCCTCCCGAGTAGCTGGGAACACAGACATGCACCACCATCCCTGCCTAGTTTTTGTGTTTTTAGTAGAGAAGTGGATTCTCTATGTTGGACAGTCCTGGTCTTGAACTCCTGACCTCAGGTGATCAACCTGCCTTGGCCTCCCAAAGTGCTGGGGATTACAGGTGTGAGCCACCATGCCTGGCCTTCAATCTGTTCCAGTAAAGATTTGATCAAGACTACTCTTCTGAGACTGCTGTTGTCAAGGTATCTCAAGACCCTCTTAGTACCAAATCTATTGTTCATTTTCCATTTATATCTTTTTTTTTACTGGTGTTGTTTTTGAGCCAGAATCTTGCTCTGTCACCCAGGCTGGAGTGCGTTGGTGCCATCTCTGCTCACTGCAACCTCTGCCTCCCAGGTTCAAGAGATTCTCCTGCTTCAGTCTCCTGAGTAGCTGGGATTACAGGTGCCCACCACCACGTCCAGCTAATTTTTGTATTTTTAGTAGTGACAGGGTTTCACCATGTTGGCCAGTATGGTCTCGAACTCCTGACCTCAAGTGATCCACCTGCCTCAGCCTCCCAAAGTGTTGGATATCATAGGCATGAGCCACAACAGCACCCAGTCTCCTTTGACATCTTAATCAAGTTCCAGCCAAATAGACGTGTTTGTTTATTCCATCTTCTTAAAACAACTTTCTCTTGACTCCCACTACCTCTCCCTGTTTTAGTTTTCTTCCTTCCTCAGAGGCCACTCCCCATTTTAATTTTTGGCTGCTCTTTATCTCCTATATACATAAAAGAACAATTCAGGAATTCATTCATATCGTTTTCCACTATTTCTACTTTTTGATCTGCACAATCTCCTCAGGAGATTTCTCCAAGTCCCGTAAATTCAAAGAACATCTACAGTGAAATGATTTCCAGATACGTATCTCCAGCCTTGACCGCTTCTTGGAACTTCAGACTCCTACATCCTACTTTTTGCTTGACCTTTCACTTAAGATATTAAGCATCTCACAATTAACATGGTCAAAACGAAACACTTGCCATAACTCACTTCAACCTGTTTATCCCCTATTCTTTCCTCTTGTGGTAAATTCTATAAGCATATACTCACTAGCTTAAAAAAATAATAATCTGTGTCTTCATTCTTTCTCTCAACCTTACATCCAGGTAATCAGCAAGTCCTGTTGACTGTCTGCTCTAATTTCATCCACTTCTTTCCAGCCTCACTAGGTACGCTCTGGACCTGGTCTACCACGGAAGACTACAATAGCGTTCTAACTGGTATCTCTCTTTAATTTCCAAACAAACCTCTGTAGAGCAACCAGAGCACCCTTTAAATATGTAAATCAGTTAATTTTGTGGCCTCTCAATCCCTTTAAAATGCAATTCAAACTTCTTAACTCTGCTTTACAAAGCTCCTACCTTTTCCTGCAATCTCATTTCATGCCCCTCACTCAGTGTGCATCACAAACACTGGTCTTCTTTGCATATCTGAGCTTGTTTCTGATACAAGTTTTTCACTAAGTATTCCTTCTGCCTGGAATACTGTTTCCTGTTCATTGACTGGCTAAGTCCTTTCTACCATTAAAATGCTAGCTACCTCCTCAGAGGAAACAACCCAATCACTATTATATGATGGCATTTTCAGTATCTGTGTATCATTTATTCAGTGTCTACACAGCATTTATATCACTATAGGATCCCTTATAATCAACACATCACAAAAAGAATAAGTGATTGTCACTCATTAAAATGTGTGCCATTTTCTTTATTTCGTGTATTGTTGTATTTCCATAAGAGGTCTAACAACCTTGAGAGAACAGTGTCTGGCCTACAGTAAGTGATTAATAAATGCTTGTTGAATAAGTGAACCTGGGCTTCTCTGTTATTCAGGCAAACAGTGTGAGCTAGGTAGATTGCCTCCAGTCACTGTACATCAGGACTACAGGATTATTTTGTCTTAATGAGCCTGAAGCTCTTGGAAGAAAAATGTCTGAGTAAGATTCTGAAGAATAATTACATTTTTAAAAGAAGTATTCTAAATTCGTCTTTTGGAATCTGAATGCATTTTAAGAATTGGAAAAGTTCAAGATTGGTAAGAAAATACCAGTTTTAAAATGTAATTTATTTTTATAGACCTACTGTGCTGGTTAAAGCTACTTAATTTTCACTTTTTAAAATAATTGCATCGTTAAAAATAAAAGCAAAATAGCAAAATGTATGACAGTCACTCCCTATCTACAACCTATTGATTTTCTTCACTACACTGACTATTCTTCATTCAATTGCATGATTTGAACGCTCTTTGTTTCTTTTTTGAAAAGTTAATAATGCTGCAACAATATCTTGGCTATTGTGAACTCAATTCTTTAACAAAATCAAAGAACCTGAAATTAAAACAAATGACACCTATTTACAACTGATTTATTGAAATGTTGGTTAGAAAGGGTAAATGGTACTGTCTGCAGTATTACATTTTACTGCTTTATATGCTCTGGGGAACCAGAACTTTTGTCACAGGTTGAAAGCGCAAAAGCATTTAAATGAAACGCAATGTCCAGAAGGAGATGGTAATGCATTAGGCAATATAAACAAAAATTTTCATTTACCCTGTGCCAAAGTGTACATTCAAAAATGTATACATCTTTTCCAAAGGAATATTAGTTTTATGAAAGTGAAATCAAATGTAGTGTAATTCAACACACTAGACTCCTACATCCAACTTCTTGCTTGACCTTTCACTTAAGATGTTAAGATGTTTTATCATGCACCTACTATGTTCTAAACATTTACTTGCTTCAGCTGGACCTATTACATACTGAGCTTATAATAGCAAATACAATCCAATAGTAGGCCAATAGAATACCAGAGAACACAATGGAATCCAAAACTGCCTGATTCTGTATAAAATAATGTAAAAGTCTTTTTGAAGTTATCTTAATTGAAAGCAACATAATCATATTTTTAATTACAGAAACATTTTGTTTTATAACAAAGCTGCAATTAAGAGAAAGCAGAACACATGGACATATAGAGGGAAATAACAGTCACTGGGAATTCCAAAAATTGGGTGGACGAGAGAGGAGTGAAGATTGACAGATTCACTGTTGGGTACAAGGTTCAGGATTTGGGTGGTAGGTATGCTAGAAGCCCAAATCTCATCATCATGTGATACAGACATGTAACAAACCTGCACACATACCCCATGAATCTATAAAAATTTTAAAAAACTAAATTTAAAAAAGAAAGCAGTTATAACTATGTAAATCTTTCAAAAACTTGAAGGATTCAGTTAAGGAGAAAAATCCTTTAATTTGGATCCTTCAAGGATTGGTAAAATATCATGACTCAGAGAAAACAATACATGTTAAAATGTACATTTTACTGCTTTAGATCTTTTTCTTTTTGGTGTTCTGAAAAAAATAACATTTAATTGGGAAAATTGTTTGTCCTAGGATATTGTATTGTGATATTCAATACTATAATACACATAAAAATATGTTATTTTGTGCTCTGCAGATCAAGAGTTCTAAAATGCTCCAGAACATAAGAGTACAACAACTCCTTTGCAAATCTAAAAAGGAACCAAAGGCATTTTTACATCCAGACAATGAAATCCTGAGTAAACAAGAAAGAAATAGTCTCAGCATTGTTATTTTTCTCTTTGCCAAAGCAGTTCGGAGCCACTTGATGGAGAGATTACAAAAACAAAACAGGCAATACAAATGTGTGTGTACGTGTATCTGCATATGTGTGTACGTAACATACTATGTCCATTTGACATTTGTATTACTTTCCTAGTGCTGCTGTGACAAATTACCACAAACCATGTGGCGTAAAACAACTGAAATTTATTCTATCATTGTTCTGGAGGCCAGAAATCTGAAATCAAGGAGCCGGCAGGGCCATGCGTTCTTTGAAAGCCCTGGGGGAAATTCCGTCTTTGCCTCCTCTTAGCTAATGATGACTGCCAACAAGCCTTGGCGTTGCTTGGCTTATAGGTGCATTCTTCCAATCTCCACCTCCAATGGTCACATGACCTTCTTCCCTCTGTATTTTTCTGTGTCCTCTGTGTCTGTATCTCGGTGTCCAAATCTGTTTTTCCTTTCTCATGTAAAACCACCAGTCATTGAACTTAGGGTCTACCCTATCCTACTAGGTTATCATCTTAACTTTGTTGCTTCTGCAAAGGCTCAAAGACTACATTCCCACATAAGGTCACACTCACATATACTAGGGATTAGGACTGGAACACATATTTATAGGGGAAATAAGTCAACCCACCACAAAACACAATACCATTAATTCTCTGTACATTTATATAAGCATATTGTCGCCTTAAAGTTCTCAGGAAAATCAGCTTTAGAGTCATTTTGTTTAAAGTTAGTAGACTGAAAAATAATATCTGGAGAAATGAGTTTGAGGCATTAATCTATATTCCTTTATGTTGGTTTGTAATTTTGACAAATGTATCCCATTGCTTAAGTACCCGGGCATGTTCTTGTAAACAAAATACCATAATAGAAAATTTTAAGAAGCGAATAATTCTTCTCTTGCAGATGACCGAATGATGAACCTTTTGCTTAGTTAAGTAACACTGGATATAATTAGGCTTTACTGGTTATCCCATTAATTGAACATATTTCCTAAATTTAACTTTATGGTGTATTTTCATAATTTTATTACCAGGGATTGAGTTGGGCTCTTTGTCCTTAAAGGGCTTAGACTGTTTACGTGTGTTAACATAGGTGAAACACATTTTAGGAAAGTAATGCAGTATGTGAATGGATTATTTACATCATTTAAAATATATAAACTGAGACCTGAAACTTGAATGACTTTTCAAATATTATGGGACTATCACAGATACAGAACTCATAATATATGTATTCATGTGGTGAGGTGGAGGCAAAAAAGTTAATGCACAAATGATGTAATATGATAATGAAATAAGTATAAAAAATTAAATTAGTATCAAAATAATATAATCAAATGATATAAACAATTGCTATGGAGTCACATGAAAAGAAGAGAACCTTTTGAACAATATATTATCACTTTGGCTGGAGGCTTTTGGATTCATGGACAAATTGTTTTTCAGGAAAAAAGAAATTATTCTTTCTACACATATTTCCTGAGTGTCCTATGGACAATCTAAATGAGCAAATACAAATGATATAAAAATAATGATATATTTGGAAAGGCAAATAAGTAACTCACATTTCTGATTCTTAAAATTTTTATACCAAAGAAAGTAAAGAATAAAAACTGAGACTTCTGACATTTAAAGAAGAAATTACGTTTTCTTCACCAGAAATTGTCAAGAAATGGTGGTACTGAAAGAAAATAAGCACACTCCCTGACCTAAAGAGTTAAAACAATTCATCAGAGAAAATATGTACAGAAATTACAGAGCCTGCTCCACAGAATAACCAGGAAATATGTGTTGAAAGAATAATTTCTTTTTTCCTGAACAATAATTTGACCATGAATCAAAAGCCTCCAGCCCAAGTAAGGTTCTTTTGACATTTTTTTCCAGAAATGACACTGCTAAAATTAGTAACATTACCATGTAAAACAAAATCATAGAAATTTGTAACCGTCTACTGGACTTTTAAAAGACTCATACCCATATAGGTATATAAATACATTTACTTATATATATAATATTGTAAATACAGTGTAGTTAAAACTACTTTTTTTTTAAAAAAGTCTGTGACTTTGTTTCATAGGTACTGTGCTTGCAAAGTAATTCCCTATTTCTATACCATGTTATTATATATTCAATTTTTCATTGTCTTTGTATATTTTATGTTTTTAGTTAATTCTTTTGCCATGTGATTTTTGATTTTGCAAAACATTCTGAAGCAATGCTTTAAACATATTTTATATAATTTGTAAAACGTTGGTATCTACTTTTTATTTCATATATATATTTTATTGCACTTTAGGTTCTGGTGTACATGTGCAGAACATGAAGGATTGTTGCATAGGTACATACATGCCATGGCAGTTTGCTGCCTCCATCCGCCTGTCACCTATATCTGGCATGTCTCCCCATGTTGTCCCTCCCCAACCTCCCTACCCCCAGCTGTCCCTCCCCTATTCCCCTGCAACAGACCCCAGTGTGTGATGCTCCCCTCCCTGTGTCCATGTGTTCTCATTGTTCAACACCTGCCTATGAGTGAGAACATGTGGTGTTTGATTTTCTGTAGTTGTGTCAATTTGCTGAGAATGATAGTTTCCAGATTCATCCATGTCCCTACAAAGGAAGTTGTTATGTTTAGCAGTTTACATTTGGTGAGGATACAGAGGAGAGTTTTATTTCTTTTCTCCAGTTTCTGCTTTCAAACAGACTCCCTTGTAGTACCTTTTTTTAAATTGCATTTTAGGTTTTGGGGTACATGTGCAGCACATGCAAGATAGTTGCATAGGTACACATAAGGCAGTGTGTTTTGCTGCCTTCCTCCCCTTCACCCACATTTGGCATTTCTCCCCAGGCTATCCCTCCCCAGCTCCCCACTACTGTCCCTCCCCTATTCCCCCAAGTAGACCCCAGTGTGTAGTACTCCCTTCCCTGTGTCCATGTGTTCTCATTTTTCATCACCCACCTATGAGCAAGAATATATGGTATTTTTCTGTTCTTGTCTCAGTTTGCTGAGAATGATGTTCTCCAGATTCATCCATGTCCCTACAAAGGACACGAACTCATCATTTTTGATTGCTGCATAATATTCCATGGTGTATATGTGCCACATTTTCCCAGTCTAGTCTATCATGGATGGGCATTTGGGTTGGTTCCAGGTCTTTGCTATTGTAAACAGTGCTGCAATGAACATTCGTGTGCATGTGTCCTTATCGTAGAACGATTTATAGTCCTTTGGATATATACCCAGTAATGGGATTGCTGGGT
>CM052648.1:61325903-61407016 GCA_028533165.1 Leontopithecus rosalia | reverse complement strand
AAGTGTTCCTATTTCTCTGCATCCTCTCCAGCATCTGTTGTCTCCAGATTTTTTAATGATCGCCATTCTAACTGGCGTGAGATAGTATCTCAATGTGGTTTTGATTTGCATCTCTCTGATGGCCAGTGATAATGAGCATTTTTTCATATGTTTGTTGGCCTCATGTATATCTTCTTTTGCAAAGTGTTTGTTCATATCCTTTGCCCATTTTTGAATGGGCTTGTTTGTTTTTTTTTTCCTGTAAATCTGTTTGAGTTCTTTGTAAATTCTGGATATCAGCCCTTTATCAGATGGGTAAACTGCAAAAATTTTTTCCCATTCTGTTGGTTGCCGATTTACTCTAGTGACTGTTTCTTTTGCCGTGCAGAAACTGTGGAGTTTGATTAGGTCCCATTTGTCCATTTGGGCTTTTGTTGCCAATGCTTTTGGTGTTTTGGTCATGAAGTACTTGCCTACTCCTATGTCCTGAATGGTTTTGCCTAGATTTTCTTCTAGGGTTTTTATGGTACCAGGTCTTATCGTTTATCTTTTCAGTCATTAAAAACTCTATTTCTGTCTAAGTCAGTTTAAAACTTCATTCTCATGCCAAAATCTAATATCTCCCTCTACCATTCTAGACCCAATCTGCAGCCCCAGAGACCTGCACTGAAGGAAAAGGCTCTCTTCTTTTCACTCCAGCTAAGCTTTCTCCTTTTCTTTTCATACATTTTTTTTTTTGTTGTTTTGATTTTGTTTTTGACTTGTGCAGGCTCAGGTAAAGAGAACAGAGAACTACACAAAAGGGACCAAAATCATGTTACCTGTACTGTTGGAGAGTATATCTATGTGTTCTGAGATACAGGCATACAAATGCCAACCCATATAAGTATATTCTTTAGGAGACCCTGTTAGAAATCTTCCCCAACAACCACTGCAATCCTCGTTGCTTCATTCCCTAATATTTCTAGAATGTCTTTTTACAAATTGTTTTTAAGTTGTCCTATTTTTTGACTTGTTATTGTTCCTAGTAGTCATCTATAACCGTTTTATTTCTGTGACATGTTTTAATATCTTATCTTTTCATTTCTGATTCTATTTATTTCAGTTTTCTATTTTTTCTTAGTTAATCTCGTTAAAATTTGTCTATTTTTTTAACCTGTTAGTTTTGTTGGTGTTTTTCTATTGTTTTTCTGTTCTCTATTTTGTTTATTTCTGCTTTAATCTTTATAATTCCCTTTCTTTTGTATTTTTCTGGAATTAAATTATGAAGAATATTAAAATAATAGCAAGTATTATTTCTAACCACAATAGATTGAAACTATAAATTAATAAGAGAAGAAAAACAGGAAAATTTTTAGACATGGAAATTAAACAAGGCACTCCTTAACAACGAATAGGCCAAAGATGAAATTTTAAAATGAATGTGAAAATAGCTTGAGACAAGTGTAAAAAAAATAACATACCAAAACTTATGGGATGCAGCAAAGTAGTTCTAAGGAAGAAGTTAATAGCAATAAATGTCTATTTCAAAAAGGAAGAAAGATCTCAAATAAACAACCTATACCTCAAGAAAGATGAATTGTCTTAGTCATTGTAATTTGGTCCATATTGTCTTTTATAGGGTTTAGTGTCCCAGCAGTCAGCTTTCTGGGCAGGACCCTGACATGATGGGCTGTGCTAAATTGTTATTACTTGTTCACTTGGTTCATA
Source organism: Leontopithecus rosalia (assembly GCA_028533165.1). Classification (NCBI taxonomy): domain Eukaryota; kingdom Metazoa; phylum Chordata; class Mammalia; order Primates; family Cebidae; genus Leontopithecus; species Leontopithecus rosalia. The sequence goes on along the minus strand of CM052648.1, from coordinate 61,405,327 downwards.
GAAAACTCACCTGCCCATTGTTACCATGTCACACCATGACAACGCAAGCTCTGTCTTTCTCACCTGCCCATTGTTACCATGTCACACCATGACAACGCAAGCTCTGTCTTTCTAGCCCGATGTTTCCCTTATCATCTTTCCTGTCCTCCAGTTCACAAAAAACAGCGCAGATCAGCAGTTCTTCTGCTAAGCAGTTTCTATTCATAAGGGCTGCTCTGCTCTTCTCTTCTTCTGTTTGCTCTTCTGTTTGCTCGTCTTCTGTTTGCTCTTTTTCTACAGAACCTTATTCTGTACTAGTGGTTCTCTTGGCTTTGCCATCTCTTAACCTAGGAGAACAGCAACAGTTTTCTCTAGGCTGACACACCATGACTTTCATAGGTTTCCTATTTCAATAAATCTTCCTTGAATAGTTATCAAAAAATGATGATGGGTGATGGGGTCATGGCCTCAGAACTAGTTGGACCATCTCTTATTAAATCCTGTAAAATATAGCATTTAACTTCTTGGCACCAAGAACATGGGAAAAGACGGAGTTTGTTAATCTGAGTTTTGGAAATGTTCTTACAACTCTGAAACAATATAGAAGATCCTCCCAATACCTCTTTACATTATTTTTACAAAAAAAACATAGTCTGATATTTTTTAGAAGTTTAAATTATTCAGAACACATTTTTACAGTTTTCCATCCTTCTGTACATAAGATGGTGATCATTTACTTTTGCAATGTAAATCACCTCTTGGAGAACTGATTTTCTCATGCTCTGGAAGAGATAGTCATAGGCTATGTGACTGTGTTCACCTCAAAGCTACAACTGGTTGAAGCAAGGTGAATTGATCCATAGGTTAGGCTAAGATCATCAGATTCTTTTTATCTGGTAATTTAATTAAGAGACAATTAGACAATCTGATATACGATGTATTGAGCACATGAATAGAAACTTCAGGTAGAATTGGAGCCACAGGTAATAGTAGGATCTTGGATGAGTAAACACATGTAGAAAAGGAGATCTTAAAATTCACCCAAGGAAGTTATAGAACAATGGAGCTACCTGATGAGTTTTTAGCTACTGGGAGACCATGCTTTCCTTTGTGTGGTTTGTTCTTGTGAGTTCTCTATTCTCACAAAACAGGAAAGTGTCTCTTTATTTATACTATTTTTAAAGTGTTCATGTTCCTTGCAAGAAAATGAGATCTAACAAAATACCTTTGTGAACCAATCTTATCTGATCAATCACTGTAGAAATAGAAATTAGTATTGTTTAAGAAAAGAAATTGAACTAAGCAAAATAACCAGGCTACTAGAGTCAAATGTAGGGTAGTCAATATTTTCCTGATTTGGCAATATCATGCAATCTCTGTTCAGGCTGACGTGTCCACATTTTACATCTTCTTTCCTGCTTGCTCAGTTGCTATAAGTGAGGGAATCCTTCATCTCTCATCAGATGACAGATCTTGTAGTGCCACTGTTTACCTTGTTCAACTGTGTGATCAATTTGTTCCTCCAACGTACTTGCTATTTCTGGTGGAACAGGAGTAGTGATTGAATATCACAGAATCCTTCTAGTAAGTTTTGTTTCTGATGCTTGCTGGAGGCATGGCTTATGCCAATAAGCTCTAGGAGAAATACCCATGTATACATAAGGCTGTGACTAGTCTCAGTCAAAATAAAATATTCTCCACTTATAAATTCTGTATCTTTTTGTTCATACAAACTCTGAAACAGACAGTAGCCTTAGAAGTGGCAGAGATTTTATAAGTATAAATAGTAGAAAGAGATCAAAATGGGAAAGGAGAGATTTAATTTTTTATAAATAGACACACACACACACACACACACATACATATTTCAGAGCAAAGAGTGATGTTCCTAAAAGTTGCTAAGTGTGTGGCTAAATAATATCATTTTGATCTTCTCCTGAAAATTCACAGGCTATTTTCTTCCTCCTTTCTTACTATATGGAGGATATATGGAACTCAAAGATTTCTATCCACCTGGGAATATTTGAGTATGTATCTGATTTTCTTAAAAACTTAGTCTTCATTGAAAAGGTTGAAAAGGACATGGGAAAATTTAGACAATATTTCAGACATTCTAACAAAGAAGAGGGTATGAATGGAGGGTCAGATTTCATCTCAAACTTGGTGAGAGTGTTATTGGTTGAGCAAAGAATATATTTTGAGGAAAGTATGTTTTGAAAGTGACTAGTTCATATATCAAACTCTGCTTGCTTTCAAATGAGTAAGTTATTTGAAGTCAATGTAAAGGGAGGTAAGCAGAGGTAATCACATTCTGTGACCCATTCTCAGGTGACACATTTAAAGTTTTTTGAGAGAAGTCTCTGTAATCACTGGGATGGTGGTTGAGTTCGGTAAACGCTTAAACATTTGCTATCTGTCATACTGTGGTGGCAGGCTTTGTGTATATTAATCTTAATAGAATGTTGAAACTTAAATACTAACCCATCAAGAGAAGGTACATATATCAAACACTACGAATAGGGCAATGATAGGAAAATATACTAGATTTTAGGATGATGAAAACAGAGGGGAACTTGACCCTGTCTGAATATCTGGACAGCATCTGGAGAAGATGTATTAATTTTCTTTTGTTGCTTTAACACATTACTACAGACTTAGTAGCTTAACACAAATATATGATCTTACAATTGTGTAGGTCATAGGTCTGACATGGATCTCACTGATCTATAGTTAAGATGTAGGCAAAGCTGCATTTCTTTCTGTATGTTCTGAGTAGTATTCACTTGCTTGAGCTTTCCAGATGGAGAGGTTACCTGTATTTCTTGCCTTGTGCTCCAATTCTTCATCTTTCCAGGGAGCACCAGTAGGCCAAGTTCTAATATATTATTATCTAATAATAATATGCCCTAATATTCTGCCTCCCTTTTCTGCTTTTAAGGAACTTTATGATTAGATAGATTTGGGCCCACCTGAATAATTCAGAATAATCTCCTATCACAAATCTAACCACGTCTGCAAAGCCCCTTTGCCATTTCAGGTAACATATTTACAGGGGGTTCAGGATATAGACATCTTCAGGAACCCATTATTCTGCTTACTGCAGGAGATACTGGCTGGTCTGAATTTCAAAGCACGAGAGGGTTAATCAGATCAGTGTGGCAAAAGGTGATCCAGGCATAGAGAGGACCCCCAACCCCCAAACAAACAAAAATATGAAGTCTATGTTTTAGGAGAACATGTACATTATCAAACATGCTGAAATTTTCAGTTTGATGTTCAGCTTAATGTGACACTACAAATTTAGGCTTGATAAAAAAAAAATCCTAGAGTGTGCAGAGAACTATTAGTAGTTTGGTTCTGCTGTGGCATTGTGCTCCAGTCAGAGATTTTGGTGTAGCAGATTAGAAGTCTGGTTGTCTTCAGGACATGTTGGCTTAACGATACCAGTTACAACCAATAGTATCTGTTTATCACCTACTGTGTTCTAATATTGTGCACTATATTTTAGGTTTTGTTCTAATCACTTTATATGTTTTAATCCTCTAAAAAATCTTACAAGGAAAGAGGTTTCATATCTCTCATATATATGATATGATATATATATATATGTGTGTGTGTGTGTGTGTGTGTGTGTATATATATATATATATATATATATATATAGAGAGAGAGAGAGAGAGAGAGAGAGAGACAGAGACAGAGAGAGAGACAGAGAGAGAGATTTCTTGCAAGGGATTGGTTTACACCAATGGGAAGTGTACTAGGCTAGTTCAAAAGGTGGAAAAGCTTATCAGGAAGGGCAGACTTAGTTGTGGGCTAAAGCTATTGTTCATGGCAGAATTCGTTCTTCTTCAGAGAAATCTCTATTCTTCTTTTAACCCTTTCAGTAGATTGAGTTAGGCCCACTGAGGTTGTCTATGATAATCTCCCTTACTTAAAGTCAACTGATTATGGACTATATTAATTTGTGTTAAGCAGAATAATAGGTTCCTGAAGATGTCCAGAATTAATTTGTGTTAATAAATGTCCTTAGCAACATTTAGGTTAATGTTTGATTGAGTTACTGGGGAACTTAGCCTAGTCAAATTGAGACATCAAAGAAATACCCTAACAACTAAAGTATTCTCCCTACTCTGGTTAATCAAATCTATGTAAGTGTTTATATTGGAATGAATGTATCTTAAAATTGCTGAATATATTGTCCCATTCTATCTTGTTTCAAATATAGAATATTATGCATTTTAAAATGTGCTACAAACCAAGGAATGATGATGCATTATAAATAACATGAAATCATAACCTTATATAGAAACACACTAAATGCCATACTTTACTCCTATAACAACAAAAAAAGCCCAACAAGTAAGAAAAATGTGATGTCTATGTTTTAGGAGCGCACGTACTTAATCAAATATGATGAAATTTTTAGTGTGATATTCAGCTTACTGTGACACTACAAATTTAGGCTTGATTTCAACTCTTACATTCTCAAGAATAGACCATTGGAAGTTCCCAAAGCAAAATTATAATCTGAAAAAAAAAATAGAAAAGAAACCAACAAACCTGGGAAGGCAACCTTGTGATTATGGTGCAATTCCATTTATTCCTCTTCTTGCCATCTTTGCTAAAGATGGCAAGAAGAGGAACAAACTGCACTTTGGAGGACATTTTGATAAGGGAGTAAAGATTTTCTTTCTTCTTTTCTTTGAGACAGCATCTCAGTCTGTCATCCAGGCTGGAGTGCATTGGCATGATCTCTGCTCACCGCAACCTCCACCTCCCAGGTTAAGTGATTCTTCTGTCTCAGCCTCTTGAGTACCTGGGATTATAGATGTGTGCCACCACACCCAGCTAATTTTTGTATTTTTAGTAGAGACAGCATAGAGGGGGGTCTCACCATGTTGACCTGACTGGTCTCGAACTCCTGGCCTCATGTGATCCACCTGCCTTGGCCACCCAAACTACTCGGATTACAGGTCAGGAGCCACCATCATGCCCAGCTGATGAGCAAGTAAAGACTTTTCAAACCTGGGAGAAAATACTCCCAGAATCTCTTATTGGAGGGTGCTTTAGTTAGGAAATATTTGGGGATGAAGTGTTTTGGATCATGTTTGGTCTCAAAGCACATATCACTTAGCAAAGGTGATTGCAAGTGATAAAAACTACCTGGCTAATTTAAGCAATGGGGACATTTACTGAGAGGATTTTGAGTAATTTTGGAGAGTGAACCTCAGGAAGTATTTGAGTCAAAAGATTTCAGGGACTCTGAATAGCATAATCTAATAAACAAGCTCTGTAGACATCCTTCTGTTTCACATACTGGACTGACTATATTCCCTGTTTTGCCATCGTAATATTTGTCTATTATTTTTTAAAGCACAATTCACATCGTACTGCCATCATCTGTTTTCATCTCTGCATTTGAACTGAATTAGCTCCAACCATTTTCCTTCTTTATTCATTTGCTATTGGTGTTTACAAGATGACCACAAATTTAGCATCTTAAGCCAGCATTCATTTAATGTATCAGGTTTCTAAGTCAAAAGTCTAGGCATGATGTGACTGAATTCTCTGCTTAGGGCCTCAAAGATGTAAAGTGAGGTATCAACTTTGATAGACAAGCTAAGTTTACAACTTGAAGCTCTGAGGAAAAACCTGCTTTCACGCATATTCAGGTGTTGTAGTTTCTGTTTCCTTGCTGGCTGTCAGCCGGGGACAGCTCTCGGTTCCTAGAGACCACCTGCATTTCTCTTTCTTTCTTTCTTTCTTTTTTTTTTTCCAGAGTCTTGCACTGTCACCCAGGCTATATAGTACAGTAGCAAGATCTCAGCTCACTGCATTCTCATCTTCCTGGGTTCAGGCAATTCTCCTGCCTCAGCCTCCCTAGTAGCTGGGACTACAGGTGTGTGCCACCATGCCCAGCTAATTTTTTGCATTTTTAGTAGAGACAAGGTTTCACTATGTTGGCCAGGATGGTTTCAATCTCCTGACCTCGGGATCTGCCCGCCTTGGCCTCCCAAAGTGCTGAGATTACAGGTGTGAGCCATCCCGCCCAGCACCACCTGAATTTCTTGACACATGGACACTTCTACTTCAAATTAGCAGTGACAAATTTATCCTGTGTGAAATCCCTTTCAGGCTTTGAATATTTCTGTTAAGAGAAAGCCCAATCCCATTTAAGGGTGCATTTAATTAGGTAAGGCCCACTGAATTAAGCAAAGGAGTAATATTTTGTAATTCAACTGACTTGGGGCCTTAAATTCTATCTACTAAGTCTCTTGCTAGCAGCACTAAGTCAGTGTTTTATGAGTAAGTAACCAGGAAAAGATGTGGGTACCAGAGAGAGTAGGGACTTTGAAAGACCTTCTTTGAAATCTATCTACTATATGTTTTTGCTCCATTTTGCTTAATATTTTGCTTCATATTTCCAATACAAACTCATTTCACATAATCTGGTCATAGATTTATTTTTTGGCTTAGGGAAATGTGGCACCTTGATTTCAGTGCTTAACCAACTGATTGCAATGGTGGCAGTTATTTCTTAGGGGATAATTAATATTTTCTTACATTAAAAATGAAGTAAGGATGATAGAGAGGAAAGAACAAATGATGTTATACGTCTCCTAGATTTGGGAGACTTTTCTATGTATACAGAGAAATTGAAAAGCTTAGCTATCTGAGGTAGGAAAGAAGACAGGGGCCCAAGGCAGAAGTTCTATTTATCAATAATGCCTGCAGCATCTTCTCTGTTGTCTCTCTTAGGTCAGAATCTTAGGATGACTGAATCACAGAATAGATAAAGAAGGAAATACTCAACCAAAGCAGAGGAAAGCTCTAAAGATTTACTGTTTCAGTTGAAGTATGCAGGAAGATTTATTTACTGAGATGAATGCAAAAATGGGTATCAGGGTAAGTAAAATTTTAAACATACAGAATGTGAAAAATGCCTTCAGCCAGTGTTACAGAAATGTTCCCTAGAGAGAGGAATATTAATGTAAATTAGAAAAACTGAACATGCAAAGATATAAAATTTGAACAACTTTAATTTAAAACATCCTTTAAAATAAAGGTGGCTACTTCCCCTTTGATCTTTGTGCTGCTTGAACGATTGTGGAGTACAGAATTGAAGCACAATTCTGGAGTGTTTTTAAGGTAGTCTTAGCTAATGAGATTCACAATTTATTAAGATTTCTTATGCCAATGAGAATAGTGAGGCCAACCACCAACAGATTTTTCAAAAAGACTGCTAATTTTCCATACTAACTGCTGATTCTAAGTGCTAGGCTGTTTATCTATTCTTTCTTCTGGTTAAATAATCAGTCATTTGGAAAGAAGAATATTAGTATTAAGTTTATTGAAGAAAAATTGGCATTAGAGCCTTTGAAGTATTATATAATAGAAGACTCTAATGTCTCCCTTTTTGGTGCTGAATAACTTAGAAACATGCATAAAAATCCATAAGTGAACATTTCATCTTGATTTAATTTACCATAATTCAATAAGCTTTTAGATTAAGTAAGAAAACTATCTATTTTTATTTAAGCTATAAAATCTACACAAAAAGGAAGTTGAAGATTAAAGTAAATTGGCCATTATTGCATTGTGATAACAGCCTGGTGGGTTAGAAACCAACCTCTAGAATTCATTTCAGTGTATCATTTTGTAGGGAATTTTTGACTGAATAAAATCAAAGTACAAAGAAAAAAGAAACAAAAAAGACAGGAAAAAACCTCACCTACTTAAGAGGAAAAGGACAAGAATTGTAGTAAATTCTCATCAGAATTCATACAAGCGAAAAGAGAAGTGGAAATAAAGTATTAAAAGAAACAAAACGCCTATCTAGAATTTCCTACTAGTAAAATTACCCTTCAAAAATGAAGGAGACATACACTTTCATATTCAAAAAAAAGTGAAGAAATTAAACACTAGCTGACATGTACTGCAAAAAAAAAAGTTAAAAATAAATTCTTTAGTATCTTAACAAATCTCCCCCATCCTCATTTCCTCTTACCTTTAGAGCCAATCCTGTTCTACTTTTTACTTCTGTGAGATCAACATTTTCTTTTTTTTTTCCACATATGAGTGAGAACATACCACATTTAACTTTCTGTTCTTAACTTATTTAATTTAACATAATGTCCTTCAGTTCTGTCCATGTCACCACACATGACAGAATTTCATTCTTTTTTATGGGTGAATAGTATTCCATCGTGTATATATTCCACATTTTCTTTATTTGTTTTTTGTTGGATACATAAGTTAATTCCATATCTTGGCTATTGTGACTAGTGCTACAGTAAACATGGGGATGCAGATGTCTCTTCAATATACTGATTTTCTTTCCTTTGGATAAATTCCCAGTAGTGGGATTGCTGAATCATATGGTAGTCCTATTCGTAATTCTTTGAGGAACCTCTATAGTGTTCTCCATAGTGGCTGCTCTAGTTTACATTCCCAGCAAGCTTATATAAGAGTTCCTTTTTCTCCTCATCCTTTATCTGTTTGTCTTTTCAATAATAGCCATCGTAAGTGGGGTGAAATGACACCTCACTGCTGTTTTGATTCACATTTCTCTGATGACAAGTGATGGTGAGCATTTTTTATGATATATATTTGTTGGTAATTTGTATGTCTTCTTTTGGGAAATGTCTGTTCAGATCGTTTTCTGGTTTTTTAATTGGATTATTTATTGCTGTTGAGATATTCTAAAGTTGAATGCATCTGACATCTGTGTGAAAATACATTAAGGCAAAAATAATAAAACTTAAGAAGAAGGAGACAGAACTGTTATATTTAAAGACTCTAACACTCCACTGCCAGTAACTGATACATCAATAGGAAAAAAGTAAGACTGTAGATATTTCAAATAGCACAATCAATAAACTCTATCTAATTGACATGAAATACTCTATTGAACAAAAGCAGAATGCATATTCCTTTGAAGTTCACATGAAAAATTCCCCAGGATATTCCCTGCTCTGTGCCATTAAACATACTTTGACACGTTAAAATAATAGATATTGCATAAAGTGTATTCTCAGACTGCAATAGATGCAATCTAGAAATCAGTAATAGAAAGATAGCTGGAAAATACTAAGGCATTTTGAAATTATACGACACATTTCTAAATAATTCAAACATCAAAGAAAAGGTTATAAGATATTTTTAATGAAAGTAAAAGAGAAATGACATTAACATATATAAAATGCATATAAACAATGCTTAGTGGAAAATTTATAGCATTAAATACAAATACTATCTTTAAAAAATCATCTAGTATATATAACCTTAGTTTGTACCATAGAAAACTAGAGAAAAAGCAGAAACTTAATATGAAGCTAGAAGAAAGAAATAATAAAAACTAGAACAAAAGAAAGCATGAGGTATATATGTGTTCTCTGGTAAATCCTCCATTTAAGGAAGATATCATAGGAATTCTCAATAACCTTTTTCAGAAAATAGAGAAAATACCTAATTTAATTAGGCCAGAAGTATCCTAATTTCAAATACAGATAAAAATATTGTACAAAAAGAAAATCACGGTACAATATCTCTCATGAATTATGTTTAACAAAATATTCACATGCTGAATCTAGCATTATGTAAAAATAATAATATATCATGATTAACTGACTTTTGTTGTAAAAATGCAAAGCTGCTTAATAAACATATATCACTGTAATAATTCTATAAACAAAATACATAAAAAATCATAACAATAGATGCAGAAAAGCATTCAATAAAATTGAATGCCATTCATGATAAATTATCAAAAATTAGAAACATGAGAATTTTCTTATCCTAATGAAGGCAATGCCAGAAATCTATTTCTAATACCATCCTCAATTGTGAAATTATTACCACCTACGTCTACAATTGTAAGCAAAAAAAGAATATTCATTTTTACTATGCCTATTTACAATTATACTTGAAGATTTAGCCAATTCAATACAGTAAGAAAAAGTAGTAACAACTACCCAGATTAGAAAAATCCCAGATCTCAAAAATATTTCTGAAACTAATAAGCAAGTATACCAAGGTTGCAGGATATAACCTTTCCTGCCTTCCTAGAAACCGTCAATGAAAAAGTAGAAATTAAAATTAAAAAAATAATAGCAGTATCCCAAAACAAAGTACTTATGTATATCCCAAGTAAATGTGTATAGACTCTATATGCACAAAATGACAAAACAATGATGGAAAAAATCAAAAAAGAACTAAATAAATGAAGAGATAGTCCAAGTTTGGGGATTAAATATTCAATACTCATTATATAATTATTTTCCAACTTCCTTTTTTTTTCCAACTCACCTGTAGATTCAACACAATCTCAGTCAAAATTCCAGCATTCCAGCTTGTAGATACAGTCGGACTGATTCTAACATTTAGATGAAGAAACAAACATTCTAGAATAGGCAACTTGGTCATAAAGAAGAACAAATCTGGAATACTCATAAACCTGATTTCAAGTCTTACTAAAATGCTACAGTAATTAAGATGTTGTGTTATTGGTGAAATAACAGAAATACAGACTAATAGAACAGAATAGACAGCCTAGAAATACAGTGACACTAAATAATAAACTAATTTCTAATGAGTGCACAATGGCAGAAAAATCATAGTCTTTGTAAACAAATTATGCTAGAACAATTGGAGATCCATGTGCATAACAAAAGACCTAGACATAGACCTTACATATTACACAAAACGTGGCTTAATGTAACCATAGACTTAAACGTAAATTGCAAAAGTGTTTGGTGGCAGTTTTCAAAGGGAATTCTTCCAGTTTTTACTCATTCAGTATGATATTTTCTGTGCCCAGAGCAATCAGACGAGAAAAAGTAATAAAGCATATTCAGTTAGGAAAAGAGGAAGTCAAATTGTCTCTATTTTCAGATGACATGGTTGTATATTTAAAAGACCCCATCATCTCAGCCCAAAATCTCCTTAAAATGATAAGGGACTTCAGCAAAGTCTCAGGATACAAAATCAATGTGAAAAAAGCATAATCATTCCTATATACCAATAACAGACAAAAAGAGATCCAAATAATGAGTGAACTCCCATTTGCAATTGCTACAAAGAGAATAAAATACTAGGAATACAACTAACAAGAATCGTGAAGGATCTCTTCAAGGAGAACTACAAACCACTGCTCAAGGAAATAAGAGAGGACACAAACAGATGGAAAAACATTCCATGATCATGGTTAGGAAGAATCAATATTGTGAAAATGGCCATACTCTCCAAAGTAATTTATGGATTCAATGCTATCCTTATAAAGCTACCAATGACATTCTTCACAGAACTGGAAAAAAAAAACCTTAAACTTCATATGGAACTAAAAAAGAGCCCACTTAGCCAAGACAATCCTAAGCAAAAAGAACAAAGTTGGAGGCATCTTGCTACCTGACTTCAAACTATACTACAAGTCTATAGTAATCAAAAGAGCATGGTATTGGTACTAAAACAGAGATACAGACCAATGGAATAGAACAGAGGCCTCAGAGGCAATGCCACACATCTACAACCACCTAGTGTTTGACAAACCTGACAAAACAAGCAATAGGGAAACGATTTCCTGTTTAACAAGTGGTATTGGGAAAACTGGCTAGCCATGTGCAGAAAGCTGAAACTAGACCCCTTCCTTACACCTGACACTAAAATTAACTCCAGATGGTTTAAAGATTTAAACATAAGACGTAACATCATAAGAATGCAAGAAAGAAAGAAGAAGAAGAAAACCTATGCAACACCATTCAGGACATAAGCTTAGCAAGGACTTAATGATTAAAACACCAAAAGCAGTGGCAACATAAGCCAAAATAGAGAAACTGAATCTAATTAAACTTAAGAGCTTCTGCACAGCAAAAGAAGCTATCATTACAGTGAACTGGCAACCAACAGAATGGGAAAATTTTTCATGATCTACCCATCTGACAAAGGGTTAATATCCAGAATCTGTAAAGAACTAACAGGTTTAGAAGAAAAGAAAACAACCCCATTAAAAAGTGAGTGAAGGTTATGAACACACACTTTTCTAAAGAAGATATTTATGAGGCCAACAAACATATGAAAAAATGCTCATCATCAGTGGTCATTGGAGAAATGCACATCTAATCCACATTGAGGTACCATCTCATGCCAGTTAGAATGGTGATCATTAAGAAAATCTGGAGACAACAGATGCTGGAGAAGATGTGGAGAAATAGGAACACTTTTACACCGTTGGTGGGAGTGTAAATTAATTCAACCATTGTGGAAGACAGTGTGGCGATTCCTCAAGGATCTAGAAATGGAAATATCATTTGACCCAGCAATCCCATTACTGGGTATATACCCAATGAATTATAAATCATTCTGTTATAAAGACACATGTTCATTGCAGCACTGTTTACGATAGCAAAGACCTGGAACCAACTCAAATGCCCGTCAATGATAGACTGGCATATGTATACCATGGAATACTATGCATCCATAAAAAGGATGAGTTTATGTCCTTTGCAGGGAGATGGATGAATCTGGAAAGCATCATTCTCAGCAAACTGACACAAGAGCAGAAAACCAAACACCACATGTTCTCACTCATAGTTGGGTGTCGAACAATGGGAACACGTAGACACAGGGAGGGGAACATCACACATTGGGGTCTGTTGGGGGCTGGGAGACTAGGGGACAGATAGTAAGGGGTGGGGAGGTTGGGGCGGGATAACTGGGAGAAATGCCTGATATAGGTGATGGGGGTATGGAGGCAGCCAACCACCATGGCATGTGTGTACCTATGCCACTATCTTGCAAGTTCTACACATATACCACAGAACTTACAGTATTAAAAAATAATGCAAAAGTGATAAACTTCAAAAACAACAAAAAACTAGAAGAAAATCTAAGTAACAGGATTAACAAGTGTTTAGATATAGTTTTAAATGCATGATACTTGAAAAAAATTTATAAATTGGATTCTATTAAATTTATAAACTTCTGCTCAGCAAAAGTCACTGTTAAGGGAAAGAAAAGACAAGCCACAGACTTTTGTCTTTTGCCATTTGTCATTAGGAAAATGCAAATTAGCACAACAATGAGATAACACTCACTAATTAGAAGGACTATACTTTTTTTAAAAAATTGATAATATCAAGTCCTGATGAGAATGTGGAACAACAGGAACTTTTATTCATGCTTCTGGGAAAGTAAAATAGTACAGTCATTTCGTAAGACAGTTTGGCAGTTTCTTACCAAGCTAAAGGTAGTCTTACCATGTAGACCTGTTTTAGTGCTCCTAGACATTTTCCCACTGATTTGAAAACCTGCAGGTGAAAGTTTATAACAGTTGTAAACTATATTCACAATCTGAAAAAACTGTAAATGACCAAAGTAGAATTCAACAGATGAATGGTTACGTTTTGTGTATTCATATGATATAATGAAATTTTATTTTATAAATATAATACAATGAATAAAATATAGTAAATATTACATGATAAAAGGGAATTATTTACCAAATCACAGCAAGTACTAATGAATGCATATTTCTAAGTGAAATGTCTGAAAATAGTCTGAAAATATTATACTTTGTATTATTTTATTTATATGACATTGCAAAAAGGCAAAACTATAGAGAAATTAAGTAAATCAGTAATTAAAAGGCATTTGGGACATAGGAGTCAAATAAAAGGATACCCGTGACTAAAGGTGAAACAATTTCAGTAACAATAAAGTTCTGTTGGATTGTAACAATCCAATGCATAAAATAGATATAGAATCCATACTTTTGCCCGGCTGCGCATAGGGATTATTTCATAACCTCTTGACCTACCCACCTATTGAATCAGCTGCTTTCTTAAGCAATGTCTTCATCAAAACCTACAAAACTATCAGTCTCCCAAATAACTGTCCATCACAAGGGGTCATTCTAGGGCCAGGTTCTAGGACTTTCTAGTCTGTCTCAAACTGCTGTAAATAATGAGATATGCCTGGTTAAATCGAGAGGCATAATCACATAGTTGTTATTGTTGTTTTATGGTTTAGCCACATCTTGTTTTCAGAGAAACATTGGCACAAATCTGAGATATTTTTATTCCAGTTGACAGATTTTATAAAGTATAAATTCTACACATGGACTAACTCTGATGATTTATTTTCCCAAAATTATAGAGTGAATCATTATGTTTCCAGGCAAGTAAATTGAGAGATGCAGTTTCTCTCTTGTCAATCTTGTTTTCAGAGCAATACTAGATGAAAAGCACTTGCCATTTTTTAAAATGTCTAATGTGATGGAAATTTGAATATCAATACAGAAAAGATACTATGTAGAGGGAGAGATAAAGGAGATATCTTATATCAATATATTAGTATTTACACCTTATTAAAAGACAATGGAACATATTATAAGGAAATAATGAAGATGGAAGAAAAGGAGGAAGACACTACAGAGCCTTTTATTTAAATACTTATCACTTGCCGTTTATACAATTCTTTCCATTACTGTCAGCATTCCGAGGCTGAAAGGCTAAAATTTCCATGTTTTCTGTATTACCTTGAGTCTCCTGGAGTTTTTTGTTTGCTGTGTTTCATCAGAATATAAGATACATGTCATCACAAACTTATTTTTTTTGCAATTCATCCTATTCAAGAAGAAAATAATGGTATACCCGAAGTTAGTTAATTATAAATAATATACTCTATGTATTGTATGTATATACATATATATAATAGTGTGTATTAGACATTATATAAGGAAGATGCCTATGTATAATCTTATAATTTGTATAATTTAATAAAAACTGTGTGAGCCATGTATATCTATGTGCCTCATTAGTGTTGTTTGGTGAACAGATGTGGTAGAATAGATTATTTATTGTTCAGCTGATAATTATTTCATCCTCTTAATCTTTATGGGAGATTTATACTTCTGTGCCCCATTAATGTTTGTAGTTGGAAATATTACTTTCTTTGGCCAATGAAATATGAACTTTAAGAGACTTTTTTTTATATATGATCTTCTCGGAATTTTTGACTTCTGTTATTTGATTAATATGCCACAGATTGCTGATGCATCTCTTGTCTGAACCCCAGAATGAGATGTGCAACAGAGTGGACACCAAAGACCAAAGATCAGTAGCCTGTGGCAGAGCAACCACAGCAGACTTGTAGATCTACAGCTAGACCAGAGCAGCCTCAGTTGATCCATAGGCCTGTGTATATGAGAATAAATATTGTTTGTTGTAGTATGTCATTGACTTTTGAGATGGTTTTTAATGAAACATTATTATGGCCATAGCTGACAAAAATTAGTGCCCAGAATTGGCGTGCTGCCATAAAAACATCCTAAAAATGTGGCAAAAACCCTGGTAAACAGTAGGGGACTATCACAAGAGGTAAAGAGATAGTGGTGAATTTTTATAACAGGCTAGAAGAATGGAAAAGTATTTAGTAAAATTGTCATTCATAAACATCCCGGAAGGCAGACAAAATGTATATATTAAGGCCTGTGGGTTAAGAAATTTCAAAGGAAAAGCTAAAAATGTGAGTTAGTACTATAAAAGAAAGATGAACTTGAGGATGAACTGCCTAGGGTACAAGCTGAATTGAGAGGGAAAGTAAAAATGCCTGAAATTCTGAGACTTTTAAGATTGGAAAAAAAAAATCTCAACAAATTTAAGGTGGTCATTTCAATACAGCCTCAGAAAAAGACCATATCTAGGGCACTGCCAATAAGACACAAATTCAGGAAACAAAACAATTTAAGTTGTCACTTACTTAGCCAGGAGAAAAAGTAACTCTTAGAATATTTAGGGGTCTGATCCTACAGGAGGATGATGTAAAAGTAAGGACATAGCAGAGTACTTAGCCATATCCACAAGGAACAATAAACTAAGGTGAAAGAATATCTCTTTCCCAGAGCAGAGGGATGTGCAAACTTATGCCAGAGAAATTTCAGAGTTGCTATGAACCACAGATTGCTATGTGCTTCTTCCTGTTTTTGAAAGGAAGAGTCTATTGTATTGTTTTCTGTCTCTGTTACACCGTTGTATGTTGAATGTGTGTCTTTCAGTTTTTGATTTCTTGCTCAAGACGATCTACCTCCAGACTCAATGTACTTTGAACATTAGGTAATGTACTTTGATCCTGGACTTGAATCTGGTAAAAAAATTGAGTGAGACTTTCAGGGATCTTTTTTTTTTTTTTGAGACGGAGTTTCGCTCTTGTTACCCAGGCTGGAGTGCAATGGTGCGGTTTCGGTTCACTGCAACCTCCGCCTCCTGGGTTCAGGCAATTCTCCTGCCTCAGCTTCCCGAGTAGCCAGGATTACAGGCACGTGCCACCAGGCCCAGCTAATTTTTTGTATTTTTAGTAGAGACGGGGTTTCACCATGTTGACCGGGATGGTCTTGATCTCTTGACCTCGTGATCCACCCGCCTCGGCCTCCCAAAGTACTGGGATTACAGGCTTGAGCCACCGCGCCCGGCCCAGGGATCTTATAATGAGAGAATATTTTTTTGCATGTAGCAGAGATGTGAATGGGTGACCAACCAAGAAAAAAATGATAAAATTTTATTATTCGCTTTAATTTTTTATTCTGCTGTACTACTATTAGGTATTCATATATTTTTAGCTTTGGCCATTTGACTTGACTTAGCCATGTGATGTTAGCAGATG
Organism: Leontopithecus rosalia; assembly: GCA_028533165.1. Classification (NCBI taxonomy): domain Eukaryota; kingdom Metazoa; phylum Chordata; class Mammalia; order Primates; family Cebidae; genus Leontopithecus; species Leontopithecus rosalia. Next base: position 61,388,689 of record CM052648.1, on the reverse strand, counting down.
TGATGAAAGCAGAGCCTTGGAGCATGTTTGCATGATTGAATGAGAGATGCATGTAACAGACCTGAAACTAACCTATGGACTGTATTCATGACTAGCTAACCCAGCTAGATTAGCTGACCTACATATGTGTGAGCAAGAAAAAATACTTAGTATTATATGCCAGAGTTTGAAGATGATTGATTATGCAGCATTATCATGACAATAGTTGACTGAGACGATAATCAGCTGCATCAGTTATTGCAAAACCATTCGACAAGTCTTTGGTGTAGGAAGTACTATGACCATTTGTGATAATTACTACATAGGCTATTAATTTTTAAAAATATATGCCTGAATACAATTATGAAATAAACATGAAGTAGCAAAAATCAGAGGGCATTTATGTTATATAAGACTTCAGAAGATTTGAAAAGTATATGTATGATATTCAGTGTATTCATTTTGATAAAGAGAATAAGGACCCCATTGAGTATATTGTGGATTCATTACAGGAAAAAAACACAAATCAATATTAAAGAAGAACAAGGAAAAGTAATTTATATATATATATATATATATATATATATATATATATAATTTTGGATGTTATTGGTGCATTTATAATAGTCTTATGAATATTGCTGAGAATTTAACTGTATTTCTTGAGAAATGATTATGTTTCAGTTAGAACAATATCAAGTGAGTTTGACTGACTATTGATTACTCCCTTCATTATTTAATGTCTGTCTATAAATACCATAAAGAGTAATGACTTCACTTCAGAATACATGGCTCCTTTCTTTGTTATGTCAGATTATCAAAATTGAAATAAGTGCCTCCTGATATGGTAAGCTCTGCCACTGGATATGTGCAAATAGTGTTTAGGTGACCTTTTATTGTGAATATTGTAGAGTTGTGTTTTATATTACACATAAGTGTTTATGAGTCTTTTAAAAACCAAGCTTATCAAAAATTCCATGAACTCAATCATGTTTGAGTCTTTTAAAAACCAAGCTTATTAAAAATTCCATGAACTCAATCATGTTTCAGAAAGTATTAAAATTAATTTTGGTAGTATTGTATTGCATGACCTATAGCTTCCTCATAGAAAATCTGAAAGATTTTTTTCTTAATAATTTATCTACAGATGAAATGCCATTTTGCAAAAATTGCCTGATAAGTCTAATTTACAGTGCTATTTTATTTTTTGTTTAGCGTTTATTGGGCAATTAAGCTGAGCATGGAAGCTACAAAATGAGTAATACCTCTTTTGCTTCAAGGATCTTACAGTTTAGTGGGAAAAGAGATATGCCTGAATAACCATTGGTGAGAACTGGATGGCTGGGAGACAGGTTCTCCGTTTACCCTTTTGTGCCTTTTGAACTATAAATTTTGATTATCCACATTTTGGGTAGAGAAGGACCTAATCAACAGAATAGACATTGCGTCTCCTAATGTACCGACTTGTAACACAGACTTACAATTTGACTTGTGATACGTTTTCCCTATTTCAGACCTCACCCTTATTTGTTCTTTTTGAATAGAGATTTTGTTTTTCTAGTTTGCTTTATGTCCATGGCTCTAATGCTCTTCTTTCCCATTTTCTCATTCATTGGCTAGTAAACTGATTTCTCAATTTATCTTCCAACTGCTTCTTTCTATGTTGCATAGTAACCCCGGCTGAAGCAGATGCTATGGTGTGTCACCCAAGTGCACTCTTCAGAGTAAGGCAATCTACCACCTGCCGTAATGTTACCTATTGATGGTTCACATCTGAGTCCCCTTTCTATGACTAAATCTTGGATTAAGAGTGCGCCTTTTCCAAGGCTTTTTCTCTTCGCTGGGGGCAAGCTGAATCCAAAGATTAATCAGGGTATGGTGATAAAAGCCTGATTTCTATTCCATAATTCAGGAGAATTCTAAAAGGTCATCCTAGCTCAAGAAAATTACTGATTTTTTTTTTGCAACTGCATTCCAGTTCAACTTCTTCCTCTGCCCAACCCTGCTTGTTTCATTCTCTCACAAGCTTGATTCCCCTAAGTATGCTCCACTTAACGTTCTGCGCATGAATCTCCATCTTAGCACCTATTTCCTAGGGAAACTGAGCTACGGCAATTGGAAACAGAAGGGCCCAGGAAAGCTGACTCCAAACTGGGATTTAGGGTGGATTAACTGGCTGTGGGCTGTCAATAAAGATGATGGCTGGTGGAGTTTCCATAGCACCTGGGATCCTAAAGCGGAGTATATGTAAAACTTTCACCAGTGATGAACTAGAATGGAATATCCAGTGAAAGAGACTGCCTTGTGCGTGCAGTTTCTTAGGTATTGGAGCAGCTCAGAAGTAGAAATTGAAACAATTTAATTTTTTTAATTAGAAACGTTAAAGCATTAATGGAAGCATTAAAGAGACTCTCATCTCCTACAGCCAGAGGGCAGAAAAATCTTTGGATTGGTCCATGTACTTAATTATAAGAGTAGGAGAACTTCAGATAAAGTGAAAAGCTAAGTTTTCAGTTCAGCAGGTCTTCTATGGCAGAGTAAAAGCCCTGGTTAGGAAGGAATGGAAGCTTACCAGTGGGAACTGGGACAGCTGGTTCAACACAATTGTGAACCATACAATTCCGATTCTTCTGAGTTAGCTGGGTCTGCAGAAGTATACCACTTCTACCTGGGAAAGGCTAGCATTTTTCCTTTGCAAAGAATGTGAAAGTCTTTGCCTCTGGGGTCAACAGGGCTTCTTACTCCAGGACCTATTTCCATCTCCCATCTTGGCCACCGAACCAGTAAGTAGGATCAAATTACAACATAACCTAGCTGGTTAAAACATTCTTATTTCAGATAAATTTGACGGTTCTTGTTCTAAGTACTACATCTGCTTGGAAAAAAGACGGGGTGGTCAGTTCTGCTAATATATACCAATAGAAACCCCTAGACTCAATCTGTGCATGGAATGGAATCCTAAGGGTGATACAGTGGAGGAGGGTGGGTGATACAGTGGAGGAAGGTGAGCAGAGAAACTTAAGATAATATGGGTTTTAACATGCTGACACAGGTCCTAGAAAACGGTGTTTAACTCTGCTAGTATGGATGATTGAAGCTTGGAAAAAGTGACGGCTTATATTTTGCGAAGTAAAAATACCAACTCAGCTATTGCAAATGGCACATGAAGGGGGGCTAAATATACTAAAGCAAATATAGCTCAAAAAACTGTGGGATTCATCAGCTAATGAATTACTTCTGTGGAAATGACCAGAAGTTACTCGGTTTGCTAAATTACTAAGGAATGCACTAATTAAAGGGGCAAAAGCCCCAATAAGAAACTCAGAATGATTGTATTCTTTAGGCAAGGACTGATAGTGGGCATTCACAGAACCAGCTGCCAGAGGTAACTGCTTCTCATGGAGTGGTAAATGATTTGGCTTATTGACCAGGGTCTTGTAATACAAAGATTGGAAGAATGATGAGAAAGTGGTCTGGGGAAAGATCATGTGGATCCACCCACAGGAGTGAAAGCAAAGTGGAAGAAATATATTTAAATCATGTTTATGCCCATCAGAGACTTGATCAAATAAGATGCACTAAACAACCCAGTAGAGAACATTGCTTGATTATTTGATGTCAGCCAGACTCTATCGTCAGCCATCACAGGGCTGGTACAATGGGTCCATTAATTTTGGAGGTCAGGTCTCCTACTCACCAAGCCTGATATAGCTACTACTGATGCTGAATAGAAAACTTGCTGTTAGTAGAGACCAGTGCTGAGCCCCACTATAGCACTATTTTTGTTTTAGAGAAGAGCATCCACTTTGAAGCAAACTGATTACTTTTGATTTGTTCACTCTTGGAAGCAGAAGTAATCCATCTTGATTGTAATTTACAGGCATTTATTGGTTTTCCTTTATGCCTGCAGGGTCTTAGTCACCCAAATTTCCAAGGGCTTACAAAGAGTGTGATCCATCAACATAGTATCCTATATAACTTGGCATTAGACCAACATACCCAATTTACGTCTAAGGAGGTGTGGCTTGTCAACATATGAGCATTATCTCATACATGACTGTATCTATTATCATACTACTCAGAATTACTGCCGTAACAAATATTTTGAATTGCCTTTTGATGACACATCAAATTCTCCCTCTTGGAGATGATAGTCTGTGAGAATTGGGTACTGTCCTCCAAGATACAATGCATATTATATGGCTCTGTGTCCTGATTGGGTAAAATACTTGGGTCTGTCAACTAAAGGGTAAGAGAAGTGGCCCAACTTTAGATTCCATGGTATTTACAACTTATTATACTATTATGCACTGTTTCTCAAAAATTCAAATTTAATTGGAATCCTGTCTTTTTTATTTACTAAATCTGAAAATCCGTGAAGATTCTGTTGTCTGCAACAGCATTGCAGTTCAACTTCACCCTCTGCCTAATCCTGCTTTATTAGCTCTCTCATAGGCATCATTCCCATGAGCTCTCCTAAACAACCTTCTTACTACAAATTGTCATATCAGAGTCTGTTTTCCTAAAAATTTGACATTAACCTTACCTAATTTTTTTATACTTCTGCCAACCTACTTTTGATTCACTGACTCCCTCCCCAGCAGAATGCCAATGCACAGTTACCTTCTTTTGTCCATTTTATCATCCTACACCAAGAAGCAGCGTTTCTTTATCTCTCTATATTATAATCACAAAGACACTTTTATAAGCAAAGAGCAACCCCACTTGTGCATAACCACAAATAAGGATAAGGTAGACAGGATTTAAGGAAAATATAAGCTATAAGAGCTTATATTTAATATTTATTGGTAAGGTTTCATTGTAATTCTAACCAGTGTGGACTGTACACGCTGTCACAGAATTTCAGAGCTGGAAGAAATCTCTTTGTTAGTTAACATAAATCTCTTGTTTTGTATATCTCATGAAGGATTGTCTTGGCAACATATTTTCAAGGTAATGCAAATGCTTTTATTAAAAATGAAAATATTAAATTCTGATTATACAACAAAGAAATGTATTATTTTGATTATTTAGAAAAACTTCAACTGAAAGAATCTTAAAGCTTATTTGAAATAAAAAGAATATTTTAAAAATCAAGGCAGTTTGAAACAGTGAAATAGCAAAATTCAGGCTGCTGTGTAAAGGAGGTGTTTTGAGGTGAACCACAGGCTGTATTACAGTATCCATAATCGCTGCTACATAAAGAACATTTGGACATTTACATTTATAGTTTGGATTCAATTTTTCTACTTAACTAAAGGTTAAACAATTTGCAGAGCTCACCTTACCAAAATATCTCAGGCATGTTGAGAAACAGTAATAAGAAACAGGTAGAAGGTTTTTATACTGTGATAAAATAAAAAATTCATTATCTACAGCAAATATTTTGTAACATTAATGTGTTCAGTTCACTGGGCTTCCATAAAGTGCTGCATCTGTCCCTCAAGTCTAATGAGGATGTGTTTGGGTCATTTTCATATAAAATAAATGCCTTGCTTTATACCTAACTTTTATAATTTAGACTTTTGAATGAGTAAAACTTGACTTTATAATTTATACCATACTACTCTTCGTGCCTGCTGATATTCTTAGCCACTCTTCCCAGTTATATTCCTGTTTCACTCTTCATTTTTATGCGTAGTTAAGTCTCATCTTCTGACTGTGACTTATCTTCCAGCTCTTCCTTGGGTCTTCTTTATTCTCATTTCCATTTATATCACTCAGCATGATGGTTCTTCTAGCTCATCTGAACATCATTGGAGAACTGAGGTTTTTTTCTTTGTCCAGTTCCTTCATAAAACCCACTACCTCTTTGATTCTGCCCTTATAGTGAAAACAAAGGTAGTTTAATTTTCTGACAATTAAGTAGCAAACTATAGGCATGTTAATTAGTATGTGTGAGTTGTTCAATAATATCTGTTTTTAGAATAATTATAGATAGACATAATGCATTTTTTTGCAAGTTGCATTACCATTTCAACACTGACTGGAACTGTGTTAAGTATAGTGTGACAAGAACAAAAGTAGAATGACAAAAAATCAAAATGGAAAACATATACTTCCCTTGACCACACACACACACACACACACACACACACACACACACACACAGAGTTAATTTAGAAATGCATTAATTTCTGGCAACATGATAGACTAGATAAAAGCAATAAATAGTAATAGATACAATATTAAAACATCTCTTTAAATTTGTAGCTGAGAATGTGCCTTAACACAATAAAGGTTATATATGACAAATATGCAGCTAACATACTAAGTGGAAGAAAATTGAAAGCTCTTCCTCTGAGATCCAAAACTAGACAAGAACGTTCACTCTTACCACTTCTATTGACCACAGTATTGGCAGTCCTAGCCAGAGCAATTACACAAGAAAAAGAAATAAAAAGGCAACTGAATCAGAAAGGATGAAGTTAAATTGTCTATGATTGCAAATTACATAATTTTATAAATAGAAAGCCCTAAAGACTCCACCAAAAACCTATGAGAACTAACAAACAAATTTAGTTAAGTTGCAGAATAAAAATTAATATACAAAATTAGTGTTTCTATACATGAACATTAAACTGTATAAAAATGAAATGAAGAAAATAATTCCATTTATAATAGGAAAACAGTCCCATTTATAATACAGAAAACAATCCCATTTATACTATAAAAATGATTAGAAATAAATGTAACAGAGAAGGTTAATCACCTCTACACTGAAAACTGGAAAGCACTCATAAAAGAAATTAAAGAAGATACAAATAAATTGAATGATATTCTATGTTTATGAATTAGAAGAATTAACATTGTTATAATGACTGTACTATTCAGAGCAATCTACAGATTTAATGCAATCCCTATCAAAATACCAATGATTTTTACACAGAAATAGAAAAATGTCCTAAAATTTGTATGGAACTATGAAAGACTTGAAAATGCAAAAGCAATTTTGAATGAGAATAGCAAAGTTAGAGGTACTACATTCAAAATACACTATAAAGCTATAGTAACCAAAACAGCATAGTGCTATCATAAAATTAGACATGTAGACCAATGAAACAAAGTAGAGAGCCCAGAAATAAACCTATACGTTTATAGCTATATAATTTTTAACAAAGATGCCAAGAACACATAGTAGAGAAAAAACAGTCTCTTCAATAAATAATGCTGGGAAAACTGAACATCTATCTGCAGAAGAACGAAACTGGACCCTTATCTTACATTATATACAAACATGAACTCAAAGTAGATTAAATACTTAAGTATATAACCTGAAACTATAGAAATACTAGAAGGAAACATATAGGAAAATCTTCATGGCATAGGTCTAAGTGATAGGTTTTTTCTTGATATGACCACAAAAACACAGGCAACAAAAGCAACAATGAGTGAGTAAAATTACATCAAACTGAAAACTTCTGCTCACAAAGGAAATAACGGACTGAAGAGAAAAACTACAGAATGGGAGAAAATACCTGCCAACTATGTAAGGTAATGCATATATAAATTAGCTAGATTTAGCCAACTTACAATTGATGCATACTTCAAAACATCAGGCTATACATGATAAATACATACAATTATATCAGTCTACTTAAATAAATAAAATTGAAAAAATTAAAAGTACAAAAATATAAATGCATGTAAGTTGGTAGAAGTAAATTTATAGCTGAGCTATAAAGAGGACCAAAATATGTCAAAAACCACAAAAAAGTACAAACTTGAAAAATTTACTAATTGCTGATATCAACATCTTCCCTATAAGAGGATCTGCCTACAGTCCTGAGCCTTTGGCTTTTAATAGGCCCTGTGAGAGGTAGGGTTGGCAATGCCCAGATCCTGCATGATATGGGAAGTCAGAAAAAATTGCTTACATAAAGCTGAGAGTCTGAAAGAACAAATTTGGTGAAGAGATGAGCTAGGAAAACACTCTCCTCTCCAGAGTGACACAGTATGGAAACTTCCCTGTAATAGCCTTTGCTCTGCATAGAAATGGAAAAAATCTACCATAGAAGTTCTCTGTGAGAAACTGGCTTACACATATTTTTTGTGCAGAATTTACATTATCTTCACATTATTTAGGCAACCCCAAAATAAATTTAAAGTGATTCATGTTAGTTGTACCCCAGGCACTTGGTAGAAGTAAATAAATAGTCTCTGCAGAAGCACACCTTAAATACGTCTCAAAGGATTTCTTTAAATATGTATCCAAAAATCATGAGCTCATTTTAATTTACACTGTTAGCCATAATGAAGTAATCAGTATTGAATCTACCCTTCCACACTAAACAATTATAAAACTGGCACTTATTGTCAAGATTTTTATGGTCCATCGAGTATATGAATTAACTAGGTCTCCTTATATAATGAAGTCCGAACAAGATACATTCTTATTTAGATGTGGCTTATGTCACATTAGCAGTATTATACAGTAAAAAATTAATAGAAATAGTGAAATAATAGGATATTTTAGCAATTATTTGAGAATATATTTAATATCTGTATTGCATTAGATTATGATATCCATACATATATATGAGGGATTTTTTATCATTACATCTTCAGAACCTAGCATGTGGAAAGGTATTCAATATATTTTTCAAATGAATAAGTGAACCTAATAGGTATATTTATCAGCAGAAATTTGACTGGGGTGTGCTAGCATAGTCTCTAAACCTCACTGACCTAAAATAAAACTTTTTGTTTTTATGCATGACCTATTCACTGACCTAAAATAAAACTTCATGTTTTTATGCATGATGAGTCCACTGATGGTTTGTGTAACTCTTTAAGGACAGTTTTCTTTCATGCACTAATTCAGGAATCCAGGTTGTTTAGATATTACAGATCTGTCAACTCAAATTTGAAATAGTCCTCTTGATTAAGATAGCAGGGGACATAAAAAACAGAATTGTGTGAGGGCTTTTTATTGTCATAGCCCAGAAGAAATGCATGTTACTTCATATTATATTTAATGAGTCAGAACTAGTCACATGTTTATTTTTAATGGCAAGGAGATCTGAAAAACATAGGAATAGAAATTTAGTAGCTAGTTGGCATGATTGTTTCTTTCTCCCTATTTATTCAATAAAAGTTAATAAAATGAACAAATGAATGAATGAATAAAGCTAGACTAATTGAAACATATGTTCAAAACTTAGCCTAGTCTCTGTCAACTAATGCCTACTACCTCCAACTCTTCTATTTAATTAGTGTAAGTAATTGGCTGTTTCCTCTTAAGGCTGGTTTCTAGGTAATGCAGTGTTACACTTTCCTAGGTTCTAAAGTTTTAATTCCTCTTCATTTTACAAGTACATAATGATACTGACTTCTTTCATCAATAGGTAAGTGTCTTTAAAGACTTGCTCAGCATGAATCATCTGCTTTAATGATGCTCATTTTTATCCTTGTTCATTCAAAGTCCATTATGATATGTAGTAACATAGGAGCCAAACAGCATATGGGCTCTTTGATGACCACATTTATAAGAGAAAGTCTATTCTATAATTTCATTCTTCATCTTTCAGAACAGTTGAAAAGGAGATTTTTAAACTTCGCTTTTTAAAGTCCTTAAATATAAACCAATTTTCTTTCTTAGAAAGTGCCTGAAACATGTATTACTTTAATAATTTTATTTTTAACAAAATCAAGCATGTTTTATGAGAAATAAAAGAAATATAGAAAAGGGAAGAGAGCAGGTAAGAATTGTGTGTGTAAAATTTAAAAAATGCTAATTGGGCTCCTAGAACCAAAGTTAAGTCAGACCTTTACATATTAATGAAAAGAAAATCAAAACTTTTTTTGCTATTATGCTCAGCATATTAGGAAAGATATATCCAGTATTGTATTTCGAACTCTGGAGTCCCTGAATGTTTGTAATGTCTCAAAGGTAATAATGGTTATATCGGTATTTTAAAGAAATGATGAATATTATTATTTTTTCCCATGGTTATACAAGCTAAATAAATAAAATTACTTGCTTTGGGATATATTTAGTCAGTGTAATACTGTTGGTCATTTTATGATGGGGCAAACAGGGTAGTGGATGAACCATAATGACTAGATTGCAAATCCTGGTTCAATTACTTATTGAATTATATTTAGGGTACTTGAGCAAATTAATTTTTCATATTTCCAGTTTTCTCATCTATAAAATGAAAGTCCTTACAACCATATACCACAGTTTTGGGGACTAATGAGATAACTCAATTAAGGTAGACCAAAAAGTAATATAGCTTTTTCAAAACTAAAAGTGTATTGTGAAACTGTGGAGAATACAAGAAGCCAGAACATAAAATATTCCATAGACCTATGGTCTTGCAGAAAAGACCCTTTAAGTGAAAACAATAATAAAAGCATGAGAAATTTTGCCTTGTTTGTTGAGGATTTTAGACGTCATTGGGCATACCATATACAAGTAAATATTATATTAACCTTGAAAAGAATTACTTGTAGTGGTAGCCTGATACACAGTGGGTGCTCAGTGGTCATTTTTTTCCTGAACAATTTGCTTAATAGTTGGTTTTATGATTTATGGTGCTGTACTTAATAGATGCATTTTATTTAATTATACATGTAAGAGATGTGTAATATAGCTTAGTTTGTATACAAATAAACTGACTGTAGGTGGAACTCCCTTTGTTTCACTCCTACTCCCTGCCCTCCAGGATGTCTAAGAAGGACATGGTGAAGAACATGGTGCTCGTAGAGAAAAGAATCTTTATTTAATGGGTCTATGACAAAGGTCAGAAAAAGGAACTTCAAAGGTGGGTATACTGTATCCTAGGCCTGCCATAAGAAAGTTTTATGAACTAGATAGCTTAGAAAAACAGAAATTTTCAGTTTTTCAAGAAATCTCAATGTTTCTTTCCATGCTAATTTACATTCCTGCCTACAGTGTACAAGCATTACCATTTCTCCACATCTTTACCAAGATCTGTTTTGTTTTGTTTCATTTTTTTTACCCTTTATTAATAGCCATTCTGATTGGTGTAAGATGTTATCTCATTGTGGTTTTAATTTGCATTTCTCTGATATTAATAGTTAGTGATGGTGACCATTTTTTTCATATGTTGGCCACTAGTATGTCATCTTTTGAAAAATGTCTGTTCATATTGCATACACACTTTTTAACTGGTTTATGCTTTTTTCTTGTTGAGTTCCTTAGAGATTCTAGATATTAGGCCTTCGTTGGATCCATAGTTTGCAAATATTTTCTCCCATTCTGTATGTTGTTGGTTTACCCTGTCGATTATTTCTTTTTCTGTGCAGAAGCTTTTTAGTTTATTTAAGTCCCATTTGTCTAGATTTTGTTGTGTTGTATTTGCTTTTAAATAATTAGTTACAAATATCTTTTGACCTGGGCTGTTGTCTAGAAGAGGTTTTCCTAAGTTTTTCTTCTAAGATTTTATAGTTTCAGGTCTTCATCTTTTAAATTCATTTTGAGTTAATTTTTATATATAGTAAGAGATGTGGGTCCATTTTCACTCTTCAGCTTATGGCTATCCAATTTTTTCAACACCACCTATTAAGTAAAATTTCTTTTCCCCAGTATATATTTTTGTTGACTTTGTTAAAAATCAGTTGGTAGTAGATATGTGACTTTATTTCTGTATGCTTTATTGTGTTCCATTGATCTATGTGTCTATTTTTACACCAGTGCCATACTAAATTTTGAGTACTATAGCCTTATAATATAACCTGAGGTCAGGTAATGTGATACTTCCAGTTTTGTTCTTTTGCTTAGGGTTACTCTGATTATTCAGCCTCTTTTTTTTTTTTTTGGCTCCAGAAGAATTCTAAGATTGTTTTTAATCTAATCATGTGAAAAATAATGTTGGAAGTTTCTTAAGAATTTTATTAAATCTGTGGATTGCTCTGGAAAGTAAAGTCATGTTTTTATCAGTTTTTCTAATCCATGAGCATGGATGCTTATTCATCTGTTTGTGTCATCTACAATTTGTTTCATCAGTAAAAATAAATCATTATATTTAAAAGACACCTGCATTTGTATGTTTATCACAGGACCATTCACAATAGCAAAGTCATGCAATCAACTGAAGTGTCTATCAATGAATGATTGGATAAAGAAAATATATAGTGCTATATACATATCTGTATAAATGACTACAATTCATCCATAAAAAAGAATAAAATCATGTCTTTCACGGAAAGCTGAAGGGACCTGGTGACCATTATCTTAAGTAAAACAATAAAATAACTCAGAAAGCCAATTCTATATGTTCTCACTTATAACCTGTAGCTAAACAATGGTTACACATGAACATGCAGGGTGGAATAACAGACATTGAGAACTCCAATGTCTATTAGAGTATAAATGTGTGTGTAGGGGTGGTGAGGGTTGAAAATTACCTGTTGAGTACAAGGTTTACTATTCAGATAATGAGCACATTTAAATCCTGGAATTCCCATTATCTAATATATCCATGTAACAAAACTTTATTTGTACCCCTAAATCTATAAATACTTAAAAATAAATTAAATAAAGCATACTTTAAAAGGCAGAAATGTATTGTCTTGCAATTCTGGAGGCCAGAAGTCCACAATCAAGTTGTTGACAGGATTGTGCTCTCCTTGAAAGTACTAGGAAAGTATCATTTTTAGGCTTTTCTCATAGCCCCTGGTGACTACAAGCATTCGTGTCTTGTAGAAGGCCTTCTTTTCTCTGTGGTTCTTCATATTGTCCTTTCTCTCTGTCTGCTCTCCACAGGACATATAAAAAAATTAAGCCCACCAGTTCTATTAAAATCCCACTCTATTCCAGTATGATATCATATTCACCTAACTAATTACATCTAACAAGAATTCTATTTCTATACAAAGATACATTCTGAAGTCCTGGGGGTTAGGGTTTCAACAGATGAACTTTGGGGCCACATGACTCAACTCTCAGTGTCTATAGTTAGAGGGTTAAGTATTACAGGAAATAATTTAGAGCTCAAAACATCTTTACCAATCATATAAGGCAGCTCTTTTACTTTCCCCATCAGGCCAGTGAGATGAGGAAACTTGCTTGAAGTCATTTTGTTAATTCCAAAATAAGATCAAAATTAAGCCACCCTTAATCCAGAGTCTTTTCTATCACAGTACATTAAACTAAACTTTGGCTCTTCGGAATGTACATGTGTATGTGAAAGTTTTGGATAGGGAGACCACTAGGTAATTCTAGTAGGGTTATTGTTCTTTAGGGAATTCTAGTAAGATTATTGTTCATTAGGGAATTATAGTAGGGTTACTGTTCATTAGGGAATTCTATTAAGGTTATTGTTTAGCAGAAAGCAAGAAACTGAATACTAATAACCATAATAGGTCATGAAAGAGATGGGCTGAAATAAGTAAAACTTGCCATTTTCTGCCTTTACCATACCTTACATCCTTCATACCATGGGGTATGATGAGGAAGACTAGTTAATTATGGGGCAGAGAAGAAATAAACTGATAATGATATATAGCCAAAGGAATTGCTTTTCATATAGAATCAAATATACTTTTGTGTCATCTTCTATTTAGAGACCAGAAGCTTTAGGACTCCTTCTAATGGTAATTGCAACCTAAGTTTAAATTCATCATTCTGTTCAAGAACATCTGTTATAAATGTACTTATTCTTCTACTGATTAAATTACTTAATTTTCTAATGAAAATATCAAAGTTTTTTTAACCATAATAATTCCATTATCATTGTGTTTTATTGTAAATATTTGTAAAGAGATATCTTAAACCTCATTCTTCTCATCTAGGGCATATGGCAGTGAAAAGAATACATCTACCATGGGGATGTTTAAATAAGTCAATTGTCCCACTGACATAAGAAAAAAACATTCTTCTTTAATCTATCATTACTGTTATATTATTACTTTATCAAGATATCCTTGAATAATTGGACTTTCAGGCCAGGTGTGACACTTGACTGATAGATTATGGCAATCCTTCTTTTATCTGTGAAATGGGCTCACTTGTCATATTTATTTAAATTTGTCATTTCTTTCTTGAGTATATTGTGTGACGGTGTGGTTTGGAGTAGGGATGGTACCATTACTCAGGTACTAAGTAGAGTGCCCAGCAAGTAGTTTTCCAGTTCATGTTCCCCTCCTTCCTTTCCTCCCTCTACTAGTCCTCAGTGTCTACTGTCCCCATTTTTATGTCCATATGCACTTAATGTATAGCTCCCATTTATAAGTTATAACATGTGGTATTTGATTTTCTGTTCCTCTATTAATTTGCTTAGATAATGACCTCCAACTGTGCCTATGCAGCTGCAAAGGACATTGTTTCATTCATCTTTATGGCTGTGTAGTAGTCTATTTTATATATGTACCACATTTTCTTTATTCATTTCACAACTGATAAACACCTAGATTGATTCCGTGTCTTTGCTACTGTTAACAGTGCTGTAATGAACATACGAGTACATGTGTCTTTTTGGTAGAACAATGTATTTTTCTTTGGATATATACCCAGTAATGGGATTGTTGCGTCAAGTGAGTTCTTTTTTATGTTTTTTAGGACATCTCCAAACTGCTGTCCATAGTAGCTAAACTAATTTTCATCCCCACCAACAGTGTTTATGTGTTTTCTTTTCTCTGCTGTCTCACTAGCATGTTTTTTTCCCCCCACTTTTTAATAATTACTGTTCTGACTTGTGTAAAATGGTGTCTCATTGTGGTTTTGACTTGCATTTCTCTGACAGTTATGATGAGCATTATTTCATATGTTTTTTGGCCACTTATACATCTTCTTTTGAGAAGTGTCTGCTTGTGTCATATGCCCATTTTTTAAATTGGGTTATTTGGGTTTTTCTTATTGATTTGTTTAAGTTCCCTGTAGATACTGGATATTAGACCTTTGTTAGATTCATAGCTTGCAAATATTTTCTCCCATTATATAAATTGTCTTTTATTCTGCTGATACTTTCTTTTGCTATGTAGAAGTTCTTTAGTTCAATTAAGTCACACTTGTCAATTTTGGTTGCAATTGCTTTTGAGGACTTAGTCATAAATCATAAATTCTATGCCAAACCAACATTGAGAAGGATTATTTCTAGGTTTTCATCCAGAAATTTTATAATTTGAGGTCTTACATTTAAATTATTAGTCTATTTTGAGTTAATATTTGTATATGTTGAAAAGTAGGGATCTGTTTTTATTCTTCTGCATATGGCAAGCCGGTTATCCAGCATCATTTATTAAATCGCTTGTTTTTGTCAAATTTTTAAAATATTAGATGGTTGTAGGTTAGCAACTTTATTTCTGGTTTTCGTATTCTGTTCCATTGATATATTTCTGTGTGTGTTTTTTGTATGAGTACCATGCTGTTTTGGTTAGTGTAGCGTTATACTCTAGTTTGAAGTTGGGTAATGCGATGCCTCCAACTCTGTTATTTTTTCATAGGATCACTGGCTATTCAGGTTCTTTTTGGGTTCCATATACATTTTAGAATTTTGTTTTCTATTTTGTTGAAAACATGACATTGGTAATTTGATAGAAATAGTGTTGAATTTGTAAAGTGCTTTGGGTAGTACAGCCATTTTAACCATATTGATTTTTCCAGGTCTTGATTATGGAATATTTTTGCTTTTTTTGCATCATCTGATTTCCTTCAGCAGTGTTTTATAGTTCTCCTTGAATAGATTTTTCACCTCCTTGGTTAGATGTATTTCTAGATATTTCATTTGTGTGTGTGTGTGTGTGTCTATCATAAATAGGATTGCATTCTTGATTTGGCTCTCAGCTAGAATATTATTGATGTATACAAATGTTACTTATTTATATACATTGATTTTATATCCTGAAATTTTACTGAAGTCAAATTTCAATGACTTTTGTTTTGACAGAATATTTAGGGTTTTTCTTGATTTAGAACAATGTAGTGAGAAAAAGAGACAGTTTGACTTCTTCATTTTCTATTTGGATGACTTTTATTTCTTTCTCTTGCCTGATTGCTCTAGCTAGATATCCTAGCACTATGTTGAATGGGAGAGGTGAGAGTGAGCATCCTTCTCTTGTTCCAATTCTCAAGAGGAATGCTTCTAGCTTTGGACCATTCAGTATGATGTTGGCTGTGGGTTTGTCTTAGATTTCTCTTACTATTTTGAAGTATATTCCCTTGATGCCTAGTCTGTTGAAAGTTTTAATTAGGAAGGGATGTTGAATTTTATTGAAAGCTTTTTCTGCATAGGTTGAGATGATCATATGGTTATTGTCTGTGATTTTGTCTATGTGGTAAATTACATTTATTGATTTGCTTATGTTGAGTAAACCTTACATGCTAGGAATAAAGCCTACTTTATATGATGAATTAACTTTTTCATGTGCTGCTGGATTCTGTTTGCTAGTATTTTTCAGGATTTTTGTGTCTATGGTCAGCAGGAATATTGCCCTGAAGTTTTCACTTTTCATTGTGCCTCTGCCAGATTTTTGTAAAAGAATTAATCTGGCTTCACATAACGATATAAGGAGGATCCCCACTTCCTCTATTATTTGTGGAATTGGTACCAGCAGAATCGGAATCAGTTCTTTTTTGTAAGTTGGGTAAAATTCAGCTGTGAATTCATATGGTACAGGGATTTTTTAGTTGGCAGGTATTTTATTTCTGATTCAATTTTGGAACTATTTATTGGTCTCTTTGAAATTTCACTTTTTTCCTGGTTCAATCTTGGGAGCTTGTTTGTTGCCAGGAATTTATCAAGTAGATTTTCTAATTTGAGTGTATATTGCCATTTATACCAATCTCAAAGTATCTTTTGTATGTCTTTGAGGTATCTTATAATATCATATTTGCCATTTTCAATTGCACTTATTTAAA
Source organism: Leontopithecus rosalia (assembly GCA_028533165.1). Classification (NCBI taxonomy): domain Eukaryota; kingdom Metazoa; phylum Chordata; class Mammalia; order Primates; family Cebidae; genus Leontopithecus; species Leontopithecus rosalia. The sequence continues at coordinate 61,371,885 of CM052648.1, read as the reverse complement.
TCATTTTTTTTTGTTATTTTAGCTAGTAGTCTATCCATCTTGCTTATTCTTTTGCAGAACCAACTCTTCATTTTTTTGATTTCTTTAATGGATTTTTGCATTCCAATTTTATTCAGTTTTTCTCTGATTTTAGTTATTTTCTCCTGCTGGCTTTGAAGTTAGTTTACTATTTTTTTTCAGTTTCTCTGGGTATAATGTTAGCATGTTAATTTGAGATCTTTCTAACTTCTGGATATGAGTATTTAGTGCTATAAACCTTCCTTTTAACACTACTTTGGGTGCATTGCAAAGATATTGGTAAGTTGTATCTCTATTTTCATTAACTTTACTTTTTAAAACTTCTGTCTTAATTCCATTGTTTGCCTAAGAGCTAGTCATGAACAGGTTGTTCAGTTTCCACATTTTCATTTAGTGTTGAAAGATTTTCTTGATATTTATTTCTATTTTTATTGCACTGTGGCCAAAGTGTGTGTTTGGTATTTTTTTAAATTTATTGAGACTTGCTTTATGACCAAGCATGTTCTGATCTTAGGATATGTTTCATGTGTGGATGAGAAGAATGCATATTCTGTGGTTGTTGGGTGGAGCATTCTGTAGATGGCTATTAGGTCCAACTGGTTGAGTTCTAATGTAAAATCAGAATTTCTTTATTAGTTTTCTACCTTGATGATCTAACACTGTCAGTGGGGTGTTGAAATCCTCCATTATTTTCTGGCTATTTAAATCTTTCTGTAGGTCAAGAAAAACTTGTTTTATAAATCTGAGTAATCCAATGTTTGATGTTTATATATTTTAAATAGTTAAATATTTTTGTTCAATTGACCCCTTTAAAATTATAAAATATCTGTCTTTGTCTTTCCTGATTGTTATGGGTTTTAAAGTCTGTTTTATCTGACATAAAAATAGTGACTCCTGCTCTTTTTTGTTTTCTATTTGCATGGTAGGTCTTTGTCAATCCCTTTACTTTGAACCTGTAGGTGTTCTCACACAGGAGATGGATTTCTTGAAGTCAGAGGAAAGTGTGGTCTTGCCTTTTTATGCAGTTTGCCACTTCGTGCCTTTTATGTGGGAGCATTTAGGCCATGTATACTCAGATTTATTATTAAAATGTAGGATTTTAATTATGTTGTCATGTTATTAGCTGATTGTTTTGTAGACCTGATTGTATAGTTTCTTTATATTTTCTGTGGGTTATGCGCTTACATGGTTTTTATGGTAACAGGTATTAATCTTCATTTTAATCTTTAGCATTCCCTTAAGGCCCTTTTGTAAGGCTGATCTGGTTTTAACAAATATCCTTAGTGTTTTCTTGTCTGAGAAGGTTTTAATATCCATCACTTACAAAGCTTAATTTTGTGGATTATGAAATTCTTGGTTGGAATTTCTTTTCTTGAGCATACTGGTAATAGTCCCACATTCCCCTCTGACTTGTAAGGTTTCTGATGAGGGATCTGTTGCTAGCCTGATGAAAGACATTTTATAAGTCATCTAATCTTTCTCTCTAGCTGCCTTTAAGACTTTTTCTTTCATGATAACCTTGGTCAGTCTCATGACTATGTGCCTTGAGGGTAGTCATTTTTTAATAGTATTTCACAGAAATTATCTACATTTCTTGAATTTACATGTCAACTTCTATAGTGATATTGGGGACGTTTGTATGGGCTATGTCCTCAGATACGTTTTCCAAGTTGCCTACTCTCTTCTTCTCTCTCAGGAATGCCAGTGAGTCATAGATTTTGTCTCTTTACCTAATCACATATTCTCAGGGATTTTATCTGTTTTTAAAAATGCCATTTTCTTTATTTTTGTCTGACTGAGTTTATCTGCATAACCAGTCTATGAGCTCTGAGATTATTTTTCTTCAGCTTGGTCTATTCTGTAGTTAGTGCTTCAAACTGTGCTACGAAATTCTTTTAGTAAAGTTTTCAATTCCAGAAGTTCAGCTTGGTTCTCTCTTAAAATAGATATTTTATTTTTCAGTTTGGATCATTTTTCTGAACTCCTTAGATTCCTTGGATTGGGTTTTGATAGTTTCCTGGAACTTGATGAGCTCTCTTGCTATCTAGGGTCTAAATTCTTTGTCATTTTGGTCATTTTAGTCTGGTTAAGAACAATTTCTTAGGGGTTAGCATGCTAGTAGGTAAGGGAACTCTCTGGCTTCTTGAATTGACAGAGTCCTTGGACAGATTCTTTCTCATTTGAGAGAGCTGATGTCTCTTTAGTTGTGTGTGTGTATGTGTGTATATATGTGTGTGTGTATGTGCGTATATATGTATATGTGTATATGTATGTGTATATATATGTGTATGTGTGTATATATGTGTGTATACATGTGTATGTTTGTGTATATATGTGTGTATATATATGTGTATGTGTGTGTATAAATGTGTGTGTGTATGGTGTGATATGGTCTCACTGTTTCACCCATGTCACCCAACCTTGAGTACAGTGGCATGATCATGTTTCACTGCAGCCTTGACTTCCTAGGCTCAAACAATCCTCCCACCTCAGCCTACAAAGTAGCTGGGACTTCAGGCGTGTCGGACTACACCTGACTAATTTTTTTTTTTTTTAGAAAGACAAGGTTTTGCCATGTTGGCTTTGCAGATCTCAAACTCCTAGGCTCAAGCAATCTACCCTCCTCAGCCTACCAAATTTCCAGGGTTACAGGCATAAGCCACGACACATGATTTGTGGCATATATTCAGTATAGTCAGTTTGTCTAGTTTCTGGGTGCTTTTAGAGGCCAAGGTTCTGTACAGGATCTTTATCTGTGGCTGCTTTCTTGCCTTAGGGCTCACTGGTACTTTATATTGGCAAAATATCTTTGGTGTTGTAATTTTTGCTGCAATCCAGTAGAAGGCACTGAAGAGTGACTGACTGCAGATAGGCACATAGCCACATGGCTGTTGTATTTAGCACATTGAGAATAGTACTAAAATACAAATAATAGTACTAAAATACAAGACTAAAGAAGAGTACTAAAATGATCTTTGGTGGTGGGAGTGGGGAGCAGGGAAGTTGGGGAGAGATGAATCCTTCACTAGATCTTACCCTGGGCCTTGGAGGAACTGCCTGTGATCACTGGTGCCATGTCTGCATTTCATTTTTTATGTGTTTTGGACCATGGGGCTCCCTCGAGCAGAGATCATGGCTGGCATGTAGGTCACACTGTTCCTGGGCCAGCCCTTCAGAGGAAGGCATGCCCTGTTACTGTTCTGGCTGACAAACCCAGACATCTCACTGGGTTTGTCAGATACCAGCAAACTAGCTAGTCTTCCCTGGCAAGAGGTCAGGGTTGGAGAGTGTCACATGATCTGGCATCCTGACAGTTTTCTGGGGAATGCAAAGCTGTGCCCATTCACAGAGTTGAGGCAGGAATGGAGTCACTGTATTAGAAACCCAAGCCAGTGACTCTAGAAGAAATAGCAATCTAAAATATCTATTCACCAGAAAACAGAACTGAGAATGTAAAGTAAAATCTGCAAAATTCTCACAAGTTTACTCTGTCCTCTTCTACTGGCCTCAGTAACTACTACTTACACTGCTGAAGGAAGCTGGTATCCAGACAGGAACAGGGACCAGACTAGCAAGAATTCTGAATACATCAAATCCTCAGTATGCTTATATTTTTAAAATTTAAAAAAAAACCTCTAAATGATAAATTACTTGAAATTAGACACAAATAAGTAATAAATGCATAGAAGTAAACAATAAATATACAGTTTGAGATGTTGATTACTTTTGGGAAGATTACACAGGAATGTCAAAAGAATTAAATAGGGTAAGGGTACTTGAAGTGGACTCACTTAAAATTATAATAATATTCTAGTCATTGGTTTGGATTGCTGGTTCATTGAATTTTCACTATATTATTAAACAAATGAATAATTTAAATAAGTAAATGGATGCAGTAAATCCAAAGGACCATAAAAAACAAAAAGATAATAAAATGTGTCACAAAACAAGGCTTATGATTAATCCAATTCTATATAGCTAGGTTCAATGGAGAAAAGACAATTTAGCTACAAAGGATGTGTTTGACAGTCATTTAAAACATGGAGTGAACACGGAAGTGATCTAAATGTGCAACAATAGAAGGTTGTTTAAATAAATTGGAATGCAGCAGTTAGGATCACAGGAGGGCACCAATGGCACTTTCAAAGGGGTAACTGAGGAGACTATTTTTAAAAATGTTGCAAAGTTAAAGAAAAATAACTCGAATGGTAAAGTCCCTTTGAGTTAGCAATAGTGGGGAGACTGGAATTCTTTGCTATCTAAGTTCAAAAATAATACATAGCTTAGTTATTTTACTGCTCATTGATGTTCCGTTTAAACTCTGAGATTAACTTGACTACAGAGTGTTAACCTTTAGGGGTTCCCAAAACAATTTTTCCAGATTTTAGTCACTAGAAGCTCTGTCTTCAATAGATCTTTGCCGTTTCTCATTGATGGTTATTTTAGGACATACCAAGAGCGACCTTAGAGAATTTCTTGGTTCTAAACATAGTTCTCACTTGCTCCCACTGTGTGGCAGAAAACCCATTTCCTTTGATAACCTTCTTCTCTGCCTGTTGTCTTATAGCCTGAGGACCTGTATATGGCCCGGAAGCAATCTTGGTTACCCATTTGTGAAAACAATGACTGTGTTCTCTGACAAGTAGGTTTCACTGAGACCAAAGTCACAAAGAGGGAAAATAATATTTCCTTCAGTGAACAATTTGATACAATAATGCAAACTTTCATTCTTTTCATACTATTGTTCCTCAGCATGAGACTGGCTAGGACAGAGCTCTAAATTAGGTCTGTAAATCACGTTGGTTCTGATCTAGATACTCAGCGATATCTTCTCTGTGATGACAGGAGATAAGCTAATTCTTCAAAGTTTTCATAGGTGCTTTCTGATTTTCCACTTGCATTCTCAGTTGGGACTTATGCGATTTCATTTTCTCTCTCTTTCTCTATTTTCTTCTTTTCTTTTGTCCTTTCCTCCCTTCCTCTCGTCTTCCCTTCATTTCTCCTATCTCTTTCTTTCTGTTTTCACTGCATATAATCTCTAGGGCCATCAGAAGCTACTAGATGACCCTACACACTTTATAATTACTGTTATTACCATAGCAGTTAAGTGCCATAGCCACTTGATCTCCCAACACCTTGCCTTTCACCTGTAATTTATCCCATGTCTCTAGCAATACTAACTGGTAATTATAGTGTAATTTAATGCAATAGATTACTAATATTCCTTTCTTTTCCTCCAAGAAGGTAGATATTTTCAGAGTTTGCCTTCTGTTTTCCAGAGTGGGTTCTGGTAACATTTATTGCATCAATAAGGTTTCTAGCAAGAAAAAAAATGCAAGCGGAATTTTTGGAGTATATGTTAATAAAGAAATAATTTAACTGACAAGGTCAGGTTAAGGTGACCATAAGAGTGATTTCTCATTTCAAAAAGGAATTCCTCTTTTTCATCACAAAATGAGAAATCATCCTTAGGCAAGCAAAAAGTAGAGAACCATGACCACTCCCAGGCTTAAATGCCAGCATGTAGTTACTGGAACTCAGAGACAGTGGCTGTAGCACAGGGAGAAATTCAAACAATGCAATTTCTGACATTAGTTTGAGGGACTTAGCCAATACTGAGACATGGTAGAGAGTGAGAGCAAGATCAAATCTCACTCTCTGTGAGCACTTTGACCTCCTGCTGGAGTCTCCAATTGGCAGACTCAGTTGGAAACTTGAAGACAGGATCCCAGTGGATGCAGTCCATGTGGGTCTGATTCTAGGGACAAGAATGGAGCAGAGAATGATTATATATCCTCTGAAGGAGCAACTAAAAAAAATTCCATTACACAACCGAACAAAGTATTCAATCACTAGGAATGATGCCAAAGAAAAAATATTCATAAATATGACACAATGTTATCATCTTTATAATTTTTATGAAGTGGGTTATAGTTATAAATTTGCATTTCATAATTAAGATGAATATAGATAGACTAGAGAGACCTGGAGAACAAATGATAGTATTGGAATGGGAAGACAAATGATTTTAAAGACAGTATCTCCAAAGGAGAAAAAATGAAAAGAAAATCTGAGACTATCCGTATTTGGATGCACTGAACAGTGATTTTCATTCTGTATAGGGAGATCTGAGATGAATTAGAGAAAGGAACCTTAAAAAACACAAAAGGAAAATAAATATATTTCTGACTGTACTTCATTTCTTGATATTGTAAGCTGTTCACTCAGAGCATTACACACACGTACACGCGAATGCACAAACACATGAAGAGAGAGAGAGAGAGAGAGAGAGAGAGAGAGAGAGAGAGAGAGAAAGAGAGAGAGAGACATAAGAAATAAAATTATTTTCAGAATAGACAGAGAGTGAAATGGGAAAAGTTCCCTTATGTCCCTCGCAGGGCATATGACGAGGGTGTGGCTCGCTTCCTTGGTGCCGCACTGCTCAAAACCCCTAGGTGAGCAGACAGATGGGCAGGTCTTTGGGCTCTGACCCCATGACAGTGTCTAGGGGTGAATGTTTACTGCTTCTAAGGCCCCAGTGGGCTTGTGTTACCATGTGCTCTTTTAGTTTAGCCATCCACAGCTGGCTAAACACAGCACAATTAGATCCCCTGCCTTATCATAGGGAGAGATGGTTTTCTGTACCTGTGGTTTCTTGCCTTGGTATAACAGAAGAATCAGATAACAAGTGGGTGTGGAGATTGAGTGCCAAGTTTTATTGAGTGGAAGTAGCTCTCAGCAGATGGTGGGGCCAGAAGGAAATTGAAGTGGGAAGGTGGTTTTCCCCTGGAGCTGGGCTGCTCAGCAGCCTTGACTCTCCTCTGCCCCAGCCAAACTCTGCTTTGTTCCACTTGGTGATGGCCTGCCAGCCTGATGGCATCTGTCAGTGTGCTCTTACATGAGTGCATTCTCTTGGTTGTTCAGCTGCTTGTGTCTTCTTCTGCCAGCGTGTTCCTCTCAACATCCAGCCGCTTGTGTCTCTGCCCCCTAGGGTCTCCATTGTTTTTATTGTTTATCAGTTGTACTTTAATTTCTGGAATACATGTGCAGAAAGTGCAGGTTTGTTACATAGGAATACACGTGCCATGGTAGTTAGCTGGACCCATCAACCCGTCATCTACATTAGGTATTTCTCCTAATGCTCTCCCTTCCTGGTCCACCCACCCCACTATAGGCCCTGGTGTGTGTTGTTCCCCCTCCCTGAGTCCCTGTGTTCTCATTGTTCAACTCCCACTTATGAGTGAGAACATTTGGTGTTTCAGGAACATAAACACCGTTTTCTGTTCCTGTGTTACTTTTCTGAGAAGGACAGTTTCCAGCTTCATCCACGGCCCTGCAAAGGACATGAACTCATTCTTTTTTATGTCTGCCTAGTATTCCACAGTATATGTGTGTCACATTCTCTTTATCCAGTCTGTCATTGATGGGCATTTGGGTTTGTTTCAAGTCTTTGCTATTGTGAATAGTGCTGCAATAAACATATGTGTGCATGTGTCTTTTTAGTAGAATGATTTATAATACTTTGGGTATATATCCAGTAATGGGATTGCCAGATCAAATGGTATTTCTGGTTCTAGATCCCTGAGAAATCACCACACTGTCTTCCACAATGGTTGCACTCCCACCAACAGTGTAAAAGTGTTCCTATTTCTCCACATTCTCTCCAGCATCTGCTGTTTGCTGTCTTTAAAGATCACCATTCTAACTGGTTTGAGTTCGTATCATACTGCGGGTTTGATTTGCATTTCTCTAATGACCAGTTTGATAGTCATTCAAAGCTCTCTAATGATAATCTTTTTTTCATATGTTTGTTGGCCGCATAAATGTGTTCTTTTTAGAAGTGTCTGTTTATATTCTTTGCCTACTTTTTGATGGGGTTGTTCATTTTTTTCTTGTAAACTTGTTTGAGTTTCTTGTAGATTTTGGATATTAGTCTTTTGTCAGATGGATAGATTGCAAAAATGTTATCTCCTTCTGTAGGTTGCCTGTTCACTCTGATGAGAGTTTCTTTTGATATACAGGGGTCTCAGGGTTTTTATAGACAAAGAATGGGGGCATGGCAGGTCAGGGTGGTCTTGGAAAATGCAACATTTGGGCATAAAGGCAGGAGTGATGGTCCTCATCTAGGTCCGTGGGCACAGGCCTGGAGGTGGAGCCCTTGCCAGGGACCTACTCTTCTCTACTCAGCACTTCTATGCCCCTCTCCAGTATCAAGAGGAAGAGAAGATTGTTAAAAATTCTCCTAAAAAACTTGATTTACTCTTCAGGTTAGAGATGAAGTATATGAAGAAAGATCTCCATCGTGGATTAAGTAAAGAGAAGTTTTTATGGAATTGGGGAGAATAAGTCCTAAGTTTAACTAAAATTTTGCATGCTATCTTATCAGGCTCCTTTAAGTATATAAGAATTTTGTGTGGTATGCCAGGTAACCAGATTGGTTGTTTGCATGAGTCTGAGTTTTTCCATAATGAGTGAGTTTTAACTCCAGATAAAGAACAAAATGCACACACACAAACAAAAAGTTTAATGTTCATCTTTAGGTGCAAGGGAAAAAGGAAACATTTGGAAGATTGCATTTCACTGTGTAAGCCCCAAATGGTGGTAGGAGCTAGTGAAAGAAAGGTAATCAGACAAAGATCTAGTCCATGGCAACAGCAGAAGGGGAAACACAGAGAGGTCTAGAGAAATATCTCCCTTTCTTCCCTAACACATTTTCTGTTTACTAATGTTTTCTGGAAGTTACTTGAATATTTCTTCAAGTTACATTTTATTTCCTGAAGCCCTTTAGTGACATAGTTTTTCTTTTCGCTTCTAAAGCTTGATAATTCTTAGATGAAGAAGCTGCTCTCATTCCCCAGTATTTATTTCATATTTTAACTAGTTTATACAAAATATGTGGTCTTATTTATTTTCCTAGTGCTGTTTGCACCTCCATTATTTCATTGATTTTTCAGAAGAGAAGTTATATGTGAATCAAAACATTAATTTTCTTCCTTTTGGCAGTAAGCCTTAAGAAGTGTTTTTGCATTAAACTGAAAGGGAAGCTTCACACTTCATTTAATAACTACACATTAAAAAGAAGTTTTCATTTTCTACTGCTGAATATAGATCAACACAAATCCTCCATTAAGGGTGAAAATCTTTTCTTTAATTCCTGGGCACATCTATAAAGCCTTCTATATCCTTGCTTTAATATTAATCACACAGGCATTTTATTTTAAAAATAAAAAGTTTTTTTTATTTCCTGCTTATTTTTGAAATCAAGTAGATATATCTCCTTGCTTAGCAACTATAATCTTTATATTCATCCAGTTTCAAACATAAGCAGATGTTCAAAAATGTTTCTGAACTTTATTCTATATATATTGCTAATAGTCTTATTCTGTCTAAGATATTGATGATACAGCCAAGTCACTGTATCATCAATATCTTAGACAGAATAAGACTATTCGTTTATTCCATGTCTAACGAAATAGATGTGGCTTCTATCCTTAAGAAGTTTCAATCTTTATGCTGTTGATACAATATCCCAAACTATTATTTTTCCAACATAAAATTGTTTACTTATAACTTTATCTTACTTGAAATCATTGTCACTTTCTTTTATATCTAATCATAAATCAGATGAAGCAGTTTTTGACAGCTATAATGTATATTTTGGGTGGCTTTTTTCACAGAACAGTTTCACAAAGCTAAGGGCATGGGCAAAGATATTAGTCTGAACCACTTTCCTATAATATTCATGTTTTTCAGCCTTGATTTTGCCCAGGATACTGGCATATGCACTCTGGCAGGATGTTCTGCCTTGCTGTCTCCACTTCATCTCCCATTTCAGAGAAAAGATTTCTATCTTTGCAAAAGCTGTTGTCTGCAAAACAATGCCATCTGTTTTGCTATTCACTATGCCTCATTTCTTCTTTCAATCCCAAAAACTCTTCTATTATTTTTAATAGAGGTACCTCAGAACCTTCATTCTTCAATTAAAATAAAAACTCTAAACAGAATATAAGATGACAAAATTGTCCCAGTTTGCTCCAGACTTTCAAGGTTTTAGCATGGAAAGTTCCACATGCTGAAAAGACCCTTGATTCCATCTTGATCGATTTCATTATGTACTTGTTATTTTGCTAGAGACTAAGATGTGAAAATCCAACGTTGAATAAGAATACTCTCTGCTGTGGAAGAAACAATAACAAGAGACCTAATACAATTACCAGAGACAAATTGTTCTAAGATAATCAGAACATTAGAAATATCACTTTTCCTAGAGCTGCAATCCTGAGTTTCTTCTATAGCGCCATCTTCCCCCGTCCCCTCTTTTCCTTATTTTTATAAACCAGAATATATCCTTGCTAAGGGACAACTCACTATGATTGACCAGACATTTAACACAAGTTATTTTGAATCCTTTCTGCTTTTCTCTTGGAATGTACCCTGGGCCCTGTGTGAGCCAGGACACAGGGGAAGGGTTCTACTGCTCAGTGCCTTGTGGTCACTTCTGCTGCTTATTCTTGCCTCTACCTAAGTGACACTTGGGGGACAATAGAGATACACCCCAAATTCATATTACTCAGTGCTCAGGACTTCGCAAATGCCCAAATAGACACCACTGTCTAAGTCCTATTACTTCAAAAGTTCTGTTGACTTACATTTTTACACTATTAAAGAAAACAATTTCGTAGTATTAATAATTACCCATAAAACTTCTGTGACTGTATTAAATTGGATAAAATTCTAGAAACAAAGTGAGATGTTTAAATGATATGATTACCTTAAATTCCCTTGATGCAGATTATGAAATTAATATCCAGAAACAATTTTCTCCAATTTATGGTACCACCATGAATATAATAAAATGTTTACTTTTTACTAGCAAACACTGGATATTGGAACAAAATTGTCCGCTTTTACTCACAGAGATAAAATGATACTTTGGTGAAATTAAACACAACACTGAAGCTGAATATTTGTATTTGTTATACATGTATTAGTTTCTGCAGGAATATTAATTTGAAAGAGTTTTTCTGCAGCAAATACAAATTTCTATTAGATAGGCTGACTACAATTTTCTCAATTGGAAATTTTCCTATTTACTTTTTTATGTTAATAAATAAAATTTTTGAAGAATATGATATTTTAGAAAGAATTAGAAGTTAATTATCTCTTCCTATATTGTTTCTCTCTATAATTTTTTATTATAAGACCTATTATAATACTAAATCTTTGCTCTCTGTTCTTCAAATATTTTTGTGGTTACTTATTTTTACATGTAAATATCTCGCCTACCTGGGATGTATATAAGTCTGATAAGTAGCTGCAGTTCTCTTTCTCACATAGCCAAGTGCACACCACCATTTTTTTCTTCATTTAATCAATAATCTTAAGTGCCACTAAATTTTCTAATATACTACCATTTGCTTTTGCCTTCCTTTGATTTTCTATCCTGTGTCATAAGTGTATGAAAAGCTAATGCTGTATAGTGCTGTTTTAACTATAGCTTTTCAGTATATTCTAATATCTGCTTCATAAAACTATTTTAGGCTTCCAAATCCATCCTCACTCTAATTGCTGTTTTTTCTTCAAAATGTCTAAGGCTATATAATTTTCATTGTAGCTCTGGGTTATATTTAAGATATTCTCTTCAAATAAGAAGCCTTTATACTTATATGTTAATTTCTAGAGAAGATTATAATTCTGCAATGTGTCATCTAGGAATATTTATCTCTCTCCAACTGTTTACTACATTTACAACCTTTACAAATATTCATAATTTGCTTTTTCATATAAGTACATCACAATTCTTTGCAAGTTGCATATATTTTAATTCTATGTTAACAAAAGATCCTTCCTTTCCATATTTTCCCCCTTTGTTTATTGTTAGTATATAAGAGAGTTATTGTTTTTAATAAGTAAATTATAACTGGAAAATTAACTCAGCACCATTCATATTGTAATATTATAAAATTTATGAGTGTCATAATAGATGCTCCTGGGTTTCAAGATCAACAATAATAAAATCCATCAAATAACAATTTTGTCTTTGTTTCAGTATTTACACAGTTTATTTCAGTATGTAGTGTTAGTAGTCAGGTGCTTACAAACTATCATAAATATCAATGGTGTTAATCAGTAAATGTTTTGTGATCTCACTTTGATGATAATGAAACTTGTGTTTCATTATTCAGTTTGATGCTAGCTGTTAGTTTGATACACATACAAAATCATTTTTAAAGGTACAAGGGAACACTCTGTTCTGTTGCTGGATTTTTTTTCTTAGTTCAGCTACAGATGGGGTCCTTATCACAGGACTATGAAAGGTCAGGCTCAAAGACAATTTGCAAAGTGAGTAAGGCAGGGTTTTATTGGGTGAAAAGGACAAAAAGAGGAAACAGAGACCCTCTGCAAAGCCAGAGTCCTTGCTGGTGTACTTCCAACCTCACAGTCTGAATCCCAGATTCCACACAGGAAGAGGAGGGGCCAGGCTCCTCCTTGCTGCAAAAGGTGAAAAACTTCTGTGGCTCCACCCCAGTGCACACTCCACCCAATGTGCAGGCCATTTTGAGTTTTCCCAGGGAGGCCTTCCCACCTGGCTATCACACTATCTTTGCAACTTCCTGTAAATCTATAATTACTACCAAATAAAATATACCAATTTAAAAGACAGGAACATCTTTTGTTTTTACCTATCTAGCACTATTTTATTCTTCTCATAATTGACCTATTTTTATTTTCTTTGGAGCTACATTTCTTTTTTTTTTAATACAATCTGAGTGAGACTGTCAACCAAGGTATCCTCATTTTTATGTTTTTATTGTTTTGAGACAAAGTCTCTATGTGTTACCCAAGTTGGCCATCCTCATTTTCAGAGCCAGAGAAAGAGGAGGAGTAACAAAGGAAAACAGATGAGAAGTCACAGAAAGAAGACTTCAGCATTCTTGAAATTAGAGAGAGGGAGTCTACAAAGAGAAGTGGTCCATAGTGTTGAAAACTGCAGTACGTTTTAGTAGAATGAGAACTGTGAACCTGTTTTTTTTGTTTGTTTGTTTGTTTGTTTTTTTTTTTTTTTTTTTTTTTTTACCCGCAATCAGGAAAATGGGGACTGTCAGAAGAATCACATGAGCCAGGCACCATGGCTCATGCCTGTAATCCCAGCATTTTAGAAGGACAAAGCAGGAGGATCACTTGAGCCTAGGAGTTTGAGACCAACATATGAAACCTCATCTCTAAATATATATATATATATATATATATATATATATATATATATATAAATTAGCTGGATGTGGTGGCATGTGCCTGCAGTCCCAACTACTCAGTAGGGTGAGGCAAGGGGATCACTAGAGTTTGGGAAGTTGAGGTTGCAGTGAGCTGTGAGCCATTATCACATGACTGTACTACAGCTTGGGTGACAGACACCCTGTTTCAAAAGAAGAAAATTAAAAAGAAAAAAAAGTAATCTCTTAGGGAATTTGTTAATATTTAAATTCTTCAAGAATTCTAAATTAAACAATCTTGGAAGGAAACCCTACCATCTATGTTTTTAGCAAGCACTACTGATAATTTTGTTACAGGTACACAGACCACAATTTTCAGAAACACTAGATGGGCATGATTTTTGTTCATAAGATAAAGAACATGAAATCACTTAATTCAGGGCAAAATGGATGATGATACCAAATCAGTATTCTGATTGATCTGATGTAGTTTGCAGAAACTAGTCATTACTATGGCAAAGGGCAGTGCAAAAATATTCAATAAAATGATTTTTATACACTTAAAATAAACATGATACTATTATTCTTTGATCTCTTTGTGTAACTTCTGATCGTATTTTCAGCTGAACAAAAAATAATAATTTAAAAATACCCTCTCTTATTTCTTTGAGCAGTGGTTTGTAGTTCTCCTTGGAGAGGTCCGTCACATACTTTGTTAGCTGCATTCCTAGGTATTTTATTCTCTTTGTAGCAATTGTGAATGGGAGTTCATTCATGATTTGGCTCTCTGCTTGTCTATTGTTGGTGTACAGGAATGCTTGTGATTTTTGCACATCGATTTTGTACCCTGAGATTTTGCTGAAGTTGCTTATCAGCTTAAGGAGTTTGGGGGCTGAGACAATGGGATTTTCTAAATATAGAATCATATCATCTGCAAAAAGAGACAATTTGACTTCCTCTCTTCATATTTGAATATACTTTATTTCTTTTTCCTGTTTGATTGCCCTAGCCAGAAATTCCAATACTATTTTGAATGGGAGTGGTGAGAGAGGCATCCTTGTCTTGTGCTGGTTTTTAAAGGGAAGACTTCCAGCTTTTGCCCATTTAATATTATATCAGCTATTGGTTTGTCATAAATAGCTCTTATTATTTTTAGATGTATTCCATCAATACCTAGTTTATTGAGAGTTCTTAATATAAAGGGATGTTGAATTTTATTGAAGGCCTTTTCTGGATCTATTGAGATGATCATGCAATTTTTGTCATTATTTCTGTTTATATGATGGATTATGTTCATTGATTTGCATATGTTGAACCAGCCTTGCATCCCAGCAATGAAGGCAACTTGATTGTGCTGGATAAACTTTTTGATGTGCTACTGGATTCAGTTTGCCAATATTTTATTGACAATTTTTGCATCAATGTTCATCAGGAATATTGGCTTGAAGCTTTCTTTTTTTTTAAAATATTCTATGGATAGAAAGGTTTTCAAAAAACCTTACATCCTCATGGATAGGAAGAATCAAATCATGAAAATGGTCATACCTATGCAAAGTAATTCATGGATTCAATGCTATTCCCATCAAACTACCATTGACATTCTTTACAGAATTAGAAGAAATTACTTTAAATTTCATATGGAACCAAAAAAGAGCCCATATAGCCAAGAAAATCCTAAGCAGAAAGAACAAAGCTGGAGGCATCACACTAACTGACTTCAAACTATACTACAAAGCTGCAGTAACCAAAACAGCATGATACGGATACCAAAACAGACATATAGACAATGAAACAGAACAGATGCCTCAGAAATAACAACACACATCTACAACCATCTGATCTTTCACAAACTAGACAACAAAAAAGAAGGAAAATATCTTATATTCAATAAATGGTTCTGGGAAAGCTGGCTAGCCATGTGCAGAAAACTGAAATTGGACCCCTTCTTTACACCTTATACAAAAAACGAACTCAAAATGGATTAAAGACTTAAATTTAAAACCCAAAACCATAAAAACTATAGAAGAAACCTAGGCAGTACTATCAGGACATAGGCATGGGCAAAGACTTAATGAAAAAAATGCCAAAAGCAATTGAAACAAAAGCCAAAATTGACAAATGAAATATAATTAAACTAAAGAGTTTCTGCCCAGCAAAAGAAACTATTATCAGAGTGAATCACTAACCTACAGAATGGGAGAAAATTTTTCTAATCTGCTTATCTGACAATGGTCTAATATGCAGAATCTACAAGGAGCTCATACAAATTTACAAGAAAAAACCACATCAAAAAGTGACCAAAAGTTATGAACAGACACTTTGCAAAAGAAGGCATTTAAGTGGTCAACAAACATGAAGAAAAGCTCAACATCACTGAGTGTTAGAGAAGTGCAAACCAAAATCACAATGAGGTATCATCTCATGCCAGTCAGAATGGCAATTATTAAAATGTCAAGAAACAATAGATGCTGGCAAGACTGTGGAGAAATAGAAACACTTTTACACTGTTGGTGAAAGTGTGAATTAGTTCAACAATTGTGGTAACAGTGTGGTGATTCCTCAAAGATCTAGGACCAGAAATACCATCTAATCCAGCAATCCTATTTTGGGTATATACTCAAAGTAATATAAACCATTCTACTCTAAAGACATATGTACATGTATGTTTATTGAAGCACTACTTACAATAGCAAAGACTTGGGACCAACCCAAATGCCCATCAATGATAGACTAGATAAAGAAAATGTGGTACATATACACCATAGAATACTCTGCAGCCATAAAAAGGAATGAAATCATGTACTTTTCAGAGACACAGATGAAGGTGGAAACCATTATCCTCAGCAAACTAATGCAGGAACAGAGAACCAAGGTGGAAGGGACTTGCTTTGGACTTGGGCATGTTTTTATTCATAAGTGGGAGTTGAATAGTGAGAACTCATGGACACTGGGAGGGGAACAACACACACCAGGGCCAGTAGGGTTGTGGGGGCCATGGGGAGGGAGAACATTAGGACAAACAGCTAATGCATGTTGGGCTTGAAACCTAGAGGACAAGTGGATAGGTACAGTAAACCATTATGGCACATATACACTTATGTAACAAACCTACACATCTGCACTTGTAGAGAGGAACTTAAAGGAAAATAATGTTTTAATGCTAAAACATTTTTAAAAATTCACTGACTTATTAAATCTGAATACCCAGAGAAAGAGAGCACTTCAGTGTGATTCGGTTCCAGTGGCCTAGAATCTTATCATGTGATTATTTGCCATTGTTGGCTGGTCTAAAGCTTCTGATCTCAAACCATCAGCCTGCTTCAGCCTCCAAAAGTACTGATATTACAGGTATTTGCCAGCACACTTCTCTCACTTTCAAATTAAGGCCTCCAAAAGTAACCTTCTTTTTATTTGGATATGAATGAGAAAGTATAAAGTGTGAAGAGTTGTTGGCAGTCATCTTGCTACCATGAGAAGGAGCCCACCTTGCTGTTCTCATGATGGTGAATGAGTTATCACAAGATCTGATGGTTTAAAAGTGTGTGAGACTTCTCCATTTTCTCTGTCTCTCTCCTGCTCCACTATGGTAATATGTGGTGGCTTCCCCTTTGCTTTCACCATAATTGTCAGTTTTCTGAGGCCTCCCAGTCACACTTTCTGTTACGTCCGTGGAACTGTGAGTCGATTAAACCTCTTTTCTTCATAAATTATCTAGTCTCAGGTAGTTATTTATAGCTGTGTCAGAATGAACTAATAAAGAAAACTGGCACCAGGAGGGTGGGGCACTGCCATAAAGACATCTGAAAATGTGGAAGTGGCTTTGGGACTGGGTAATGGGCAGAGGTGGGAATAGTTTGGAGGGCTCTGAAGAAGACAGGAAGATGTGGGAAAGTTTGGAACTTCCTAGAGACTTTTAAATTATTTTGACCAAAATGCTGATAGTAATATGGACAAGGAAGTCCAGACTGAAGAGGTTTCAGATGGAGATAAGGAACTTATTGGGAACTGGAGTAAATGTCACTCTTGCTATTATTTTTTAGCAAGGGGACTGGTGGCTTTGTGCCCCTAATCTAGAGATCTGTGGATCAAGAAAGCAGATGTGAGGGCTATACCCACAGAGCCACAGGGGTAGTGCTGCCCAAGGCCATTGGAATCCATCCCTTGTATCAGCATGCTTTGGATGTGAGACATGGAGTCAAAGATTATTTAAAGCATTAACTTTTAATGACCATTATGCTGGGTTTAAACTTACATAAGGCTTGTATCACCTTTGGTTTGGCCAATTGGTCCTTTTTGAAATGGGAGCATTTACATAGTGCCTGTACCTTCATTGTATCTTGGAAATAACTAGTTTTTTATTTTACAGGTTCATAGGTGGAAAAAACTTTTTTTGAATTTGGACTTTTGAGTTAATATTAGAATGATTAAGACTTTAGGGAACTGTTGGGAAGGCATAATTGGTTCTGAAATGTGAGAAGGACAGGAGATTTGGGAGGGGTCAGGGTCAGAATAATATGGTTTGGCTCTGTGTCCCCACCCAAATCTCATGTTGAAATGTAATCCCCACATGTTAGAGGAGGGGCCTGGTGGGAGGCGAGTGGATCATGGGAACAGCCTTCTCCTTTGCTGTTCTCATGACAGTGAGTTCTCTGATGGCTTAAAAGTGTGTGGCACTTCCCATTTGTTCTTTCTCTCTGCTGCTCTGCCATAGTAAGACGTGCTTGCTTCTTCTTCACTTTCTGCCATGACTGTAAGTTTCCCGAGGCCTACCAGTCATGCTTTCTGTTAAACCTGAAGAACTGTGAGTCAGTTCTAACTCTTTTTTTCATGAATTACCAGTCTCAAGTAGTTCTTTATAGCAGTGTAATATGGTAACAAACTTCTTCTCACTTTATCTTAAAAGTAGAAATAATAATAGAAGCTATAATTAAACCTACCTCAAATAAATATTGTGAGAATTAAATGAGTTAATCAATATGCATTTGCTTAGAAAATGTCTAATACATAGTAACTGCTACAAGTGTTGTATTTTTGTTGTTTTTATTATAAGTGAAACTATTATTTAGGTTAAGAAACCCAGAAAACTTCATCTGGATAGACTACTAGATTTTAAAAATTATTTAAAATGTAGTTATAGAAAAATTGAAGTTTGTAAGTGAAAAATTTTATGAGTTTTAACACTTTAGAGATAGCATAACCACCAACACAATAAGGATATAGAACAATCCCAATGTCCTGCCTCTTTATGATCTGACAGACCCTGTATCCAGTGATTGGTTTCCTGTCCCTGAAGTCTGGTCTTTTTTGAATGTAATATAAATGAATCATACAATATACAGCAATTTGGGACTAGCTTCTTTCACTCAGGCTAGTGCCTTTGATTCATTAATTTGTTACATGTATTAATAGTTTGTTCATTTTTATTGTTGAATAGTGTTCATTGTAAGGATGTATTACAGTTTGTTTGTCTATTTGTCCTTTGAAGAAAACTGAAGTTATTTCTAAATTTTTGGCAGTTTCTCAATTTTAACTTGAATATAGTTTGTGAAAAAAATTATCATTTGTCTAGCGAAATGAAGCCACACTGGTACAATTAGTGAGTGTGTGGGACTTACATAGAAGTAGTCCTAGGAGTGGAATGGCCAGGTCAGATGGTAAATGTGTGTTTACCTGAATGAGAAACTTCTACACTGTGTTCATCATGGTTATACCATTTCGTATTGGCACCAGGAATGAACCAATGTGCTAATTGCTTTATATTTTGTCCAGCAATTTAAAAAATATATTAGCCCTTCTAATAGGTGCATAGTACTATGTAATAGTGGCTTTAATTTGCATTTATGGATGCTAATGATGTTGAGAATCTTTTCATGTGC
Source organism: Leontopithecus rosalia (assembly GCA_028533165.1). Lineage (NCBI taxonomy): Eukaryota > Metazoa > Chordata > Mammalia > Primates > Cebidae > Leontopithecus > Leontopithecus rosalia. The sequence goes on along the minus strand of CM052648.1, from coordinate 61,352,777 downwards.
TTGCTTATTTGCCATTGTTACATCTTTGGTGAAGTGTCTGTTTGCCCATTTGTGGGAGAGGGTTGTTTGTTTAGTTACTGTAGAGTTTTGAGGATTCTTCATGTATTCTGGATACAAGATCTTAGTCATATATGTGATTTACAAATATTTTCTTCTGGTCTGTGGTTTATAAGACAATTTCCTCACTCTCTTCTGTTTCCATGATCTATATGTCATTCACTTTACCAGTACCACTCTGTCTTAATTAGCTTTAAGTGTTAAAATTGGATACTGACAGTCCTCCAATTTCATTCTTTTTCAGAATTGTATCCTGTGTTTAGTTTCATTGCCTTTTCATACACAGTTTAGAATCTAATTGTGTTTATCTACAAAAATATCCCTGTTGGATTTTGAATGCAATTCCATTAAATCTATTGATTAATTGGTAGGGAAATGATACCATTATTATACTGATTATTGAAATTCATGAAAATAGAATATCTTTCCAAGTTTGTAGGTTTTAAAAGTATCTTTATCAGCATTTTGTAGTTTCAGAAGATCATATAGAAATTTTGTTAAATGAATTGCTAAGTATTCTCTTCAAGTTATGGTAAAGCAGATTTACGTCTTCTTTTTAACCATTCGTTTCAATACTATTCTCTTTTACATCTTGGAAGTTGTTTTTAGTATCTACTTTTAAGTCTTTGCTTCTAGTAATTCCAACATGTTTGTCATCTTGGTGTCTGTTGATCATCTTTTTCCTTGACAATTATTTTAATACTATTAGTTATGGTTTATAATTTAAGGCAGTTTATGTATCAGTGCTGTTCAAATTGTCCTGGAAGAGTATTCTCTTTGATCATCTCTTTGTCTTGCTGGCTTCGCTCTGTAAGAAGCCAAAAGAATATATGAAAACAGCAGAGAGGCATTTATGTGATTTATAAAGGAAATGACTTAGGATCTTAAAGAATGTATTCTGGTTTCCTGAGCAATGTTGGGTCCCTTCTCACACCTAATTGTTGATTGCCCTGCTTGCCATTGCCTCTGAAGCTAGTGGTGAGAAAAGCTCAGAAGATCAAAGTGTAATATCTCTTGGCTTGATAAGAAACTAGCAATTGTCCTTAGTTGTTCCAACCTCACCTCCACTCTAGCTAGTTGTAGGCCTTTGAGTCTGGAACATCTTTCATGTAACTGTCTGTCCTGGTGGTCCATCCCGGAATCTTCTGTGAGGTCCATTTGCTGTGCCTTGGTAGATTCTATGGCAGGCTTTCTGGCTTTCAGGTAAGGGCTTATACTTCTGGCTAAATGAGCATACCTGAGGAATGTTGAATTTCAAACCTTTTCTCTGCCTAATTTTACTGTTTCATCAACTTAATGTGGTCCTGTCCTAGGCCATTTCAGAAAGACAACAAAATGTGATGTCTTTACAGAATGTTAAACAGGAAAGTAGACTCTTGCGATCTCAGTAATACCCTATTTATGTAAAGTACAGCCCCTTTTATTGGCTGAAGGTGTAAGTCAGACACATAAGCATGACTATTTCATTTTCCAGTCCCTTGCTATTTTTCCTTCACACGTTTGTTCAGGGGTGAGAATCGGGCCAGTTTCTTCTCTTGCTCAGAGCGTTTGGTCCTCACTTATGTAAAATTCTCTCTATCTTAGATACGCGTATTGGTTATCTAGCACAGCTTCCCCGGGTCCTCTGAAAGGCTGTAGTCAAGGTGTCAGCTGAAGTTATAGTCTCACCTAAGGTTTGGCTGGGGAAGGATCCACTCCAAAACACACTCAGGCTGTAGGAATTACTCAGATGATTACATATATACAACTCAGGGCTTTAGTGTTTTACTGTGAACTAGAGGGTGCTCTTCAGCTCCTAGTGGCCACTACCAGTTTCTTTTGAGGTAGGTTCCCAAGATGGCTGCTTGCTCCTTAAAGCCAATAAGGGAGAGAGACTTATCAAGTTTGGTGTTAAAATCTTTGTGATGTAATTACATAATTATATATAAAAAAAGTGCTGAAATCTAGAGATTATTTTCCTTCTAGAAAATACATTTTTGAATATTATAAACTCAATATTATCTCATTTTTCCTCTTTAAATTTAGAGTTTAATATTCATACTTCTCGGCAAATACCCTAGATCTGATAGGTCAGAGATTGAATAATTTCTGGATTTCAGCATTTGTCTTGAAAAATAATTGTCTAAGTTATTTTTCATGTCATGAAGGATAGGCTCATCAGGTGTCCCCCATAATTCCCACCTCCTACCATTCTGCCCTATGTGAGCACCTCTCTTTGAATGTGGGCCTGGACTTGTGACTTCTAAAAAACAGAATGTAGTGAATACAGTGGGATGTATGAAATTAGTTGTATATAATTATGTAATTACATTACAAATATTTTAACACCAAACTTGCTGGAATCTCTATCCTTTATTGGCTTTGAGGAAGCAAGTAGACATGTTGGGAATTTACCTCAAGAGAAACGTGGGGTGGCTGCTAGAAGCTGAAGGCACCCTCTAGTTCACAGTAAAACACTAAAGCCCTGCGTGGTGTATATATCTAATCAACTGAGTTATTTCTACAGCCTGAGTGAGTTTTGGAGTGGATCCTTCCCCAGCCAAACCTTAGATGAGACTATAGCTTCAGCTGACACCTTGTTTACAGCCTTTCAGAGGACATGGGGAAGCTGTGCCTGAAATCTTGACCCACAGAAGCTATGAGGTAATAAATGTGTGTGTTTTAAGCTGCCGAATTTGTGGTCATAGTACTATGCTGCAATAGATAACCAATACATGTATCTAAGATAGAGAGAATTTTACATAAGTGAGGACCAAATGCTCTGAGCAAGGGAAGAAACTAGCCTGATACTCACCCCTGAATGAACGTGGGAAGGAAAGACAGCAAGGGACTGGGAAATGAAATAGTCATGCTTATGTATCTGACTTACACCTTCAGCCAACAAAAGGGGCTGTACTTTACGTAAATAGGGTATTGCTGAGACCACAAGAGTCTACTTTCCTGTTTAACATTCTGTAAATACATCATATTTTTTGTCTTTCTGCACTGGTCTAGGACAGCACCACATTAAATTGATGGAACAGTAAAATTAGGCAGGGGAAGGCTTTGAAATTAAACATTCCTCAGATATGCTTATTTTCTTTCTAGAAAATACATTTTGAATATTATAGACTCAATATTATGTCATTATTCCTTTCTAAATTTATAGTTTATTATTTATACTTCTAGGCAAATACCTTAGATCCCAAAGGTCAGAGATCATGTCCCATCAAGATTGAAAAGCACAATAGTAATATATTGAAAATTATTTATAGATCCACAAACATACTCAGAATTCCTAGATCTAACCTGATATGAGACACCACAGTTTCAAATTACTTCTTTCCTCATCCAAAATGCCTTTTCTATCTTTATATTCTGGTGAAATCTTACTCATATTGAAAGGCCAGGCCAATGTTTCTTTTCCAGCTAGAGACGTACCAGGACACTTCCAGGTACTGTGGCCACCTTTGGCAGAATTAACACATCTCTGGGTTTCCATAGCACCTGTTTCTACTTCTAATAGGGCACTTACCATGTTGTTATAATGTAAGATCTAATTTTTGGTCTTACATGCTAAATCTTAAAATCTTCAATCTTGGTTTTGAATCATCTTTTTATTCACTGACTTAAGACAGTGCATTTAATAACTATTAGAATATTTTAATGAAAGCATAATCTCTTCATTTTTGTGATTTTAAGTTAAAAATATCACTAGAGATCAAGTTCTTATTTACTATGTGCACTAAATTAAAAGTAGTCAATTTTATCTTTAAACCAGAGAAATGGGCTCCAAACTTGCAAATTGAAGACTAATGTTTTATTAATAAAATGTTTTCCCTTGCCATGAGTGTAATTTCTTATTAGTGGAAGACTTTAACCTTATACAATTTTTCCATAATTTTATGGGTGTATTTTTGGTCCTATCTTAGTCCAGTTCTGTCTGTGTCAGTCTAGGGCAATGGTTTAAGTCAATGGAATGTGGAGACAGAAGCAATGTATGTCACTTACAGGTCGTTAGGAAAAATAATCTTCCACATTTTTATTGACTTAATTTTCTTCTATAGATAGTGGTATCAAAAGATGAACAGTCTTGGTCCTGAATAACTGCAATAAAGCAAATGTTTCCTTCTCACTTAGCGCTCATGCACACCACACTGTATCGAGGAAGCAGTAGACATTCATTTTGTTAAGCCACTGTGATTTGAGTACTGTTTGTTAAAATAGTTAACCTACACTGACTAATGTACAAATAAAAATAATTATTTCTTAAGTATGTGCAAAGATAATCTAACATATTTCAGATGACAAAGAGTCTGATTAATGATGGGTGACATATGTCACTTACTAGGTTAGGCAATTATTAATATTACATAGACTGCAGCATTTGAAAATGTTGACTTATTTATGTTTGATTTTATCTGCTTTGGCTAAATACAGCATAGTGAAAATTAAAACTGTAGAAATGGCAAAAAAGAAAAATATATTCACTGTCTCCTAGGTTTGAGATGTAAGATGCAGAAGTATTTCTTCATGTTTACAGAGGGTAACCAGGGATAAATAAATATACTTAGGCAAGTGCGCTGTGTTACTCAGATGAATGTTTCAAGTCCTCTTTTTTTTTTTCTTTAGAGTCCTAAAGAGATAATAAAATTGAAAGTAGAACTTTTTTCATGATTCCATTTATATGGCCTATCAGCAAGATCATACTACCATTAATTATCTAGAAGATACTGTTCCCATTATGTCCACAGGGACATACTCAACAACATGATAGATTTCACTGTCAGTGCAGTATTTTTTCTGTAATAGACTGTATTTCTTTTTCTTTAATTTTATCCTATTAGTGCTGGCTCCTTGACTTCCCTAGCTTCCTTTCCTCCTTGAACAAAGATTAATTTTTTTTTTAAGGAACTGGAAAAGCTTAACTAGAACATACCCTCAAATATTCCTCATCTTAAGTAAATACAATGTATTTAGACAGGCTTTTGTGAATTATAGGAAGTATGAGTATATGATTTATTAGTTAATTTTTTATAGCCGTGGAACATTCATTCTATAAAGTTTAAATTTGGGAACTAAAAAGCGACATTTCAAAATTATCTGAAGCAATGGTAGCTTTCTTAACTAATGATGTATACTTCAAGAAGCCTTGTCTTTTTTGTCTGTATGAGGTAGAGGGCAGTCCATTTCTCAACTTTGTTGGGCAAAAGGTGAGAAATTCCTCAGAGCATTAAGAGAGCCCTTAAAAGAACTATTCATAGAGTTTGGAGTTTCCCCTGGAAAAAGAGGCAACCGACATATTACTCTTTTTACTTCAGAATGGTGGCCTCTGAAGGAGTGCTGTATGGAAACTGAGTGATGCAGTATGAAAACTGTTAAGAGAAACTGAAAATGTGATGTGTACCCTAGAGTTTGTTATATAGATTTGCTTTCCACATGGAATATTTGGAAAAAAGAAGCCTCATTGAATCATCTCGCAGTGACAAGGCAATAGGAGGAGAATTAGGTTAAGGTCAAGTTCTAGCTTTTGGAATGGTGAAGATATGCAATCTTTACCTCCATAAAATAAACTGTAAAATGAAACAATAATGAATATCATGTTCATTATTATAATTATCAGGTAAAGAATACGGATTAGATGGGAATGGTAGAATATTAATAATTGTTGAAGCTAAAAGATGAATTTTAGATTTAATTATACTATTTTTGGTTGTATATATTTGAATTTCTTTTTTTCTTTTTTCTTTTTTAAGACAGGATCTCACTCCATTGCTCAGGCTGGAGTGCAGGGGCATGATCTTGGCTCATCGTTCCTCTGCCTCCCAAGCTCAAGCATTTCTCCCACCTTGGCCTCCAGAATAGCTGGAACCACAGGCTCATCTTGTGCCATCACATCCTGCTAAGTTTTTGTATTTTTGGTAGAGACGGGGTTTCACTATGTTGACCAAGCTGGTCTTGAACTCCTGACCTAAGGTGATCTGCCCACCCTGACCTTCCAAAGTGCTGGGATTATAAACATGAGCCACCACACTCGGCCTAGAATTCTTTTAATAAAAGTTTTTATAAGAGGGTCAAACATTGGCTATATCAGAAGTTGAATATAAGGAACTAAGCATAGCTATAAGGAGTCCAGTAAGTGGTCGAAGTTAGATGCTAGGTGATGGTGAATTGATGTGTGGAAATAGTGGTGGAGGTAATAAGAAATTAAGGGATTTGTGATATATTAGGAAGTGAGAGCCAATGGTATTTGAAAATGAAGTTTAGGGAATGGGACTGAAAGAGAATGTTTATGACTCTCCAGCTACACTTTTCTCTTAATTTCTTGTACTTTGAACTTATTGGTTTAGCAATATTTTCTCTCAAACTGTGGTATTTTCAAAGACCTATGGCTAGAGGAATGAGCATTTACAAAAAGACAGTTAAGCCTACCTTAAACATCGAAATGGTTCACTAGTGTTGGAGTTGCCCAATTTTAAGTGAGAAAAGTAACCTTTTAATACAGACTGACTCTGCTTCTGTCTATAGAATTATTTGTGATCACCTTTAAATAGTTATTAAGTATTATATTTCAATTCACCATTTCTGATGATTTATAAACCTATACTAGTCTATACATTTGTTTGCTATAATTAAGGATATTAGAACTCCAGTTTCAAATAAGTATAATTGCAATGTCAATGACTTTGAACAGTTGAATAAATGTGGAGGAGAAATTTGGGAGTCTTCTGTGGCTACTATCCCCACGAGGAGTGGGCACAAATTCAGTAGGTGACAGGTAAAAGGGCTCATGAACTTCAATTTCCTCTCAAGAGCTCAGCCTATTGTTTGGGAGTTAGTAGAAGCAGAGATATTAGACAATTATTGAATTGGACTTGCAGGTCAGTGATTTTTGCAATAAAAATACTGGAAGAAGGATTATAGTCAATGGCTAGGGTTCTCATAAATAGAAGCACGCTGTGTTTGGATAAAAACTACTGATTTATTTGAATTTTGAAGGCAGGGATTCAATTTATCAATGATTTATGTCAACAAACGTTCAAATACAAAGTCAATTCCTTGGTGAGGCATTCATTCCACCCTGTTTCTCTAAATTCATTATATTTTATTGTATTAATAGAATGTTCTATAGTTTGCAATTATTGTGAATTTAAAAAATGTACCATAAATTTTAATTTGCAATAATTTTCTTATTCTATGCTTCCTGCTCTCAGATTATAAGCCCACAAGAGAATAGACCTTTCTTACTGTGTTAGTCTGTTCTCAGACTGCTATGAAGAAATACTTGAGACTGCATCATTTACAAAGGAAAGAGGTTTAATTGACTCGCAGTTCTGCATTGCTGGGAAGACCTCAGGAAACTTATAATTATGGTGGAAGGCAAAGGAGAAGCATGCAGTTTCTTCATAGAGTGGCAGGACAGAGTGAGAGCAAGCAGGGGAAATGCTGGACACTTATAAAATCATCAGATCTCCCGGGACTCACTCATTATCACAAGAACAGCAGGTGGGAAACCACCCTTATGTTCCAATCACCTACACCTGGTCCCACCCTTGATATATGGGGATTATGGGGATTACAATTCAAGATGAGATTTTGGATAGGGACACAGCCAAACCATATCATTTGAATACCTTGTTTATACTTACATCACAATTATGTAGAATAATGTCTGGTAGAGAGTAAGTGTTCTGTAAATAATCACTGACGTGGCCGGGCATGGTGGCTCATGCCTATAATCCCAGCACTTTGGGAGGCTGAGGCAGGTGGATCATGAGGTCAAGAGATTGAGACCATCCTGTTCAATATGTAGAAACCCCATCTCTACCAAAAACACAAAATTAGCTGGGCATGATGGCACGTGCCTGTAGTCCCAGCTACTCGGGAGGCTGAGGCAGGAGAATTGCTTGAATCCAGGAGGCGGAGGTTGTGGTGAGCTGAGATCGTGCCATTGCACTCCAGCCTGGGTAACAAGAGTGAAACTCCATCTCAAAATAATAATAATAATAATAATAATTCCTGAAGTAATGTTAATTGGAATCTCAGCCCTAGTGGGCAGGAAAGGGTTAGTAGCAGGAAAGTTATGCATGTTCTCCTTTTACTAGCACACTCACAAGGTTGAAAAAAAATTCTGGCTAAATCTCCTTGAAAACATACTATTAATAGATCTCTTGACACACTAATATAATTTGCTTGTGAGAGAACATGTGTCTATGAAATTCTTTTAGCAGAATATACTCGTTCTATCAAGTTTTACTTATGCTTTGCAATCCTGGAATCTCTGTATTTATGGGACATGACTTCCTGAAATATTTCACATAAACTCTCAAAGTATTGGAGGGAGACGTTTCAAGACTAAAATAGCTTTCTTTTATGTAAGCAATATGGCTCTATATGTTACTTAGAAAACTAATGTGCTACTTCTAAGTCAGGGAGCATCCTAATGTGGCAAGAAAAACCTGGGAGTGCAACACTGACAATCTCGCATCTCTTTCTGCTTTGCCCATGCCTCATAATTACACTTGAAATGCTTAGAATTACTGGATAAGATACCTGGTTCTTCTGAGTCTAATTTAAAAGTCAATTTCTGTTATCTTTCTTAGTAAGGTGGTCATTATAAAAGTAAAAGTAAAGGAAGGCTGTTAATCTGAGGCTGTTGTAAACATGGTACACATGAAGTTTAGGGGATGGCTGGACTAAATTGCTGGGTCAAGACAGAACCTTCATGTGAGAGCACCTCAGGAATCTCCTAATTGTCATTTAAAATAATTCCTGCATGTCTATTCTTGTATAGTCCAATTGAATTTCAAACTATGATTCAGATAGCTTATAATTATATTTTAAATTGGGAATTGTTGGATTCCAACTTAAGTAATTATTTGACATAGAAAGCAAAGAGAGCAGGTAATAAACTCATGAATAGGAATATCTTATGTAAGCAAGATTTTAACCCTTTCTGGAAACAAACATACATATTTTGCAGCATTAAATTTCACATATGAAGCCCAGAACTATGTATTCACATAGTGCATATTTGTCTTCAAATAAATTATTTGTCCTAAGCCTTCATTGGTCGATGATAACTTAGCTGTTGTTCTCAGCAGCCACTAGAGGACAGGTAGGAGAGCTGCAGCTGGGGATTTACCTTCAAGGGTTCTTCCGATCTGGCCTTGCATTCAGGGTTCAGATTGTAAGCTTCAGTAACACAACCACAATGTGAAAGCTCAAAAGTGTTTACTACACAGATCCTAGGAGATACAAGGCATGCTCAGAGGCCACACACGGAGGTCAGAAATCATGTGGAAGAGAGAAGACATGTGACAACTAGCAGGACCCATTGGGGAATAGGATGTAGGTCACTTTAGGTTTATGGGCAAATGACTGTAAGGAACCTTTAAAGGATGCAGCAGAAAAGCAGGGAGCCCGCTCTGCTAGGTGGAAGCGATGCCTAAGTTTTTATCTCTGACCATCAGTTTGAACCAGTGGTTATGATGTAAAGCTGGAAATTGTGTCAAGAGTGACTAAGCCTTGACATGAGAAAGCTAAATCTACGTTCAAAACAGACACTGACGCAACGTAAAATTATTAGCATCACTTCAATTGGTTGATATAGCAAAACTACACATTTAATTGTTGTAAATAATAATCAGAACTGTTATGCATATTTATATTGTTGCAATGTACAAAAAATTAGCTGGGCACGGTGGTGCATGCCTGTAATCCCAGCTACTTGGGAGGCTGAGGCAGGAGAATTGCCTGAACCCAGGAGGCAGAGGTTGCGGTGAGCCGAGATCATGCCATTGCACTCCAGCCTGGGTAACAAGAGCGAAACTCCGTCTCAAAAAAAAAGAAAAAAAGAAAAAAAAAAGAAAAGAAATTTTAATACAATAACTGTTGTCCCAATTACATCAGTTAAAAACATTAAATTTGTGTTTCCAGTTATTTTAGTTCAACATAAAGGACTGTTTCTAGTTTATCATTGTTCTAGGTCCACTGTTTTTGACTTCACAATGAGTGTACATGAATAACTTCTAAGTCTACATAATTTGGTTCAGAAATAATTCTAAATCCACAAATATTTTATGTAAGAATTTACTCATTTACTATGTATAATAATAAAACTTAAAACATCTTAATACAAGAATGACACATGGATATATAATATAGTGCCTTAAAATAATGTCTACAAAAGTTGTAAATCTTAGTATAAATTTCATAACTATAATAATGAGAGAGCTAAAAAGCCACATTTGTGCATACAAATGTATGTATAATTAATTTAATTAAGTTAAAATAGTCATTAAAAAGTATAGCAGAGAGTATAACATAATATTAAAAAGATTTGTCTCTTAGTAGTGAGATTACGGGTAATGTAAATATATGTCCTCATACTTTCAAATTGTTAAATTTTCTTTTCTTTTTAAATTAAATATGTAATGTTATTTTTCCAGATTTATTGAGGCATAGGCAGACAAATAATCATTGTATATTTTTAAGGTATACAATATGATGTTCTGATATACATTGTGAAATGATTACCGTGATCAAGCTAACTACTACACTCATCACCTCACTTTTTCTTTTTGGTGGTTAGAATACTTAAGATCTATTCTATTAGCAAATTTTAAGTAGACAGTATCTTATCATTATTATATATAGTCACCATGCTATATACTAGATACCCAGAACTTACTCATATTTTTACTTAAAGTTTGCACCCTTTGATAAAAACCTTCCCATTCTTCCCATCCCCAATAGATTTTCTACATCTGTTGAGATATGATTTTTGTGTTTTATTCCATTAATGTAGTATATCACATTTATTGATTTTTATATGTTGAACCATCCTTGCATTATGGGAATAAATCCTCCTGTATGATCTTTCTAATATACTGTTGAATTTGATATGCTAGTATCTTGTTGAAGATTTTTGCGTCTATATTCATTGATAATTGAAAAGAAAATTGTCATTTTCTTTTCTTGTAATGTCATTGTCTAACTTTGGTATGAGGGTAATATTGGCTTTGTAAAATGAGTTTGGAAACATTTTCTTTGCTTTTATTTCTTGAAAGAGTTTAAGAAAATTTGGTATTAAATCTTTAACATTTCATAGAATTTATCAGTGAAGCCATCAGATACTGGCCTTTTATTTTGTGGGAGATTTTGTTTTAATTACTAAATCAATTTCCTTACTTGTTATTGGTCTATTCAGATTTTTTATTTGTTCATGATTCAGTTTGGGTAGGTTGTATATGCCTAGAAATTTATGTATTTCTTCTAAATTGTCCAATTTGTTGGTTTATAGTTGTTCATAATAGATTCTTATAATCCCTTGTATTTCTGTGGTATCCATTGTAATTCCTTCTTTTTCATTTATGATTTTTGATTATTTCAGTCGTATCATTTTAGTCTAGTTAAAATTTTGTTTATCTTAAAAAACTTATTTCTCTTACTATTGTTTCTATTTCATTTATTTCTGCTCTAATCATTATTGTTTTAGTTTTTCTACTCCTTTTTTCTACTACCTTTGGGTTAAGTTTGCTCTTCTTTCTTCAGTTCATTGAAGTGTAAAGTGAAATTGCATCGTTGAGAATTTTCTTTTTTTTTCCACAACATGCTTATTGCTATGCACTTCCCTGTTGGAACTGCTTTTGCTACATCATGAATATTGTATATTGTCTTTCCTTTTCTACCAGTCTCAATATGGTTTTTGATTTGTTTTTACTATTTGATTCATGGGTTATGCAGCCTTGGTTTAATTTCAACATATTTGTCAATTTTCCTTTTGTTATTGATTTTTGGTTTAATACTATTGTGGTCAAAAGAGATGCTTGACATAATTTTGATTTTCCTAAATTTATTTAGGCTTGATTTATGAACTAATGTATAATCTGTCCTGGAGAATGTTCCCTGAATGCTTGAGAAGAAAGTATATTCTGCTGCTACTATTGAAAGAAATATTCTGCATATGCCTGTTAATTTCATTTGGTCTAAAGTGTATTTCCTTTTTTTTTTTTTTTTTTTTTTTTGAGACGGAGTTTCGCTCTTGTTATCCAGGCTGGAGTGCAATGGCGCGATCTCGGCTCACCGCAACCTCCGCCTCCTGGGTTCAGGCAATTCTCCCGCCTCAGCCTCCCGAGTAGCTGGGATTACAGGCACGCGCCACCGGGCCCAGCTAATTTTTTTATCTTTTTAGTAGAGACGGGGTTTCACTATGTTGACCAGGATGGTCTCGATTTGTTGACCTCGTGATCCACCCGCCTCGGCCTCCCAAAGCTAAAGTGTATTTCAACTTGAATGTTTCCTTATTGATTTTCTGTCTCAATGGTCTATCTATTATTGAAAGTAGGGGATTAAATTCCCCCACTCTTATTACATCGACATTTCTCTCTTCAGTTCTGTTAATATTTGCTTTATATATTTAGGTGACTCAATATTGGGTGCATAGACATATTTACAATTCTTATATCCTTTTGGTAAATTGACCCCTTTAACATTACATAATGACTTTCTCTGTCTCTTGTTTTGAAGTAGTCTATTTTGTCTAACGTAAGTGTAGATACCATTGCTTCCTTTTGGTTTCCATTTGAAATACCTTTTTCCATTCCTTTAATTTCAGTCTATGTAAAGCTAAAGTGAGTCTTGCAGGCAACAAATAGTTGGGATAATTTTCTGTAGTTAGTATAATATCTTACAATTAGGAACATAGTTTTAAAAATATATAGGAATGTTACATTAATATATACACTATATATTGCAGGAATTTACACCCTATCATCTTAATCAGATAATAGGTTATCAGCTAAGTGAAGTACAGAGAAATACATACTCATATTATCACAATGGTCTCATCATAGGTAATTTTGTTTAGTTCAGCAGGACAAGTAAGTGTCATAAATTTTAACTTAAAAGTGACTACTGAATTATACTCAGAATAACTAGTAGTAATGTTAAAAAACAGCATAAAAGCATGTTGAGTCTATCATCTTTGAAAAATAACTTATTAGCAATAAAACAACAGATCAATGAAGGAAACAAGCCTATGCTCATAGGCAGCAAAGTTAAGCCAAATGCATAAATCCTTATGAAGACTTAACAGAGAGTAATAAAAAATAGCTGAGGGAAAATAAACATAAAAGATGAGACTGGCATGATATGTCTCAAGTCTATTGCTATATACTACATGGAGAATGTAAAAGGAGAGCCAAGTGAGAAAAAAATATTTAAACTAAATAAAGGAAGAAGACAGAAAAGAAATAAGTTAGTAAACAGTTATAGAATCTTAAAAACAGAGTTCACGACCTTCTGAGATTTACTTCTACAAAATTTTCTGTAAGTGGCTTTCCCACCTCTTCATTAATGACTCTAGTGACAAAGATCTCAATACTCAAAGGCAGCTCTTTCCATGCATGAATGGTTCTAATTATTTCATGACCTTTTCATTATATTTTTGGTGATTTCAAACACCTTGTAAATTTTACCCATAGGTCCTTATTCTCCGGTAAATTAAATAGAATACATCTAAGTTTTGTTTTCGCCCCATAGCTCTCCTAATAGTTAAATAAATATTTAATTTATTAATAAGTTAAATATTTAGTTTATTAATAAGTTAAATAAATATTTATTTAAATATTTATCTTTCACTTTTTATGGTATAAATTTCCCTCTCACTTAAGTGGCTCTTATATGTGCTTTTGAGGTGCTCCACTAAAGTAGGCTCCATCTTGAGTGCTGCCACTCATTTAGTTAAGTGACCCTCTGTCATTTTCCATTTGCATTTTTATCAATGTCTTTCTGAAAATGCAGTTCATTGTCATGGGCAGAAAAATACTCTACATGTAGTTTTAGCAACTTGAGGTTGAAAGGTAGTGTAACTTCATCCAATCCTTATGCTACACTTTTTATTATATTGTGCTCATAGAGCTCATTAGCATTTTTGACAGCCATGTAACATGGTTTACTTACATGTTTCCTGTCATTTAGCATTTCTAATTAAGTCTTTTCACACTTGTGTAGTTAATGTATTAGTTTTGTGATGACCATACACTTCCTTTTTATTGATTTGGTCTTCTGTTCTACATGTGAGAATTTTTTGGCTCCTCATTCTATTTTTCAAGAAAGTTGCCTCCTATGTATTTAAGTTTTCATGTAACTTTCTCCTTTGGTACATATGTTTTCTCTGCATTCTAATAAGTGACAGTTATGTCTTTTGATAGCAAGGAATAATAGCAATGCTTTGTAACAGATATTAGCTTTCTCCATTGATTAAGTGACCTTTGTGTATACATACCTGACCATACCTAGTATATTAATTAAGCTTTTCATCTTCTCTACAAGAATAATTTGAAAGATTGTTTCAGATTATTTCCTGAATTTTAGAATTGCTACATTTACTATACTTCTTGACTCCTTATTCTACTATTTCTTTTAAAAGAGGAAATGAGGCTAGTCTCTTATGACTTGTTTTAATGAATTCATGTTAGTTCCCATTTATCAGAATTTCTCTTTCTAAAACCTTCATTAGCTTTCATTTGAAGATGTGTTTTATACATCACTGAGGATGGTAGATTAATCTCACTTTCCTCTGCTTTTAAAAAAATTAGGATTACTTTTGACAACCATTATTTTTACAGTTCTCTTATGCTTCAAGTTTATTAGTAGTAATGACTATTATTTATAAAATATATACTGTTTTATTCTCAAAATAATAAAAATAATCCTTTGCAATAGGACATTATCATTTTTTCTTCTTCAGATTTTATTTTATAAACAAGGAGATTATCTTAGAAAATTTGCTTGGAAAAGACATCCAGTAAGTAAGTAGGATCTCATTAAAAACTTTCACCTGGACCTTTGACCTCAGATTTAGGGCATTTTTTCACCTTGCAGTAGCTCTCAATTGTAATTGCATGGCCTTATTTATGAGTTTCTAAAGAATATAGAAAAGTGAAAATAGTGTTTTCACTTATATTGAACTTTAGGTTTTTAGATCTTTTATCTAAAGATTGCTTCCCTGAAAAAAAAAGTAAACATAAAGACAAGGTATTCTTTTCTGATATTTTTATGTGTTACCCCTGACCTTAGAATTATTCTTTTGAGATCTGTGCCTCAAACATAATTGTGTATGTCCTTTTTTATGTTTTGTGTTTTCTACAGGTCTTTTACTAAAGATCTTAAAAAACATGGCGTACTTTGTGTAGATATTTGTCCATAAGTATCTGTTGTGGGGCCATTTTCCAATACATGGCACACTTTTTACACTTTGAACTATTAATTCTATCTTTAAAAATATATTCTAAGTACATGTTTGCATGTTATGTATGAAGAACATGGAATGTTACTGCAGTATTGGTCATTACACTGCCCATCAACATGGAAGTGAAAAAATACTATGCAGCAATTAGAGAGAATAATATTGATCTATGTATTAGTCCATTCTCATGCTCCTACAAGGCCTAACCCAAGACAAAAAGATCAACAAAATAGATAGACTGCTAGCCAGACTAATAAAAAAGAAAAGAGAGAAGAATCAAATAGATGCAATAAAAATAATAAAGGGGATATAACTACCAATTCCACAGAAACATAAACTATTATCAGAGATTACTACAAACACCTCTATGCATATAAGCCAGTAAATCTAGAAGAAATGGATGAATTCCTGGACACATTCATCCTCCCAAGACTAAACCAGGAAGAAGTTGAATCCCTGAAGAGACCAATAACAAAATCTGAAGTTGAGTCAGTGTTAATAGCCCACCAACCAAAAAATGTCCAGGACCAGACAGGTTCACAGCTGAGTTCTACCAGACATAGAAAGAGGAGCTGATACCATTCCTTCTGAAACTATTCCAAACAATACAAAAAGAGGGAATCCTCCGTAGCTCATTTATGAGACCAATATCTTTCTGATACCAAAACCTGGCAGAAATACAGCTAAAAAAGAAAATTTCCGACCAATATCCATGATGAACATTGATACAAAAATCTTCAGTAAAATCCTGCAAACCAAATCCAACAGCACATCGTAAAGCATATTCATCATGATCAAGTAGGCTTCATCTGGAGGATACAAGGCTGGTTCCACATATGCAAATCTATAAATGTAATTCATCACATAAACATAATCAATAATAAAAACCACTTGATTATCTCAATAGGTGCAGAGAAGGTCTTCAACAAAATTCAACAGCCTTTTATGCCAAAAACTCAATAAACTAGATATTGATGGAACATATCTCAAAATAATAAAAGCTATTTATGACAAACCCACAGCCAATATCATAGTGAATGGGCAAAAAGTGGAAGCATTCCATTAGAAAACTAGCAATAGACAAGAGTGCCCTCTCTCACCACTCCTATTCAACATAGTATTGGAAGTTCTGGCCAGAGCAATCAGGCAAAGAGAAGAAATAAAGGGTATTCAGTTAGGAAAAGAGGAAGTCACATTGTCTCTATTTGTAGACAACGTGATTGTAAATCTAGAAGACCCTATCATTTCAGCCCATAATCTCCTGAAACTGATAAGCGACTTCAGCAAAGTCTCAGTGTACAAAATCAATGTGTAAAAATCACAAGCATTCTTATACACCAATAACAGACAAACAGAGAACCAAATCAAGAGCAAACACATTCACAATTCACAATTGTGAATTCACAATTGCTGCAAAGAGAATAAAATACCTAGGAATACAACTAACAAGAGTTGTGAAGGACCTCTTCAAGGAGAACTACAAATCACTGCTTAAGAAAATAAGATAGGACACCAACAAGTGGAAAAACATTCCATGCTCATGGCTGGGAGAAAGCAATATTGTGAAAGTGAACACACTCCCCAAAGTAATTTATAGCTTCAATGCTATCCCCATCAGGCTACTATTGTCCTTCTTCACAGAACTGAAAAAACACCTTAAACTTCATATGGAACCAAAAAAGAGCCCACATGATGAAGACAATCCTAAGCAAAAAGAACAAAGCTGAATGCATCATGCTACCTGACTTCAAACTATACTACAAGGCTACAGTAATCAAAACAGCATGGTACTGGTACCAAGTCCGAGATATAGACCAATGGAACAGAACAGAGGCCTTGGAAGTAACACCACACATCTACAACCATCTGATCTTTGACAAATCTGACAAAAACAAGCAATGGGGAAGGATTCCCTATTTAATAAATGGTGTTGAGAAAACTGGCTAACCACGTGCAGAAAGCTGAAACTGGACTCCTTCCTTACACCTTGTACAAAAATTAACTCTCAATGGATTAAGGATTTAAACCTAAGATCCAACACCATAAAAACATAAAAACATAAAACCTAGGCAGTACCATTCAAGACATAGGCATAGACAAGGACTTCATGACTAAAACACCAAGAGCAATGGCAACAGAAGCCAAAATAGACACATGGGATCTAATTAAACCTAAGAGCTTCTTCACAGCAAAAGAAACAATCATTAGAATGAACCAGCAACCAATGTGGAAAATTTCTTGCTATCTACTCATCTGAAAGGGCTAATATCCAGAATCTACGAAGAACTAAAACAAATTTACAAGAAAAAAAAATCAACTAGTGGGTGAAGGATATGAACAGATACTTTTCAAAAGAAGATATTTATGCAGCCAACAGACATAGAAAAAAATGCTCATCAGCACTGGTCATTAGAGAAATGCAAATCAAAACCACATTGAAATACCATCTCATGCCAGTTAGAATGACAATCATTAAAAATCTGGAGACAAGAGTTGCTGGAGAGGATGTGGAAAATAGAAATGCTTTTATACTGTTGGTGGGAGTATAAATTAGTTCAACCATGGTGGAAGACTGTGTGGGGATTCCTCAAGGATCTAAAAATAGAAATACCATTTGACCTAGCAATCCCATTACTGGTTATATACCCAAAGGATTATAAATCCTCCTATTATACAGGCACATGCACATGTATGTTCATTGTGACACTGCTTACAATAGCAAAGGCTTGGAACCAATCCAAATGTCCATCAGTGATAGACTGGATAAATAAAATGTGGCACATATACAACATGGAATACTATGCAGCCATAAAAAGGATGAGTTCATGTGCTTTGCAGGGACATGGATGAAGCTGGAAACCATCATTCTCAGCAAACTGACACAAGAACAGAAAACCAAACACTTCATGTTCTCACTCATAAGTGGGTGTTGAACAATGAGAACACATGAACACAGGGAGGGGAACATCATACACTGGGGCCTGTTGGGGGCCAGGAGGTCTGGGGGGTTAGCAAGTGGTGGGGGCATTGGGAAGGGATAACATTAGGAAAAATATCTAATATATGTGATGGAGGGATGGATGCAGCAAACCACCATGGCAGTGTATACCTGTGTAACAATCCTGAATGACCTGCACATGTACTGCAGAACCTAAAGTATAATAGTAAAAAAATAGGTTTAATTTACTCACAGTTCTGCATGGCTGGGGAGACTTCAGGAAACTTACATTCATGGAAGAAGGGGAAGCAAACATGTCCTTCTTCACTTGGTGGTAGGAAGGAGAAGTGCCAAGTGAAGTGGGGAAAAGCCCCTTGTAAAACCATCTGATCTCATGAGAACTCACTCACTATCACAAGAACAGCATGGAGGAACCACCCCCATGTTTCAATTCCCTCTCACTGGATATCTCCCATCACATATGGGGATTATGGTATATAATTAAAGATGTGATTTGGGATGGAACACAGAGCCAAATCATGTCCTTTCACTCCATCCCCTGCCAAATATCATGTTCTCACATTTCAAAACACAATCATGCCTTTCCAACTGCCCCCCAAAATCTTAGCTCATTCCAACATTAACCCAAAAGTTCAAGTCCAAAGTCTTATCTGAGACAAAGCAAGTCCTTTCTGCCTATAAGCCTGTAAAACTGAAAGAAAATTAGTTACTCCCTAGATACAAGGAGGGTACAGACATTGGGTTAATACAACCATTCCAAATGGGAGAAATTAGTTAAAACAAAGGGACTGCAGGCCCTAAGCAAGTCTGAAATCCAACAGGGCTGTCACCAAATCCTTAAGTTCCAAAATGATCTCCTTTCACTCCATGTCTCATCCAGGTTGCACTAATGCAAGAGGTGGACTCCCATGGTTTTGAGCACCTCTGCCTCTGTGGCTTTGCAGGGTATTATTGCCTTACTCCTTGCCATTTTCACAGGCTGAGGTTGTGTCTGTGGCCTTTCCTGGTGCACAATGCAAGCTGTTGGTGGATCTACCATTCTGGGATATAGAGGATGGTGGCCCTCCTCTGACAGCTCCATTAGGCAGTGCCCCAACTGGGAATTTGTGTGGGGGCTCCAATTCCACATTTTTCTCCACACTGCTCTGGAAGAGGTTCTCCATGAGTGCTCTGCCCCTACAGCAGCAACCTTTGCCTGGACATACAAGTGCTTCCATATATCTTCTGAATCTAGGCAGAGGTTCCCATACCTCCTTTCTTGTCTTCTAAGCACCTTCTGGCCCAACACCACATGGGAGCTGCCAAGGCTTGGGGCTTGCACCTTCTGAAGCAATAGCCTGAGCTGTATTTGACCCTGTTTGGCCAATGCTAGAGTGACTGACACTCAGGAAACCAAGTCCCCAGGCTGCACACAGCAGGGAGGCCCTGGAACAGGCCCAGGAGAACATTATTCCCTCCCCCATGATTTGGTTACTTCTCACCAGGTTCCTCCCATAACATGTGGGAGTTATGGGATTATAATTCAAGATGAGATTTGGGTGGGGACACAGAGACAAACTTTATCAATCTGTGTATGTGAAAATTGGAGTATATTTCTAAAATAAATTAGTAAGTGCAAGAAGTAGAATAATATTATAATAGTAGCTAAACTTTTTTTTTTTTACCATATGGCATGGTTCTAAGTACTTCATGTAAATTTATAAATTTTGTTTTCACAACTGCCCCCTGAAGGAGATATTATTATAATCTACATTTTTACAAATTTGGCAACTGAATTACAAAGAAATCACATAATTTTCTGATAGTTACATAGCCAGCAAGTGGAAGAGTTTGGATTTCTATCCAAGATAACTCTATTGACCTGAGTCAGTGCTTACAATCATGTGCATGTTGCCCACAAAAAGCTACTGAATAATACATTTGATGAGCTTTTATTCATAAAAACATAAAATATCAATTGTTTTTTGTGCATATTTATACACACACACACGTATAAACACATATCCTTTTTGTTTCTATGAGAAAGCACAGAAAACTGTTAAACTCTGGCAATAGATCTGACAATCCAGAAAGTTACTGAGATTTACTTTTTCCTATTTGAAAAAATGAGAGACTCACTTTTATAATGTGTGTATATTTTACTATGTTTATTAAGTCATTTTAATAATAACAACAAAGAAGAATTTGTAAAACATTGCTTTAAAAATGTCAATCTATCTAGGGCGCGGTGGCTCACGCCTGTAATCCCAGCACTTTGGGAGGCTGAGGCAGGTGGATCACGAGGTCAAGAGATCGAGACCATCCTGGTCAACATGGTGAAACCCCGTCTCTACTAAAAATACAAAAAAAATTAGCTGGGCATGGTGGCGCATGCCTGTAATCCCAGCTACTTAGGAGGCTGAGGCAGGAGAATTGCCTGAACCCAGGAGGCGGAGGTTGCGGTGAGCCGAGATCGCGACATTGCACTCCAGCCTCGGTAAACAAAAGCGAAACTCCATTTCAAAAAAAAAAAAAAAGCCAATGTATCTAGTAATTAATGTGTGAAAATTGAGAATACTTCAACCTTCTTATGGAATCCTGCTTATGTTTCTTTAAGATGTTTATCATTTGTTTTCTTAGTATCACAGATGCATCTGTGAATGTCCCTGGCAATTCTTACTTAATCAAAGTCTAAAAATTAAATATTCACTTTCTCAAAAGGCTTTACTTATACTTCACTAACCAAAAACAAATTTGTTTTTCAAAACTGAATCATGAGTAGAATTTTCCTATTTTTTTTAGCTACTGTTCCTTAGGATATTAAATTGTAAAAAGAAAAAGTGAAGATATTATAAGATATTCTTCTTAAGTGGAATACAACTTTGAGATACTTAGAATTTTCACAAATTATCATACTGTGTTAGTTTTATGACTGATGTTAAGAGTACATGACATATTTTCCCATTGTGCCAGATTTTTTAAAGAGCTAGCTTTCAGTGATCTTACTCTTGTGTATCTCATCTTTCAGCTCTAATCCTATTCTCCTCATGACATGTATGATTGGAGGGTTACTCATTTCCTTACAAGTTTACAGCATCTTTATATTCAGTGGTACTCTGCCTCACTCCTCAAAACTCCGTTTTCTCTCACTAAGACATTGTCTTTCTATTCTGTTTTCTAACTGTATGTCTCATTCCAAGTCATAGTGATACTCAGATTAATAAGGTATACATATATTTGTATATACATTATATGTATGATTTTTGTGATATAACCTGTCATCAGTGAAGTAATAGTCTCCTTCTTATATTTCTTGAGAGAAATTCTGCTCCCAGTCTCAAGCCCGTCATTTTGCTACTTTAATAAGTGGGTCATAAACCTTAATCATGCTTGTCCACACAAACCAATTCATCTTTTTTCTTTTCCAAGTTTATGGAATTGAAAAAAGTATTATAGAGTCATAGATCCTCAGTTCTTCCAGTTTTTTTTGAAAAGTTATTTTATCATCTTGCTCTCCGTAGGCAGAGCAGAGCCTGCAAAACAAAAAAGCTTACCTGAGTTTGATGGGAATCCAGGCTTGGTATTGGGTAGTGGGACTTACTAGTTGATTACACCATACATAAAGTATACAGATATTACCACAACATAGACAGCATTTGAATTCCAACTATTGAACAATTTCAGAGAAATTGAAAATTCAATGTATTGCTATATTATCCATGGATACAGTAACTTATCCATGATGACAGAAGTCATCATATTAAAGTAAACCAACTTGAATAAAATACATCACTAACTGGCAAACCAGGGGAAAAGACAGTCTTCCAAAGATCAAATCAGTCAATACATATTCATTCACCATAGTGGTTTTGTGTTGTTTCTCCAATATTTTAGAAAACTGCTAAGTTAATTAAACATACAAACAATTACGTTTTAATGAGATATATATTACTATATGTGTAAATTTGCCAATATATTTCTGTAATATTCCAGTATTTCTATGCCTATGTCCTGTCCATTTAGCAAACTGTTTCTTGTTTACTCCTAATATGATTTTAGTGAGTCTTATCCAACTATTTCTCCAATCTTTATAAATTCCAAAATTCCAGAATATCTTCTTGTATTGTTACAGTTAAACCTTAAAACATAGCATGAATATTACTGCTATCAAGATTATTTAATCCAATATGAACAGACCAAGATAGTGCCCCCACAGAAAAAGCTTCCTGTTCTCCAAAGAAGACTTTTTTTGGGCATAGTCCCAGGCCATAAATAGATAACTAATAGAAATAGTTTCAAACACATTTCCATCAATCAAAGACAGATACCACGCTCTTGGCAGCCAATCAACAACAAACACGACTAGAGATTTTATGTCAGGTTAGACTACATAAGGCTGCTTGTACAACTATAACTAATCAAATATTTTCTTTGTTTTTCTTCTGTGTTTGCCCTATAAAAAGCCTTTCCCTCATGTTCCATTGATGGAGAACTCAGACCTCTTCAAGTTTGGAGGCATGTGACTCTTTTTTTATTTTTTTTGAGACAGAGTTTCTCTCCTTACCCAGGCTGGAGAGGCATGTGACTCTTGAAACACTATTTACTCAAATAAACTCTTTAACATTTTACTGTGCCCCAATTTACTTTTGAACAATATAGATAAAGAGACAAATTTTATCAAATTGATTTAAGAAAAATAGAAGGCCTTTAAAATATATTGCAATTAGGTAAATGTATTTTTATCTAAACCTCCAAAATGTTAAATAATTGTAAAATTTCACCAATATTGCTTTAATAGGCAACATTCTAATAAGATTTGATAAGGTAGTATAGCATAAGAAATTAAATTTTGAGTAAATAAAATGATAATGCACGTAATCTATTCATGTATATAAAGAATACATTATATTCTAATAGAATTTATCCCAGAAATGCCAGGTATGCTTTTAATGTAATATATTAATGTAATTCACCACATTAATACATTAAAGCTGATAACTATATATTAATATAGATACAGAGAAATGTCAAAATTTAGGACCAATTTTTCTTTATAATTATTATTATCATTATAATCATAACTCGTTGAAAGCTTAGAACAATGAAACTTCCCAACTTTATGAAAGAAATTTTTCAAACATGTAAAGAAAACATGGCACTGAGTTGTGAAATAATAGTTCCCCTTGCTGTTAAAAGACAAGGATGACTGCCATCACCACTATTAAACTTTATAATAGTAGAATAAATTTTACTATGATAATAAAAAAATTTCATTATTTTTAACAAAATAACTACTATAAAGTTATTATATCACAGCAATAAAATAGAAGAGATAGAGAAGTAATTAGGGCTGAACTCAAGGACCAGTTTAATTATTTGCAGTTGAGCCAATACTCTGCTTCTAAACTTCAAGACATTTTATAAACTATTAGGATTAATAAGAGTTAGGAAGGTTTCTGGATGCAAGATTACTACTCCCAAATCAATAACATTCCTGTATTCCAAATATAAATTAGGCAATGAAATTAAAATATATCATCCATGAAAGCCAAAAATTATAATGTACCTAGAAATAAATCTGTCAGGCTGTGCAGAAGTTTATAGAGGAAGCAATAATATTTGCTGAAGGGCATAAAAAGATCTAAAATAATGGAGAGCTATACCAGATTTATAAGAAAAAATGAAAAATGTATGACGAAGTATCAAATAAAAAATAGAAACTATGAAGAAATAAATTGGTACATTTGATACCATTAACATTTACAAATTATATAAAATCAATTAATAAAATATTAAATGTACTTGGAATACATACCAAAAATAAAAGACTGATGTTTAGAAGACATAAAGATTTCCTACAGATCAGTAAAAATAGAAACATTATGAAAATAAACCAAAGTTCATAAGGAGGCCATTAGAATTACTAATGCCAAGAAATGTATGATAATATGCTTGAAGTCAGTCATAAGCAAGGTTGTGCAGACCAAAACAATGAGATTTTAATAAACATTATTTTACTTACTTAAGATTGGAGAATTGTTAAAGGTCGGTTAACACAAAGTTTAGGTAAAAGTATAGGAAAGTAGTAAACTTCTATATGCTGGTGATGAACTGGATAAATGGTATTGCCATGTAAGAGAGCAATTTGTTACTATTATCATGGTAACTTTGAAAATGTGCATACCTTACAATCCAGCATATATCTTCTCTGTGTAACAGAATGTTGAACAAAAAAGTGTTAAATACCCCGTATTCCAAAGGCAATAATCAATAATGGAAATATTAGTGCTTACTAAGACATGAGTGAGCCAACTTGTTCACCACAAGTTGTCACCCCACGTCACGTCACTCCATTCTCCAATGTTCTTCCCCAGGTGTCCAGAAAATAGAGTTAAAGGGAAGAGAGAGGTCCTTAGTGGAAACTTGTACATAGTGTTTTGGGGAAGACCACAGAAAAGAAAAGGTCTTAAATATGTACTCATCATACTGTG
The DNA here is from genome assembly GCA_028533165.1 of Leontopithecus rosalia. Classification (NCBI taxonomy): domain Eukaryota; kingdom Metazoa; phylum Chordata; class Mammalia; order Primates; family Cebidae; genus Leontopithecus; species Leontopithecus rosalia. Next base: position 61,328,059 of record CM052648.1, on the reverse strand, counting down.
AACTGCTTTATAAAAGGGAAACAGCCACTTTATTCTACAGCTAGGTGATTAGCTCTTCAGTCCAGTGGATAGGAGAAGTTAGAAAAATTCACAGATTTACAGAAATAAGGCAAGGGAGAAAGAGACAGAAAACAAATTCAGAAAGACAATGCAGGGCAGAAAAAGAGGATGAGAGTAGAGCCTGCTACACTCCCATGTTTTTTTTGGTGAGGTATAAGTTTTCTTGTGAGTCAAAAGGAAAACAGGGATTTGTGTCTGAACTATCCTAAGATATCCCACATTAGAGTTTTCGGCCCCCAGGAGTAATTGAACCCCTGGTGTAATGTTTCTTGGCTGTGGCTGGAGGTTAGATGGGTACAAGATTTGAGTTTGATCTACATTAAACAAGTCAAGAAATTGCAAAATGATTCCTTGAAGGACACCATCATACCTTCCAAAAGAGATTCAGATTTGTCAGGCTGCTGCATAAAAGAGTTGAAGGGTATCCAGGATAAACCAGAGAATAGCAACAAGCAACAGAGAGAGTAAATAAACAACAAAAAAATGGGTGATTAAAGCAGAAACAAAACAAATGGTAACCATAACAAAACACTTTGACTTTACTTCTTCATAGTTTTGAGTTCCTATCTCAAAACTCTAGGAAAACAGAATGCAGGGTGATGTGTCTCAGGGCCAGGCCTTGCCACCTAGATTTTCTTCTACTAGCAGTCATCCTCCCAGCTCCAGCCTGGGTTGAGGGAGGAGAGGAGGTGAGATTTAAGTAGAGGTTGCAATTAATGATTTAAAACAAAAGGTTTATCTAAAATGAAAATTTTTAGAATTCATACAAGTTATTATTAAGAAACTAGAAGGGGTGGTGTAAATGAATTCAATCATTATGGATGCCAGTGTGGTGATTCCTCAAGGATCTAGAACTCGAAATACTATTTGATCTAGCAATTCCATTACTGGATATATACCCAAAGGATTAAAAATCATTCTGTTATAAAGACACATGTTCATTGCAGCACTGTTTACAATAGCAAAGATGTGGAACAAACCCAAATGCCCATCAATGATAGACTGGACAAAGAAAATGTGTCACATATACACCACAGAATACTATGCAGCCATGAAAAAGGATGAGTTCATGTCCTTTCCAGGGACATGGATAGAGCAGGAAACCATCATTCTCTGAACACTGACACAAGAACAGAAAACCAAACACCGCATGTTCTCACTCCTAGGTGGGTGTTGAACCATGAGAACACATGGACACAGGGAGGATAACATCATACACTGGGGCCTGTCAGGGGATGGGGATCTAGGAGAGGGATAGCAGGGGATGGGAGTATAGAGGAGGGATAGCATTAGGAGAAATACCTAATATAGGTGACAGGTTGATGGATGTAGCAAACCACCAAGGCAGTGTATACTTATGTAACAAACCTGCATGTTCTGCACATGTACCCCAGAACTTAAAGTATAGTAAAAAAAAAATTATTCCATCTGCAAAATCAAAAGAAACTCTATATCTATTATATGGATAAACAGCAATGAAAAATGTGTACAAAGACATGTCCTAATGTATTCATCGTTGTATTATTTAGTGAGTAGATTTGGACCGATTTTGCTCTCCTTGTTTTACTTTACTCTATTGTTTATTTTGTTCATATAAAGGTCGTGTATACTTTCTTATAAAAGTAACACTGGTTGGTATGGTAAAAAAAATAAAAGGCACTTTGAGGAAAAAAGAAATTAGAAGGGGTAATTCAGCAGAATGTTGGCAAAGAGACTACAAAAAAATTCTTTTTCATGTTTTATGTACATCTGAATTGAGACTAATGGTTAAACTGACCTTTGAAAAAAAGGCATGACACAGGGATTTTCAAAATTGTAGTGTTGAAATGATAAATAGTAAACCAATATACATGCTCATTAATTGGGATATTAACACGGATTTGAGTTAACAAACATGACCACTAAGTTGTATAAGACTGCATATAGTATGATAATATTTAAAACATTTATTTAGTTCTTAAGTAAATATATGCTTTTTTAAAAAATTTTTATTGCATTTTAGGTTTTGGGGTACATGTGCAGAACATGCAAGATAGTTGCATAGGTACACACGTGGCAGTGTGATTTGCTGCCTTCTGCCCCTTCACCCATATTTG
>CM052648.1:61307900-61325403 GCA_028533165.1 Leontopithecus rosalia | reverse complement strand
AGGGACAGTGCGGGGGGAGCAGGGGAGGGATGGCATGGGGAGAAATGCCAAATATGGGTGAAGGGGCAGAAGGCAGCAAATCACACTGCCACGTGTGTACCTATGCAACTATCTTGCATGTTCTGCACATGTACCCCAAAACCTAAAATGCAATAAAAAAATTAAAATAAAAGAAAGATAGACTCAGAAAAGAGTGACATAAAAGAAATATTAATTATTTCAATCCATAAACACAAGGCATTTTTTTCATCTAATTGTGTACTTTTGAATTAATTTCATCAATTTTTAAAATTTTTACTGTAGAGAACTTTTATTTCTTTGGTTTAATTATTCCTAGGTATGTTTTTTTAGATATTATAAATGGAATGGTTTTATTTTCAGATAGTTCACTGTAAGTATACAGAAAAACTACTGATTTTGTGTGTTGATTTTGTATTCTGAAACTTTACTGAATTTGCTGATTAGTTATAACTGTTTTTTGTTGGAGTGTTTAAAGCACTCTGTATTAGGTTACATTGTCTTCAAACAAGGGCAGTTTGACTTTCTCTTTTCTTATTTGGATGCGTTATAAATGTTTTTATCTTGTCTAATTGTTCTTGCTGGGGCTTCTGTACTATGCTTAATAGATACGGAAAAAGTGGGCATCCTTCTCTTGTTCTAGATATTAGAGGAAAAGCTTTCAAATTTTCCCCATTCCGTATGCTATTATCTGTGGGTTTGTCATATATGGCTTTTGTTGTGTTGAGGTATGCACCTTTCATGTCTGATTTTTTGACAGTTTTATCATGACAAGATATTAAATTTTGTCAAATGCCTCATCTGCAACTGTTGAAATGGTCATATGATTTTTGTCCTTCAATTTGTTAATGTAGTGAATTACAGTTATTGATTTGCATGTGTTGAACTGTTCTTGTGTCTCTGGGATAAATTTTAGAGATTCTTTTAATTGCTTGATCTGTCCTGCTGTTGAAACTCTCTATTACACTTTTAGTTTTATTCTTTGAATTCTTCAGCTGAAAAATTTCTGTTTAGTTTTTTTTTTATGCTATGTATTTCTTTGCTAAATTTCCTATTGAGATCATGAGTTATTTCCCTGATTTCATTTGTCTATCTGTATTCTCTTGAATCTTACTGAGTTTTTTTTAAGATTATTATTTTGCCTATTTTTCTGGCAATTTGCAGATTTTCTTTTCTTTTTATTTATTTTTTTATTTTCTAGACTTTTATTAGTACATGTAATGACAAAAGTAGTATATGCTTATTATAGAAAAAAGTTGAAAATAAATATAGGCAAAACTAAATTAACCACAATTGCATCACCCATTGGGGACAATATTTATCATTTAATACATATCCCATCAGATTATTTTCTATGCTTATATATAAATGTGCCTTAAGGCACATATTGTCCAATTCTATAATAGTACTTTTCTTATCAATAGGAGATTATACTATACTCTGCACATGTACATATTAGTTTATTATCTTTTTAAAAACAAAATATAAAAATATAGTTTCATGTCAAAATGTTTTTATCATTATGCTAATAACTGTTTTATATTCTATTACACATATGGATTATTTGAAATCCTTTTTTTTCATTTTTTAAATTTTTATTGCATTTTAGGATTTGGGGTACATGTGCAGAACATGCAAGATAGTTGCATAGGTACACACGTGGCAGTGTGTTTTGCTGCCTTCTGCCCCTTCACCCATATTTGGCATTTCTCCCCATGCCATCTCTCCCCCGCTCCCCCCCAGAAGTAGGGCAGATTTTCTTTTCTTTTGGGTCTAGTACTAGAGATTTATTGTGTTTCTCTAGTGATGTCATATTTCCTTGCCTTTTTGTGTTTCCTATGTTCCTTTGTAGATGTCTGTACATCTGGAGAAAGAATCATGTCTTCGAAACTTTACAAAGTGGCTTTCAAAGAGAAAAACTTTTACCTGCAGATAGGTCTCAGTGTACCTGTTGGGAATGGTGACTTTGTTTTGAGTAGATACAGTGTGTGTAGTCTTCATGCAGCTTCTTCAGCGACAAGCAATGCCAGTGATAACTGTGGGTGTGTTAGTGACTTAGATTAGAGAAGTTTGTGGCCATGGTGGTGGTGGCAAAGGTTGTTAGGTTGCTTAGTGGCAAGGGTTTTAGAGGTCCTTCTATTATTTTTTTTCCCACAATGGAGAGACTTGGCAGAGGGGATCCTTCTTGGTGTTACATCTGACATAGCCTATAAGCAGCTTCAGTGGCACTAGGTTCCATGGCCCAGTGCTCAGAATAGCTGTGGAGCTGGGTTTTTGGTCTCAGGGTCTCACACACTTACTGTGCCACCTGGGGATGGAGCACATCACTGACAGAGCTCTAGAGAAGGTGTGGTATGAAGGATTGGGCCCTTGTAGTAGGGGATAGCTACCATTTGTAAATCAGCCAGTAGGTTCAGTGGCAACTGAAGTCCTCTGTGATGAAGCATTGGCCAGTGGTGACTCTGGACTCTGAAACTTGGTGTATCACAGACTCTGTGTGGCCAGGTTAAGAAGCAGCAAGGACCCCATAATGGTGGAACACAGTTGTGATTTCAGTTTTGGGGAGCAGAGAGCAGTATATGATGACTCCATTCAATGAGGTGGAGGGTGCCTCAGCAGCTTGTACTCTATTAGGCTATTCAGCATCAGGGAAACACGGTACTAGAGTTGTGGCCTGAAGGGTGGGTGTTTCAGCTGAGCCACTGCTGTGTCTCCCTGGGACATGTAGTACAATGTCAGCTCAGCTCTAAGATGCACGTCTGCTCAGCTTGGCCAAAATACCAGTTCTTCAGGAGGCTATGTACTGCTTTAGCTTGTAACAAGATAATGTGATTGCTTGAGTGGCCCAGGCACCATTTACCTGGGAAGCTGGATGCCACTTCAGCTTAGGGACAGGGGTGTACTCTAGGCAACGAAGTTTCCCTTTCCAATGAGGCAGGTTGCTGTTTCAACTTAGGCACTTAAGAGGTGATTGTAACAGCTGTGGGACACTAAGGTATTGTTTTCCCAGGAGAAAAGTGTTTCTTTCAGTTTGGCATGGGTTTAGCAGCTGCTGGGTGGGGAATATGGAGTAGCTCTGCCAAGGCAACATTTCCCCAGCATGGAGTGAGCAGCTTCAGCTTGGATCTGATAAAGTGAGGCACAGCTCTGACTGGGAGGGGTAGGTGGGGCAGCTCCACTGCCTTTTGCCCCACATGGTAGAGTCTAACAGCAGCTCCTAGCTTGGCTTGGGGATATGAGCCACTAGGCGAGGGTGGCTTGACAGCAGCAGTGGCTAAGCCTCCGGGATGACAGGGTGTAGCCACTTGCATCCCTGACCAAGACACACCCCATCATTAGTTGTAGCTCCACAGTGGTGTAGTGCAGTAGCCTTGCAGGCCAAAATTCTAGAAGTACCATGTTTGCTACTTCTCTTGGGGAGCACAGCTTTGTTGACTCCAGGCAGCTCCTTCAGCTGTGCTTAGTGCTGTTGAGGACTGCAGGCATGCAAGGGGTTGATGAGGGTTGCTGAGATCTTTTCCCTGAAGGGAGAGGTTTCTCTTGGTTCACATCTGATCCTGGGCTGGATGATGGGGTGATAGAGGCCGGGTGTTTCCTTATTCTCTCTGTGACTGTCCTAAGTATCTGTGCCAACACAGTCTCTGCTACCCCTTTGTTGTTCTGTGCTCCCCTTAAGTTATCTTCACTAAGATGCAGTTGTTTATTTATTGTTTTGATTGTCTTTGTGCTGGAGATCAGCATCAGGGGCTTCTGGTGGACCATCTTACTGACATCACCCTCTATAGATTATGTTAGCTTTTTACTTCCATAGGCAGAGAATCACTTTGAGCTTACTTCAAATATTAATTCTTATTGTCGTTTGCATCTTCATGAGTCATTCCAAATTTTATTTTTTTGTTTTTCCTTTGAGAGGGCTAGGTGTCATTTTACTTTCCCCAAAAGCTCTTCATTAAAACAAATAAACATGAATCACCTTTTGAAATTTCTTTTTCATCCTAACCTGAAATAAAATTGAAATAAAAAAGATAACTAGGACCTCCTCTGTATACTCAACTAAGCTTATCTAATTTTGATTCACTGTTTAGAGCCGGGGCTTATTGCAAGCTTTTGAAGTTGGGATCATTTTAAAAATATGTTTTCTTGTGAAAAGTTGATGAATATCTTTAGACTGTAGGTTGATCTTTCAAGTCCTACTTTCTTTGTAAAGCTCTGAGCGTGACCCACTATTTTCTTATGACTCTTACCAAAATGATCACATATGTGGCTAAATATCTTATGAAATAAAACATTTTTCAAAGATCTTTGTCCTGTACGTTATGCTTAAAAATATAAAATTCTCAGTCCAGTAAAAGTTTCCCTATTGAGTGTGAACATTTTAAAAGTTAAAATATCTGTTTCTGACTCATAATATTTATGGCACAGTGGATACCCCTAACTGTATTTACTAAAGCAAGACATCAACATCTGGCATGATTATTTCTTTTAGGATAAGTCAATGTCTTTACAAATTATTTCTACCACTATGAGAAGAAAATGGAGACATAAGACAATAATCAGGGAGGTAATTTTCATTAGCACAGTTATTGTCTGTGTCGTTATTGAATCCTATGTGCCTCTTTGTGTAAGTGTTTGAAATGGTCTGCTCTACATTTATTTCTCTTGTGCCTACTTACTTTAGTTATTTCTAAAAATAAGGAGATCTATAACAGCTGTCAAGTAAGCCTTAAGAAAATTGTTTTGTTCATGTAACATACTTAAATATATATTAGAAAATATGTATCTATATGTATATAACTACAGACAATTCTACTTACATATTATGGTCACATAATTTATCTAGGCTATATATTTATATTTGTTTTATATATATATGTCTATTGTAAATTTATGTTTAATTATTGGCAGTCTCCTTCTGCTAGCATATAATTGCATTTTTTCACTCACCCACATTTCTTGTTACACTTCACTTAAAATTATATTGAATTTTGCTATTTCTGGTTCTTATCTCTTATTCATCATCCCCCTGCTGTGGTTATGGGTGCTTGACAGTGAAAATAAGATTCTTAAGTTCATGGAATCTTTATTCTACAAAATGTGCCTTAATGTCATTTTTATCTGTTAATAGCCTCCATAAGCAGGAAAAGCAGTGAAAGGGAATGAAAATGATTATTTATTCACCAGCTTGGTAGAGCATGTCACTAATGAACCATGATTGCAGATTGTCTGAACAAATTTTCAGGGTTAAGCAGTGTCCTAACTTTTGATTTTCTTGAAAATATGTATAATAATTATTTACATTTTTAATCCATGTTTATTTTAGTATATTGGGAATACGGTTGGCATCATATACAGCAGATATGCTGCTTGTTAAGTGAAAATGGTATTAAATTGCTTGTGATTCACTATAGCATTATATGTTTCAGTTATTAATTGGAGAGAAATCTTTCCACATAATTTAGATTCTTAGAACGTTAAATTCAATAAATATTGATTCAGTGTGCCTGAGTTCATGCCAGTTACATGGAACATAGATATTAGTAAGACAGTCAATATCATTCAAGAATTCACTGCAGAAGAAACAGCATGTCAATGAATATGTAGAATTTTTGAAGTCAGTTTCTCTGATCATCTTCTCTTTATTACAGGCATTACCACTAATTAACATCTAACAGTTAAAATTTCACTTGCTCCAAAAAGTTCTTTTATTTATGTTACATTGTAAGATTTTCTAGTTAGTGATCTAATACTTTCATGATGTGTGTGTGTTTGTATGAGTGTCTGTGTCTGTGTCTGTGATATATGTGTTATGTCATAGTGCTTTATAACAATTATCACAGTTAGTTTACATGACAATTCTAAAATCGGCATTGTGTGTGTGTGTGTGTGTGTGTGTGTGTGTGTGTGTGTATTTTTTTCTCTTTCCTCAGTCTAAACCATAGGTTATTTGATGCCCATATAGTTCTGCTAGATTATTGCCATTGTACATCTAGATCTTAAAGTCTCCTTGTCTCACACACTAAATGATTTTTTTCCCTGCTCTGGGTTTTACTCTCAATTAGTGCTGCTGTTATTATCAGAGATAAAGCCAAGAAGACCCATCTATCACCCCCACTTCTATTTCTTGACTTCCTCGTTTCCATCACATTTTTTTAAAATCTCAAGTTTACATTCTGATGATTACACCCGAGACCTGTTCATATCCAGAACCATAACTCTATCAGTCTGACCCCTTCCATTTGCCCTGACTCCAGTTGGTTCACTCTAAACTATTTTTTGCCTGATTTAGACCTTCAACCTATCAATCCATCAAACTTTGCCACTATCCGGTCTCCATATGCTGTCTTCATTTCTCTTAATACACACTTAGGCTCACACCCCATTATTTATCCAGTTTTTTGCAAGGAATCTCCTGGACTCCCTTTTTTTTTCCTCTCTCCCTTCCCTCTCTCTATCTGAGAACACCGCAATTTGGGGTGTAATATTCTTAAGTATTTTATCCTGAAGCTTATTTCTCTGCAACATTATTCTCCATTTCTACTGGCTTATCCCCAACAGTTTGTCAGAACATACCATTTAAAGCCAGCAAAATAAAAAGGTTTCTATTGACCCCTCCATTCACATCCAACCATTGCTCCATTTCTCTGCTTCTTTTCACAAAAACACTCCAGAAATGAGTTGTTTCTCTTTCTTTTCTCAATTTCTTTGCTCCTTTACACTCTTCAACATACTCTATCTCCCTCAAGTTTTCACCTCTCTGCTACTACTGTTGAGGTCAGCAAGGATATCTCTTAGTGTCAAATTTAATTTTCTTTCCTGTTGTCCTTTACATGCCTAACCAGTACCACTGCACACGAATTGCTGCTCCTTTCTTCTTGAAACACCTCCCTCCCCTTGCATATCTTTTGGTACAAATGGTAAAGTGACTCTTTTAATATGTGTTCCAATATTTTACATATAATTTATAATCTGAAAATTATATATGCAGGGATTTTAGTAATGACAATGTCGAAGTACAGAGCATGAAACATTATTTTTGCCTGCGTAGCATGATTATAAAGCCAGTCAATCTGGTGGTGGCTTCTTGTCTTTACATTGTGTCCAAGGAAGTGTGCAGCCAGCAGTTGAGACCATGCCAGTATTTTTTACCAGATGTATAATTATAACATGTAAAACTATTCCTTTTATAGACAACTCCAGTTACCTTGTTCTGGGAGTAAATTTTATGGGCCTAATCCAACCACCAAATTTGTAAGCATTTAATTTCCTGTGTCTATATTCCCATATTCTTAAAACTGGTAGAGAACTTTCTCTTATCTGCAACTAAATCCTGTATGATGCAGTTTCTGTAATATTCTCTTGTTGTTCTCTTTATTTCTCTTGCTGTTGCTTTGGAGACTTCTCAACTGAAAACTTTTCTTCTGCTCAACCTCAAACACTAAAGTACATCAGCTATCTATCCTGAAAGCATTTCTCTTCTTTAATTAAAGTAAGATTTAATTTATTTTCTGAGATAACCCCATCCAGTCTCACACTGTATATATATCACCTATGTGCTGATGAATGCCAACCCATTTTTATCTTTTAGTTTAAATGTCTTAGAAACTCTATATTTTTATATCATACTTCTTACTTCATATCACCACTTGTATCTCCTTGACACATTCTAAAATATTATTTTTTTTCAAAACAGTATACTTGATCCTCAACTGGTACCTTTATTGCCCCATGAAATGTATTATCTTTTTGAAATTTTATATTTTGATAAATTGCTCAGCAGTTGACCTAAATATCTCAAAATTTCCCAGAGATTTTATTTTTGTCTTTTTTTTTTCTTATTGAGCATTTTTTTTTTACTGTACTTTGGGTTCTGGGGTACGTGGGCTAATCTTGTAGGATTGTTACCTAGGTACATACATGGCAAGGGTTTGCTGCCTTCCTCCCCCCATCACCTATACCTGGCATTTCTCCCCATATTATCCCTCCCACCTTCACTGTCCCTCCCCTTGTGCCCCCCGACAGGCCCCAGTGTGGGATGCTCCCCTTCCTGTGTCCATGTGTTCTCATTGTTCAATACCCACCTATGAGTGAAAACATATGGTGTTTGCTTTTCTGTTCTTGTATGAGTTTGCTGAGAATGATGGTTTCTAGATTCATCTGTGTCCCTACAAAGGACATGAACTCATTGTTTTTTATGGCTGCATAGTATTCTTTGGCGTATATGTGCCACATTTTCTTTTGACTGGACAGAGCTTATTTTTTAATTCTCACAAAGAATCTTGTGATAGAGGTGCTATCATTATTCCCATTTTACATACAAGAAAATTCAGAGATGTTATGTAAATTGTTACATATTACATAGTGAATAAAATGTAGAACCAGGATTCAAAATGAAACCTATACTATTAGAAAACTCTACTGTGAATGATTAAACTATTCAGCTTTCTAATGAAAATGAGTGCTTTTAAACTTGAAAGAACTCTAACATTTGTCAAATGTTCTGTCCTGGGCCCAGGGACTATGGTTAGAATCCCCATGGAATTCTCAAAACAACCTCATGGAATAAGCATGTTTACTGCTTTTTAAAAATGATAAATTTTGTATTCAAAGACATAAGTTTATCAAATAAACCTTCTCTAAGGAAGAACAAAGACTAACAGCAGATAAGATATATACAGAAAAGGTGTTTAGTATCCAGATATTTATAGGACATCTCATTTGCTATTGGGCTGAGATTTCCAAGAAAAGTAAGCAGGATTCAGATTTAGTATCTGGAACTCAGCGAAAGGGAATAGGATTAAAGATAGACTGGACAAGAAAAATGTGGTACATATACACCATGGAATACTATGCAGCCATAAGAAATGATGAGTTTGTGTCCTTTGTAGGGGCATGGATATATCTGCAAACCATCATTCTTGGCAAACTGACACAAGAACAGAAAATCAAACACCAAATGTTCTCACTCATAGGTGGGTGTTGAACAATGAGAACACAGAAACAAAGGGAGGGGAGCATCACACACTGGGGTCTGTTGGGGGGGCCAAGGAAGGGACAGTGGGGAAGGGATGGGGAGGTCCGGGAGGTATAACATGGGGAGAAATGCCAAATGTGGGTGACAGAGGGATGGAGACAGCAAACCACATTGCCATGTGTGTACCTATGAACAATCCTGTATTACCCCAGAACCTAAAGTACAATGGAAAAAAAAAAGATTAGCAGAACTATAGTCAGGGATTTATGTAGCAGATTTTTATCTTTGTCTTCCTCAGGCAATGATCCACATAGAGATCGGTTGCTTTGCATAAACATGACTGACCTGCAGGCTCCAAAGCTGTGGCCTATCCACAGAAGTACAGGGTGTGATGAAAGAAGAGCCTCTACATCAGCAGAATCCTAAGGGGAGGGATGAGTTTGTCTCATGGTTTCTCCTTCTCCTCCTGCTGCTTCTCCTCCTCCTCCTCTTTCTGTTTCTTCCTTTCCTCCTTCTCCTATTCCTCTCTACCTTTTTTTTCCTCCCACATTCCCCCCTCCTTCTTCTAATTGTATCCTTTATTTTGAAAGACATTTTCCTAAAAGTGAAAAAAGGAATTGCCAGTGTTGGAACCCTAAAGTCCAGAAGCACGAAATGACTGTTCAGAGTTGGTTAGTGAAATTTGAGTTTCCTTTCTCGTCATTTTCAGGAATGTAGGGATGAGTAAAATTTCAGAGCACACCTTGTCCTGGAATCTCTTCATTTCTTCACCCATTTATTTATCATTTTCTTAAACATGTGTCAAATACTGGTAACTCCGAGCCACTTGATGATCCTGGAGGTAGAAAAAAAAAAGCAATCTGAAGTTTTCCTGTCCTTGAAGGTCAGCAACTCAGTGGACATACAGATCTAAAAAGAGGTAGAAATAATATTAAGTAATTTTTTAGCACCATGCCATGTGTCTTGTATAGATTTAACACCTAAACAACACTGTGAATTAGGCATTATTCTTATTTTACAGATGAGAAAACTGTGGCCTGAGAAACATTTATAAGATCACTCAGCTACTGAGTAGAAAGGTGATGATTATAACCCATTTTTTTCAGACCCTAAAACTATACCTCCTTTACTATACTACAGTGCCTCTTCTGATAGAAATACTACATATTAACTGTTAAAACTTATTTAACGTGTAAGACGCTGTGAAACTTTAGGAAGGGGGAAGTGACTTTGCATGTAGTTATAAAGAGCTTTATTGGAGTCTATATAATGCATTTGGATAGTGTGTGACATTTTATTACATTTTTTAAAAAAATCAGATGCTTTGAAAAGTACTAATTGGATTAGTAACCTGAAAACAAGGCAGTTTTTAAAATTCAGTTTATTCAGGGATTTTTTTTTTTAGTAACCACAATTTTTTTTTTTTTGAGATGTAGTTTTGCTCTTGTTACCCAGACTGGAGTGCAATGGCATGATCTCAGCTCACCGCAACTCTGCCTCCTGGGTTCAGGCAATTCTCTTGCCTCAGCCTCCTGAGTGGCTGGGATTACAGGCACGTGGCACCATGTCCAGCTAATTTTTTTGTATTTTTAGTAGAGACAGGGTTTCACCATGTTCACCAGGATGGTCTCGATATCTTGACCTCGTGATCCACCTGCCTCAGCCTCCCAAACTGCTGAAATTACAGGCGTGAGCCACCACGCCCGGCCCTGTAACCACTATTTATGTGATTAATTTGCATCTGTGGAAACAACACATAGCCAAAGCTCAGAGGGTGTAAGCATGGTGTATTGGTTCCCTGTGACTGCTGTAGCAAATTACTACACACTTGGTAGCTTAAAAATACCCAGAAATTTTGGCAGGGTGAGGTGGCTGATGCCTGTAATCCCAGTGCTTTGTGAGGAGGCTAAAGCAGGCGGATCCTGAGGTCAAGAGATCCAGACCATCCTAGCCAACATAGTGAAATGCTGTGTCTACTAAAATACAAAAATTAGCTGGACATGGTGGTGCACGCCTGTAGTCTCAGCTACTCAGGAGGCTGAGGCAGGAGAATTGCTTGAAGCTGGGAGGCAGAGGTTGCAGTGAGCAGAGATCATGCCACTGCAATCCAGCATGGTGCCTGGTGAAAGAGCGAGACTCTGTCTCAAAAAAAAAAAAAGACAGAAATCTTATTTTATCACACTTGTGGAGGCCAAAAGTCTGCAGTCATTTCACTGATATGGAACCGAGGTCTCAGCAAGGCCACTCTCTCTCTGGAAAGTGAGTGCATTCCTTACTTCCTCCAGCTTGTCATGGTTGTTGGCATTCTTTGGTTTTTGGGCATATCACTTCAATGTTTAAGGCCACCATCTTCATTTCTCTGCTCTGTCTTCACCTTGTCTTCTCTATGTGAGTCCAATCCCTCTCCAAGTCTTTAATAATGACACATAATTGCATTTAGGGCCCACTGGATAATTCACTCTAATATTTCCATCTCAAGATCCTTCATGTGACACATCTGCAAAGAGCCTCTACCCATGGTAAAGTATATAAGTTATCAGAATTAGTACCTAATATCTTCAGGAGTGCTTATTAAGTCTACCACGTATGGTTACCCAGGATGAAATTGTTTCCAGTCTTGACAATTTAAAAATGAAATAATACTGGCCTAAAGTGAACGATAAAATGCAGCAAAGAGAGGTGGAGAATAGCATGGGCTATTACATCTTTGTGGAAAGGCCTCAGTCTTTACCTTGTGAAATAAAGACTAGCACATGCATCAGTCAAAATGAACTTGGTTATGGTGAAGAAAAGAAATGGCAAAACCATGTTAAAGCTGATAAACCATCTTATACCAACAAAAATTTCAGTGGACTCGTATCGCCTGTCTTTCATGGGTCAGTGGTGGTTCAGTTTCACGTCTCCTTCACTCTGGAACCCGGGATGATGAGGTAGCCTGTTGGTGGATTAGTGTGAATTGTTCTGGGAGAGGGGAAAAAAAGTGTGACATAAACTGGCTTTTTTTAAAAAAAAAACAAACGGAGTTTCGCTCTTATTTACCCAGGCTGGAGTGCAGTGGCGTGATCTCGGCTCACCGCAACCTCCGCCTCCTGGGTTCAGGCAATTCTCCTGCCTCAGCTCCTGAGTAGCTGGAATTACAGGCATGCACCACCATGCGCAGCTAATTTTTTGTATTTTTAGTAGAGACGGGGTTTCACCATGTTGACCAGGATGGTCTCGATATCTTGACCTCGTGATCCACCCACCTCAGCCTCCCAAAGTGCTGGGATTACAGGCGTGAGCCACCGCGCCCGGCCCTAAGGCTAATTATTAATATGTATAAATTAAATATATTGTTAATATGTGAATGAATGACGCAAGTGACTAATAAATAGGGTAACAATATATAGTTAGATAGATAGATAGTTAGCAAGAGAGAGAGAGCAATAAAGTGTAAGATAATCCTCCATTTCCGTGAATGAGAAAATCTTTAAAAATTTTTTTGGCCAAATTTTCTATGAACAAATTTAAATAATTAGGTGACCATGTCAAATTCTACTTTTGTAATGTTCAGTTTTGCAACTTAGTTTATTTAAAATCATTTGTGTAAAAATGCACACATACAGATTTAACTTTCTTCACTCAAATTTTACGATAAATTTTATTCACACACTTTTCATGCATCTTCTATATCATTTATTGTTGTCATTAAAACCACTTTTCAAACAATCTTGAAAGGTTTTTTAAAACCCATGGTCCTCCATTTCATTTACATTATTTGAAATGTAGTAATTTTTAAATTAAAATACGGAAATTTTCAAGTCAAACTGGAAAATTAAGTCAAGTTCCAAGAACATTTACCAATGCTGATACAGTATTCCAATACCAATATAAATACTATGATATTTTAAAAATCTGTTATTCTAAAGGAGTATTTTCTTCATAACAAAAATGTAAATTTTTATTACCTTTAAAAAAGAGTTTTAAAGACGTATCTGTGAAGACAGCAACCAACTGACTCTGATATCGTGTAAAGGGTTATTCACTAAATATTTGTTATATATCTTTGCCTTCTGTTTTTACTGATATCACCAGAGTTTCTTGAGCATCTCAGACAACTGAGGTCATATTGCACCTTCTTCAAAATATTTTATTCTGTTTAGAACAAGTTAATGGAGAAATGACCTATAAGAAGGAAGCATTTTTTAAATTATACTTTACGTTCTGTGGTACATGTGCAGAACGTGCAGATTTGTTACATAGGTATACTTGTGCCATGGTGGTTTGCCACACCCATCAACCTACCAACTGCATTAGGTATTTCTCCTAATGCTATCCTTTCCCATGCCACCCACCCCCAACAGGCCCTGGTCTGTGATATTCCCCTCCTTCTGCCCATATGTTCTCATTGTTCAACTCCCACTTATGATTGAGAAGATGTGGTGTTTGGTTTTCTATTCCTATGTTAGTTTGCTTAGAATGATGGTTTCCAGGTTCTTCCATGTTCCTGCAAAGGAAATGAACTCACTCTTTTTTATGGCTGAGTAGTATTTCATGGTGAATATGTGCCACATTTTCTTTATCCGGTCTAACATGGACATTTGGGTTGGTTCCAAGTCTTTGCTGTTGTGAATAGTGCTTCATTAAACATAATTGTGCATGTGTCTTTGTAGTAGAATGATTTATAATCCTTTGGGTATATACCCAGTAATGGGATTGCTGGATCAAATAGTATTTCTAGTCCTAGATCCTTGAGAAATTGCCACACTGTCTTCCACAATGGTTGAACTAGTTTATACTCCCACCAACAGTGTAAAGGCATTTCTGTTTCTCCACAGCCTCTCCCGTATCTATTGTTTCCTGACTTTTTAATGATTGCCATTCTAACTGGCATGAGATGCTAACCCATTATGGTTTTCATTTGCATTTCTCTAAGACCAGTGATGATGAGCTTTTTTTCATGTTTTTTGGCTGCATAAATGCCTTCTTTTGAAAAGTATCTGTTCATATCCTTTGTCCACCTTTTGTTGGGGTTGTTTGTTTGCTTTTTCTTGTAAATTTGTTTAAATTACTTATAGATTCTGGATATTAGCCCTTTGTTAAATAGATAGATTGCAAAAATTTTCTTCCATTCTGTAGGTTGCCTGTTCACTCTGATGACAGTTTCTTTTGCTGGGCAGAAGCTCTGGAATTTAATTAGATCACATTTGTCTATTTTGGTTTTTGTTGCCATTGGTTTTGGTATTTTAGCCATGAAGTCTTTGCCATGCTTATGTCCTGAATGGTATTGCATAGGTTTTCTTCTAGGGTTTTTATGGTTTTAGGTCTTATGTTTAAATCTTTAATCTATCTTGAGTTAATTTTTGTATCAGATGTAAGGAAGAGGTCCAGTTTCAGTTTTCTGCATATGGCTAGACAGTTTTCCCAACACCATTTATTAAATAGGAAATCCTTTCACCATTGCTTGTTTTTGTGAGGTTTGTGAAGATCAGGTAGTTGTATATGTGTGGTGTTATTTCTGAGGCCTCTCTTCTTTTCCATTGGTCTATATATCTGTTTTGATACTAGTACCAAGCTGTTTCGGTTACTGTAGGCTTGTAGTATAGTTTTAAGTTTGGTAGCATGATGCCTCCACCTTTTCTCTTTCTGTTTAGGATTATCTTGGCTATATGGGCTCTTTCTTATGAAATGTAAAGTACTTTTTTTTTTCTAATTTTGTGAAGAAAGTCGATGGTAGCTTGATGGAAATAGCATTGAATATATAAATTACTTTGGGCAGTATAGCCATTTTCATGATTTTAATTCTTCCTATTCATAAGCATGGAATGTTTCCCATTTGTTTGTGTCCTTTCTTATTAAGAAGGAAGCATTGTTTTTCTTTGTTTCTTTTTATTGCATTTTATTTTCAGGGGTACATGTGAAGAACATACAAGATTGTTGCATAGGTGCAGACATGGCAGCATGATTTGCTGCCTTCCTCCCCTTCACCTATATCTGGCATTTAGCATTTTTAAGACCCATTCATAAGAGGACTCATTTCAAAAGAAACAATTTAGGGAGCCGTCTTTTCTTATATCTGGGTATATTTGGTTTCTGAGAGAAAAGTAGGTAAGGAAGAAAGGGAGAGTGTAATTAAACAAAATTCTTAGTTATTGCAATAGGAAACTAATAAAACCTTCATACCATCAGTAATTTACTAAACAGTTGTATACACATAGGATTTGAAGAGATTAAAGTAACAACTGGAAAACACAAAACATATAAGTTTTGACATCCAAAGGGAGTGATTTTAGAATGGAGCAAAAAATCTTTTAATTAGAAGATTTCTTTATTATTTTATTTTTAAATTATAGACATTATTACCATCAACAATTATAATACAGTTAAACAGCAGCAAAAGAAATTGAACCCATTAGGCAAAATTGTGGACATAATAATCCATAACAGCTAAAAAAATCTCTGAGCATTTGATAAACCTTAGGTAGCTTGCTCCTATAGACACTTTATGGATTACGTCACTTCAATTAGAAACCACCACCAAAACATATGCTGCCACTATAGAGCTCCTCTGCATGAATTAATGAAAATATTGCTTTATGTTCTACTTGTACTTTTTGGCTGTAATTTGGAAATGCTTGGCTATAGTGCTGTTTAGAGATGGTTATTGATGGTCACTACCTTTTGTTATGCATTATGTCCTATGGATCCCCTTGGATACAAATGTTTTAATTACTCCAGTGGAATGAAGTGAAACACTTCACTGTGTTGATCTGTCAGATATAAGACATTTCTTGCTCTGCTCATTCTTGGCTCTGGCTGTTAAAGAGCCATGGCTTCTTGGTTTGCAGCCCAGAAAAAGTTACATAAATAACTTCCTCATGGCTGGTCCACCTCCAGACTGGAAGTGGTGCCACTATTTGTTAATATCATATCAGTGAGTGGACCTGCTTAGAATATGCAATGGCTTTCTTCATCTAGAAACTGCAGGAACAGTGACAGGTTAAGCAACTGAATACAGGTGAAATAGCATTACAGCCCATGCCGTCACCTAGTAGTCATTTACATAAAAAAGCTATTTTCATGACCAAGTGGACCACATATGTCTCCTCTGCTCTTTTTGGCCCTGCTTTTAATAATATTACATAACTTAAAACTTTTCTAAAATAAATTATTTCCTCTTGTTTTTACAGTGACATTTGTTATCTACAGTATGTAGGATGTAATTATGTATTAATATTTGATTGATTTATATGCCTTTGTGTTATATCAAAAAGAAATTATATTTCCTTACCACCCCACTTATCACCATAAAATTGACATGAAAAAAATAACGTGCATCTTCATGTGATTATTTTGTGTTTAGTCTCAGGTGTCTCATACTATGAGCAGGAGGAAGGCATTTTTTTCTGACTGCAACTTGGTTGAATGTTCAACATGTTAGGTGAAATTAAATGTTTATAAGAAGTAACCATGATAATAAGAAGTCCAAGCATGTTTCAAATGCCTTCATGCACAACTCTGCCCAGTAGGGGAACTCTGTATGGAATGGAAGCAAACTGCTCTAATTGAAGTATTTTGGTGATACATGCAAA
The DNA here is from genome assembly GCA_028533165.1 of Leontopithecus rosalia. Classification (NCBI taxonomy): domain Eukaryota; kingdom Metazoa; phylum Chordata; class Mammalia; order Primates; family Cebidae; genus Leontopithecus; species Leontopithecus rosalia. The sequence goes on along the minus strand of CM052648.1, from coordinate 61,308,843 downwards.
TATAGGAAAATATAACAAAGCAGAGAAACTGCTCTTGGTCTCTGGGAGAATTCTTTGAACCCTAAGTGTGATCTGTTTATCTTAGACTTACAAGCATATAGTCAGAGAGATCCAAGATGGCTGATCGCTAACAGTTCAGGATTGTAGCTCCCAGTGAAAGCGCAGAAAACGAGAGGACGCCATACTTTCAGACGAATTTTCGTTGCTCACAGACCAGAGGATTCCCAGTGGAGGGGCCCCATGGGTCGCCAGGGTGACTCTTGTGGCCAGCGTGGCAGCTCTTCATGCAGAGTAAACGGGAGGAGATTCCCGGGCAGAAGAGCACCATCAGTCTTATAGCTGCTGTTTTGGCTGGCGCAGTGGGTTGCTCGGATTTCAGCACTGGGAGTCAATGAACTGGGCATCCACTGAGCAACCCAACTACAAAGGTGGTAATTATAGAGATAACAAATGGATAAATTTGTAATAAAGGGAAGAAACCAGCCTAAGAAGGCTGAGAATGCCCAAAATCAGAGCCCCTCTCCCTCTACAGGGGATTACAGTTCCTCATCAGCAACAGAACAAGCCCTGATGGAAAAGGACTGTGTCCCATTAACAGAAGTAGGCTCTAGAAGGTGGATGATAAGAAACTTATGGGAGTTAAAGGAACTTGTTCTAGCCCAATGTAAAGAAACTAAGAACTTTGAAAAAAGGTTTGGCGAAATGCTAACAAGAATAGACAATATAGAGAGGAATATAAATGAACTAACAGAGTTGAAAAACACAACACAAAAACTTAGCAAAATATGCACAAGTTTGAATAGCCGAATTCATCAAGCAGAGGAAAGGATATCAGAGATCGAAGACCTACTTAATGAAATAAAACGAGAAGACAAGAATAGAGAAAAAAGGATAAAAAGGAATGAGCAAAGTCTCCAAGAAATATGGGACTATGTGAAAAGAC
>CM052648.1:61242316-61307400 GCA_028533165.1 Leontopithecus rosalia | reverse complement strand
AACCCTAAATTTAAGTCAACTAAATCCCCCAATCAAAAGATACAGCCAAAACCTAATGATATGCTACATCCAGACCCATTTTACTTCCAAAGATACACAAAGACTTAAAGGGTTGGAGAAAGATTTACCAACCAAATGGAGAGCAAAAATAAATAAATAAATAAAAAGCAGGAGTTGCAATTCTTGCATTTGATAAAATAGATTTCAAAGCAACAAAGATATAGTGGTAAAAGGATCAATGCAACAATAAGAGCTAACGATCCTAACACCCAGATACATACGACTCATAAAGAGATTTAGACTCAATGAGACAGAAAATTCATAAGGATATCCAGGACTTGAACTCAGATCCAGAACAAGTAAACTCAATAAATATTTATAGAGCTCTCCATTTTAAATACACAAAATAAACATTCTCCACCTTAAATACACAAAATATTGATCGGCCATTATTAATGCCCATTTTTAGAATAAAGCAATATTCCCATTCTCCCTCTTTTTCTTCCTCTTTCTTTCTCTCTTTCACTCCTTTTTTTCTTTAAAAAAAAGAAGCATATAGTCATCCTGTGGTTAAAAATATCTCTGTTCTATGCTCATACATGTGTAAGTATCACTTTAATACATTGTGTATCAAACAGTTGCTATCTTTTCCCTATTACAATCCAAACTATGTATTTAGGAAAGATATCTGTACTGTTCAGTCTTTCACAAAAATAAAGCAGTAGTTACAGAGATTTTAGGCCTCAGCTGAGGAAAGGGGAAAGGATAATATACTTTATCTTTGCCTTTACCTTCTACTAGATTAAAGGTATTCCTGGACTGTAAATGTGATTTTGAGAAATGTAATACAATTCTGTCACTCCAGAATATTTTGAAAGCCCCATAAAACTGTAAGACTACTATTGGTTTTAAAACTTTTATACAGTGCTACCTTTATTTATAAATACTAAATTATTCCAATAACAGAGAGTATATGGTATTCCAAAAACTTTATCTGTCCAAAATATATAAGAAAGAATTATTTACTCAAAAAAGTCTCCTTATGCAAATATACAATTGTAGAGTGATGTTTTGTCATATGTAGAAACAGACAATAATAAAGGAATAACAGAGAAGGTATCCCTTTTATAAAATCTAATAATTTATTGTTGTTATTTTAGGTTTAATTATTATAAATTTATTTCAGTAAGAGCATTTTACAAAATAAAAATGTCATGTCCAAATCAGAAGAAGTGAAAGCAATTTTTAGCAATCCTTATACTAGTAAAGTTCAGAAAAAGTGAAGAGTGACAATCTCATCCTCAAGAATCTAATTTCTGTGTAGATTCCTGAAATAATATAGAAGTATCACCTTGATAAAACCAATTACTCTCTCATGGATCGAGTTTATGTATACACCTATATAAAAAGGTGTATAGGATTAAATTATAATATCTGTTCCACATCCATCTTATGATAGTTCATACAGGAGTTCCTTTTGTCTAAAATAATTCTGTCTACAAATTCATATGTAAATGTATAAACCCTTTTTAAATGAAATCCCATTCTTCACCATCGATCATTCTTGGGTAGATTTTTTTAAATGTTTATTATGAAGTTTTAAAATGTTCAGAATACATTTAGATATAGCAATTAGTGGTGAAGGTAGTACAGAGTTTCTCTATATCCTTTACTCTTTTTTTTTCCTTTACTCTTTTATTTGTTAAATCTTATGGTCCATTTGTCACAGTAAATGAAACGATAGTAATACATTCTTATGAACTTAAACTTCGTACTGTCTTCATATTTCCTTACCTTTATGCCCACTTTCTGTTTCATGATAACACGTTCAATATTCATGTTTTCTCAGGTTCCCGTTGACTGTAACAGTTTAGCAGGTTTCCCTTATATCTGGTGACCTTGACATTTTTGAAGAGTACTACTCTGGCATTTTTACACTGCCCTGTAGTTGGAATGTGTCTGATTTTTGTCTCATGATTAGGCTGAAATTATTATTTTCGTGAGGAAGACCACAGAGGTAAAATGCCATGTTCGATACATCGTATCTACTAGGGTGTGTACTGTCAACATGAATTATCACTATTGATGTTAACATTAATCACTTGGCTATGAGAGTGTTTGTCATATTTTTCCACTGTAGCAGAAACTGTTTTTTCCCCACTTTCCATACTCCTTGGAAAGATTTCACTATGTGCAGCACACACATAAGGAGTGAAAAGTTAGACTGCACTTCTCTGAGAGCAAAAAAAATCTTAAGAAACTACTAAGCATTTTGTTCTGTATGAAATATTTGTCTACTCTTTCCAGTTATTTATTTATTAAATCATTTGTTTATAGTAACATAGACCGATGAACATTTATTTATACTTTGGATCATGAACCAATACTATATTCATTGCATAAAATGTTACAGATGTGACCACTGGGAGTGTTTTCATTTGGCTCCTTTATTGCATTCATATACCCCTATAATTGTGGTTTTTGTTTTTTTGTTCAAAGCACTCCTTTACCTTCAGGCACTACAAGATGCTCCAGGACTATGTTGTACTTTTCCTGCCTCAGTTCTAGAATAGCCATTCCTCCAAGAATCCCTAGTTTCCTTGATTAGGAAATGGTATTAGAAAATAATATCTGAGCTTTAGAAGTGCTCTTCTAAAGTACTTCTTCTGGAGTGTCATGGCTTAAGTTCTCTCAGCTGACTGAGCAAGGAAATAGCTGTGGGTATACAAATACATATATATGTGAATATCTGTAAATATTTACAATACATCCATCTGAATCTATATTAAACTAAACATGAGGTTATGTTGATGTCCCAACTCTAAACCATTAGTTTATAGATCATTCTAATCATCTTGCCTTGCTTATCTGTTACCTCCCACTCCAATAGTTTGAAACCTGGCTTCCACTTTCCACTATCTATTTAATTATTTGATACCAGTATATACATGTATTTGGTTTTAGGATTATTAACCTTTACTTTTGTGGAAAGCAATGCTATCAATTAGAAATGTTTTATTACGTGTAGTCCCTTTTGCCTTTAGTCATAAGATCCCTATTCTTTTTCATGGTTACTTAAGGTCATTGCATTTCCCTTCCCTCCACCATCCTCTTCAGAGAGGTCATTTCATACATCTGTAATACAGGCAGACTATTTTCTCACAGTCTCCATTCTATCCTGAGATTCTTGGAACTCCAAATTCTTTTTGTTTAATTTCCACACACTAAGGTTCACTCTTTATAGGGAGAAGTTCTATAGGTTTCAAAAAATGCACAATAGCTTGTGATTTTGCTTTACACAATCAAACAATATAGTCTAATCACTATTTTTAAAAAATCCCCTCTGGATTATTCAGGTAACTCTCCTACCACCCTCCCAAATGTCTGGCAAGAAGTGATACATTTACTATCTATGGAATTTTTGCCTTTACAAAATTGTATACAAGTAGAATGATACCATATGTAGCATTTTTTGACTTCTTTCTCTTAGCAAAATATATTTAAGATTCATCTATGTTTTCTCATGGCTTGATAGTTCATACATTTCATCACTGAATGATTGTATTCCATTTTATGGATGTTTTTCTACTTGCTTATCCATTTAGTTATCGAAGGATATTTGGTTGCTTCCCATGTTTAGTAATTTCTGAATAGAACTGCAAAAAATATTTGTATGCATATGTTAGTATGAAAATAAATTCCCAAATGGATGGGAAATTCTTAGAAATGCTATTTCTGTACCACATGGCAAGGCTTTGTTTAGCTTTATAAGAGGCTACCATACTGTATTCCAAAGTGGCAATCCCATTTGGCATTTTGACCATTAATAAATGAGATTTCTTATTTTTCATCTCCACTAATAATTTGTGTTATCAGTTTCAAGATTTTTAAGCATTATACTGAGTTTTCACTGGTATCTCATTTAAAAAGTTTTCATTTCCTTAATGGAAAATGAAGTAGAATGTGTTTTCAGATTTATTTTTCATTTGTATGTTTTCTTGGTAAAATGCCTGCTCAGATTTTTTGCTCATTTTTTACTTGGGTTCTCTGTTTTTCTTGTTCGGTTTTATGACTTCCTTGCATATGTTGGCTAAATTCTTTATTTAACATATGCTTTGAATATTTTCTACTAGTCTGAGACTTATTTTTTTTTTTATCATTTTAATAGTGTTTTTAATGAAATAGAAGTTTTTTTTCTCTGCTTTTTGCATGTGGCTTTCCAATTGATCCAGCATCAATTATTAGAAAGATTATTCCTTGTCAACTGTATTACCTTGGTGGTTTTGTTAACATTTGTGTAGGTCCACTTCTGTGATCCATATTTTATTCGAGTTTTCTCTGTCTATTTTTTTTATCAATACCATACTTAATTATTAACTATAGCTGTATACTAAGTTTTCAGACGAAACAGTATTAGTACTCCAACTTTGTTCTTGTTCTATTTAAGTTGCCTATTATAATTGTTTTATCTTTCCATATAAATTTTTGAATTTGTTTGTTAATATCTACAAAATTCCTTTCTATGATTTTGATTTATTTGGATTGAATTTATAGATCTACATTTTTCTTGCATTAAGGATAAGAGTGACAACTTCCAAACCCTACATTTTGAAGCTGAAGCCAAAAGTCAGTACCCTTTTATTAAAGATGAAGTGTTATTTGTGTACACTAGCAAGAGAATAGAATGAGTATGGTATTCTTTTGTCATGATGGATAGTGTTTCAATAATTTGTTTTCAGATAAGATTCAAAATTGGAGTATATTTTGTATGGGCATGACATACGTGTCTGTGTTCATGAAAATAGTAATTATTACCTCGATTTTTCTTTCATGAAACAACTCCGCTCCTTGACAAACTTCAGTTACATTTGATATCAGATACACTACTCCAAATGAATTTTCTGTGATTTAATCTGATTTACTAGTACTTAAATGTTACTGACCAAGTTCTCATAAGCCAAAACGTTAATATTCCTCTTTTATGTCAATGATTTAATGATGTAAATTAGTAGAAAATCAGAGATGGCCAAGAAAATCCCCAGCTGTTAAAGTATCCCACCATAAGTTATTTGAGTATATGCGACATTCCCCTATAGGCTTGTCTGATGAAATGAGATATTCAGTGTTAGTTAACTATAGAAAACCCATTTGGGAAAATATAAGCAAAGTTTCATAGGAATAAGACAACAGTTGAGAACCAAAAATTATAAATCTGGAAATCGTAATGCCTCATGAAATCTTAGCTACACAATCATTAAAATTATGAAGAGATTTTTAAATGTTAACAACAGTTAACACAAATGCTATTTTTGTTACATACAGAATTAAACTGTATTATCTTAAATGCTTGAACTGGAAAATATGGACATTTAGTTACTTGGTCAGAAAATTGGAAGAAATTTACTTATTTCCAATTTCTTCTTATCTCACATAAAACCAAGACCTAAGCAATCATACGATTCTGGGAAACATTTAATATTTCAAAAGGTTCTCATGGTTATAAATAATTAAATAGATATCGTAACTATTTTTAAAAAACTTTCTCTCTCTCACACACACACACGCAAAACGCTGAAACTGTGTGTAAGTTACAAAGGGTTGAGCTAACAGTAACCACAAAAAATGTTTAATAGCGTGTTGTAGTATGTCATGGTAGATAATTTATTTATGGGCAATGGAGCAAGATATTTTTAAAAATAGTTCTCATTCGACAGCATTCCAGCAAGGAAGTCCATAAACCATATCTCCTCTACATTCTTCTCACGTAGAAGGGAGACACATCTTTCTCCAATAAGGTGCAATAAGAATATTTGCCAAATAGACATCTTTAAATGTCCCAAACTGCCTAAAGCCTAATATTTGCATGAATATGTGATTATAAAATATTAGTAAAGCAAAGGACAAGGGCAAATAAATATTGATGATGAAATTTACACAAACTCTGAGTAAATTGCACAGAGAAACAAACTAAACTAAAATTTGTCTGCAATTAGGGTAGCAGTCCTGAATGGAGATGGTGATTATATTGATGAGTATTAACACACAATACAGATCAGAGTATTATCACAATACCGAACAGAGTATTAGCATACAATACAGACCAGAGTGGGTTACTGTAATAGATCAGAGGATGATATGGAACCAGCAACAGGCCAGAAAGAATGAGGAAAAAATAATGTTTTCTCTAGAATATTATGAAGAAATTGAAAGTTAATATTAGTTTAAAACTAAAAGTCATGTATGTGAATTCCAGTTTTGAATGTGTGGTTATGAAGGTAGTTAATTAAGGACAAATTGCTCAGATTTGATTTCTGATCCTACTACTTAACAGTGGTATAATACTAGAGAAAGATTCATTTTCCTCATAATCTGAGATAATGAATATAGCAGTACCTCGAAACAATAGGATTATTATGAGGATTAGATAATACGAGAAATGTGATATTCTTAAAGAATGTCTTGCATTTAATAATTGCTCAATAAATGTCAGTTTCTTCATTGTAAGTTATATAAACAGTATATAAAATGCTGATACAGAAAATACATATATGTATTTTAAATTGTGTAACAAACTTTAGTAAAATTTTAAATGCTATAGAAATGTGTTAAGTATATGTATAAAGTAAGTTTTATATATTTTTGTTTAACATTTTTGTTCAAATTTTTGAGAATGGGGCATTTTATAAAGTTGATTCTATGCATTAAATTAAATTATTTTCAACTTGTATTTTATCCTTCTATTCATAATATCCAAAAGAAAAAAATATTCTATATGAAGTAACCCGATGTTAGAGTATCATTATGGAGGAAAATCTTTATTATTTTCTGAAGGAGCAATCTTCAGTAGGCCTAGTATTAGTGAGTGTAAAATGCACTTGATTGGCATATGAATGTTAATCTATTAGTGTAAAAGAATATTTGTAAATTCCATTAAGGCCATTTTTTATAGATGAATAAATTTTCCTTGCAATTATTCAATTGAATTATACTTGCAATCTAGATTCACCATATAATTATAGATTTCTATTTTGTTTTATTAATTAGATTTCTTGAAAATGAGGACTATAGCATCAAATCTATAAATGACTTATGTTACAATCCCTTACCTTGACTTAGCAAACCACATACTCACAGACATACATATACAAATGAGGCATACACATACACATCTACCTACTATCAAACTTTGAAGTAGAAATAGCTTGATTCTATCAATATGGAGTATAATTAAATGACCACAGAATTTATCATCTAAACCAGAACATAGTGAAAGTGAAAGGTGTCTCTATTTATAATTACTCAGGAATGACAAATGAGAAGCAGATTGTTACAGGCAAACCAAAATGCATGGTGACCGTAACTGGAATACAGGAAATAGCGCATTTACAGTGTTCAGTTTGCATGATAATAAACATTCTTGATTTGATTTAAATCCAGGTGCTAACCTTTTTCAGCTGGATGAGTTAATTTATAATCTCCTGAGTCATGGGTTTTTTTCATCTGAACAGAGGGCTTGATATTGCCTTTCATGGAATTGCTATGATAATCTGATTCAAAAATATTTATGAAGTAATAGTTCTGTTACATAAACACAACGTAAGTTAACTGCAGTGTTACTACCTTAATAGTTTTAATGATCAAACAATTTGATTCCAGTTGATAAACAACATACATTAGTGTATTTATTCTGTTGACAAATATGGTGAATTAAAAAATAATTCCATTTTAGCATGTGCTTTGAAATGAAGCAGGTTAGATCATATATGTTTGTGTAACTTCTGCTTTCGTTTTTACCTATATATGCATCTCTACATATGCTTTCTTCTTAATCTGGAATTTTCCTGAATATAGGGACAGTGTCAGTAACTTAAAATATTTAGAATTTCTCTAAATATTTCTTATATTTTGAAGCAAAAATCATTTACTTAACTTTAAGTTCCATTTCTGTAATAAATTAGGTAACTTTTGAAGCTGCTTTAAAACTTTAACATGTAGTATTTTCCTGTGTTCTAACGTAAAATATATTCCATAGATACAAAGACAATCTTGGGGATTTTTTTTTTTTTTTTTGAGACGGAGTTTCGTTTTTGTTACCCAGGCTGGAGTGCAATGGCCCAATCTCGGCTCACCGCAACCTCCGCCTCCTGGGTTCAGGCAATTCTCCTGCCTCAGCCTCCCGAGTAGCTGGGATTATAGGCACACGCCACCGGGCCCAGCTAATTTTTTGTATCTTTAGTAGAGACGGGGTTTCACCATGTTGACCAGGATGGTCTCGATCTGTTGACCTCGTGATCCACCCGCCTCGGCCTCCCAAAGTGCTGGGATTACAGGCTTGAGCCACTGCGCCCGGCCAATCTTGGGGATTTTTTTAAGATTCCCTGTAACTTTCAACCTGTTCTGGATATTTTACTCAATACTGAAATGCATAAAGCTTGTTCCAAAGTATGTACAAAGTTTTACACACAGAACACAAAACTGTACACTTAATATGGTTAAATGGTAAATTTTATGTATTTTATCACAATAAAAATTTTTGAAAAATATGAAATACCAGTTAATTTATACTCTTTGAATACTTCACACAATTTTTGAAGATATAGGCCTCTAAAACATTACATTCATAATCTTCAATGATTATTTAGTTTATTAATAATTATGACTCCTACTTAATAATATTTGTTTATTAATAAAATGCAATGAGGCTTATGAATAAATTTAAATATATTGCTATATGTACACATAGAATTTGTACGTAGAAGAATATTGAATATAACTGTCTACCACAAGAGCCTAGAGTTACAAGGGATCTCCATACAAATAATCTTCCTTCAACTACAGATATCTCTTTAAGTGACATATGCAGCAAAACAACAACAACAACAAAAAACGCCCATCCACATCATATACTCTCATTCACAAATAATTTATTACTTTAGAAAAAAATCCCACTCTATGGTTGAACAACAATATGTGACAAAATTTGATGTTGCCTTGACTGTAACTTTTAATTTGTGCTTATTAGTTCAACTTCTAAATTTTGTACCCTAATAGGTAAGTCTAATGTCTTCTTTTATAGTTCTTTAAATCTGTGGAAAGAGCTACTACATCCTCCATTTAGTTGTTACTTTGTTTTGTTTCATTTTAGGATGAAAGGAAATTATCCCACTTCTTTTAATTATCTTGTTAATCAAAAACTGTATTCACAGAAGTGGTTATGGTAGATGTAGTCTAATTTATGCAAATCACAATGGGTTTGTTATACCATTTTTTCTGCATATTATATTCCAGTTAATACATCCTGAAAGTAATGCTACTTTGTACAGTTAGTTTTAAACTGCAACTGCATTTACTTAAAAGTGTGTGAAAATAGTGTATTTGTATTTGATGTGTAGTATATTCGTGGAGTGTGTGTGTTTCGAAGACTGGGATCCTACATACATATTTACCAAAATTGTACTGCTTACTTTTGGAAAATAAATGGTTTGTTCATTATTTTGTCAGCCTGCCCTGTCCCCATTCATTATACCACTTGTGCTCATATTCCATTATAGTTAAATTATCAAGCAAAACTCTCAGAGACAAAATACATATTAATCAGGACACATATAACAACATGAGAGGCTTTTTAGCATCAGCAGCACACAAAATCCATAAATAACCAAAATGCTCATAAAACTTGTAAGTTAAAAGGACTAAGAATGATAAGGGAAGGGCAGTTATTTGTTGCATAGAATTATAAAGTAATGAGAAAGGGACATGGGGATACATATTGAAGAGAAGGGGTTGGTATGAGTAGTCTTAGCCTAGAAGTCATACTTGGTACTTTATTGTCATATTTGTATTTTATTTAACCATACTCTATATTACATTAATTGGCTATGTTATGCTTTGACATCTATCAAATAAAATATTTGATACATCAAAATCACATTTCATAACAGAAACATCTCAGTCACTAAAAGGATGCATTGTTGGAAGAAATGTAAAGAGATCTATGACTTGGGCTGTCTTTTAACTTCTCTTGGCTCTTTCCTCACTTTAAATTGGGCAATACAAACTAATCTTCAACTTACCTTCAAATTGAAATAATCTATGCCTGAATGTAAGAGATCTTAAAGAGAAGTTACAAAATCTACCAAACACCAAGATGTATAAAGTTATGAGGCTGTTACCATTCTGCCAACTTTTCTGAATGTACAGCCTGTTTAGTTCAGAAAACCTTTGTATGGGGTTCTCTCTTCAAGTGGTACCCTTTAGAGAGTGGAAGAGAGGGTTCCACTCTCTTCAAGTGCAACCCTTCTCTCTTTCAAGTGGAGCCCTAGACTAAGGTCTAGGATTCATATTTATATCTCCTTCCTTAAATCTTCTCATTCACATATTCATGTGTATCTCTGATACCACCACAGAAATAATCAGTATCCATATCTCACTCTATTCCCACATCCCATTCCAAATGGAAAGAAAATATTACAGTTACCTTATAACTACTGTTGCTGCCAGAGTCCTGACAAGAGTTCTAGCTTCTATCTAAACCACTGTTTTGCCTGAGCAAGAGATGGTAGAAGACTCTTCTCCAAATTTCCAATATAAACCAAGTACATTTGTTAGAGATATTCATTATCAAGTTTAAAAGGTTGTCCTGTCTTCCTAGTTTACTGAGAAGCTTTATCACAAGTGGTTTTGGATTTTGTCAAATGCTTTTTCTACATGTATTGTCAGGATATTATAATTTTTCTGTTTTAGCTCATTAACATGATGGATTGCATTAATTGTTTTTTCTTCAACCAACTAATATTAACATTTATGTTTTTAGAATTATGTTAACTAATAGATAATCGATACAGTTATTAGATGCAATATGATGTTTTGATATATGTTTATAATGTAGACTGATTAAATCAGACTAAAAGTGATACACTAAAACAAAAATATGGAGAGATGTATCTCTCTTCTGAGAGTGTCTGTGTCTTTCCTCATTCCTTAGATAACTTGGAATATTGCCACTTCTTTGGGAGATCAAACCTAACATAACACTATAGTTGTATTTTTACGTATAAGACCCATATCAATGTCATGGAAAAATACCGATGCTTTGTTTTCGTTTGTTTGTTTATTTTTTATGTGAACTTTTAATGTTAGAACAATGCTATTTTTACAAAATTGTTGTGAACATAGTATAGAATTGTCCCATTCTTTCCTATTATTAACATTTTACTTAGTACACTATATTTGTCACAATTAATGAACCAATATTGATACAGTATTAGGGAGAACAGTTCTAGCATGTTCTTTTTAAGTCAGCTCTCAGAGTTATTCTGCCTACTCGTCATTTTTTAAGATTTTTCAGGCCACAGTTACACACAAGTTTACTGTGTCTCCCAAAATACAAGAGATAGGAAAAAGATTTATGACTTGTCCTGTCAGAATCTTTTGCCTAAGCTTGAAGTGATGTTGGGGTGGGCGGTTGATAATTGCTCTATGACAATATGCCAAGAGCTCTCCAAAAGTCTTCTCTTGTAATTCCCACACTCCCTCCCCACTTACATGCTGATATTGTTGGGGACATTGTCTCCCATTATCAGTTTTACCTTCCCTCTGAAATTTTCACATCTTACCCAAGAATATAGCACCTATTATTTGTTTTCTGTAGCTGAGATTCTCCAACACCTTCATTATTATATCAGAACGATACAAATCAAAACCACAAAATCATATATGGCACACTTACCACAATGGTTAAAATAGAAAAGAGAAAGTACCAAGTGTTATCTAAGCTGTAAACCAACAGAGTGCCTTACCCTGGTGGTGAGAGAATATATACTAAGATGGCCATTTTAGAAACTATTTTGACAGTATCTACAAAATTTGAAAATATTCTAATCTTATGATCCAGCCATTGTACAGCCAACTAAAAATATGTGTGGGTATTTACCAAAAGATAACCACTAGAATGTTTGTAGCAGCATTATCTAAAATAGATTCAAACTGGAAACTACCCAAAGCCCATCCATTGTAGAATGGACTGATAATAAATAATGATATAGTTAAACCAGGGAAATTATGCAAAAATAAGAATAAATAATCTTAAAATATACACAGTTCCCTTAGAGTTCCCTTTTATCTACATCCACTCTGATAAAGGTAACACTATCTTTTATTGACTCCTTGTCAAATATCCCAATAGTAAATATTATGAGCCTTAATTCTCTGGTTCCCATTACATCTGACTTGTATAACTATATAGAAACATTTCATCTTTTTGTTAATAGCTGTTCTAACAGGTGTGAATGATATTTAATTGTGGCTTTAATTTATATATCTCTGATGATTAGAGATATTGAACATTTTGCTTTATTTTATTTTATTGTACTTTAAGTTCTGGGGTAAATGTGCAGATCTTGCAGGATTGTTGCATACGTACACACATGCCATCGTAATTTGCTGTCTCCATCCCCCAACACCTACATCAGGCATTTCTCCCAGTTTTATTCTTCCCCAACTTCCCCAGCCCCTGCTGTCCGCCCCTCCGCCCCTGAACAGACTCCACTGTGTGATGTTCTTCTCCCTGTGCCCATGTGTTCCCATTGTGCAACACCAGCCTATGAGTGAGAAGATGAGGTGTTTGGTTTTCTCTTCCTGTGTTAGTTTGCTGAGAATGATGGTTTCCAGATTCATCCATGTCCCTACAAATAACATTAACTCAACATTTTTTACGGCTCCATGGTATTCCATGGTGTATATGTGCCACATTTTCTTTGTCCAGTCTATCATTGATGGTCATTTGGGTTTGTTCCAGGTCTTTGCTATTGTAAACAGTGCTGCAATGAACATATGTGCCCATATGTCTTTATTATAGAACGATTTATAGTACTTTGGGTATATACCAAGTATGGGATTGCTGGGTCAAATGGAACTTCTACTTCTAGTTCCTTGAGGAATTGCCACACTTTCTTCCACAATGGTTGAAATAATTTACACTCCCACCAACAGTATAAAAGTATTTCTATTTTTCCACATCCTCTCCAGCATCTGTTGTCTCCAGATTTTTTTAATGATTGCCATTCCAACTGGTGTGAAATGGCATCTCAATGTGGTTTTGATTTGCATTTCTCTAATGACCACTGATGATGAGCTTTTTTTCATTTATTTGTTGGCCTCATGTATGTCTTCTTTTGAAAAGTGTCTGTTCATATCCTTCACCCACTTTTTTATGGGTTTGTTTGTTTTTCCTTGTAAATCTGCTTCAGTTCTTTGTAGATTCTGGATATTAGCCCTTTTGCCAGATGGGTAGATTACAAAATTTTTTCCCATTCTGTTGGTTGTTGGTTCACTCTAATGATTGTTTCTTTTGCTGCGCAGAAACGCTGAGGTTTAATTACATCCCATTTGTCTATTTTGGCTTTTGTTGCTATTGCTTTTGATGTTTTTGTCATGAAGTCCTTACTTATGCCTATATCCTGAATGGTATTGCGTAGGTTTTCTTCTAGAGTTTTCATGGTGGTAGGACTTATGTTTAAATTTTTAATCCATCTGGAGTTAATTTTAGCATAAGGTGTAAGGAAGGGGTCTAGTTTTAGCTTTCTGCACATAGCCAGTTTTCCCAACACCCTTTATTAAACAGGAAATCATTACCCCAATGCTTGCTTTTGTCAGGTTTGCCAAAAGTCAGATGGCTGTAGATGTGTGGTGTTGCTTCTGAGGACTCTGTTCTGTTCCACTGGTCTATATCTCTGTTTTGGTACCATTATCATGCTATTTTGATTACTGTAGTCTCTTTTTTTTTGTTTTATATTCTGTATTGTACTTTAGGTTCTGGAGTACATGTGCAGATCATGCAGAATTGTTTCATAGGTTCATACATAGCAATGTGATTTGCTGCCTCCATCCTCCCATCACCTATATCTGGCATTTCTCCCCATGTTATCCCTCCCCAACCTCCCTACCCCCCACTGTCCTTCTCCTAGTCCCCCAAAACAGACATCAGTGTGTAATGCTCCCCTCCCTGTGTCCATGTGTTCTCATTGTTCAACACCCACCTATGAGTGAGAACATGTAGTGTATAATTTTTGGTTCTTGTGTTAGTTTGCTGAGAATGATGGTTTCCAGATTAATCCATGTCCCTACAAAGGACATGAACTCATGTTCATGAGTTTTTTATGGCTGAATAGTATTCCATGGTGTATATGTGCCACATTTTCCTTGTCCAGTCTATCATCGTTGGGCATTTGGGTTAGTTCCAGGTCTTTGCTATTGTAAACAGTGCTTCAGTGAACACATGTGTGCATGTGTCTTTATAATAGAACCATTTATAATCCTTTGGATATATACACAGTAATGGGATTACTGGATCAAATTGCCACACTGTCTTCCACAATAGTTGAACTAATATACTCTCCTACCAACAGTGTAAACGTGTTCCTATTTCTCCATATCCTTTCCAGCATCTATTGTCTCCACATTTATAATTATTGCCATCCTAACTTATGTGAGATGGTATCTCAATTTGATTTTGATTTGCATTTCTCTAATGACCAGTGATGATAAGCAGTTTTTCATGTTTATTGGCCTCATATTTGTCTTCTTTTGAAAAGTGTCTGTTCATGTCCTTTGCCCATTTTGAATGGGTTTTTTTTCTTGTAAATCTGTTTTAGTTCTTTGCAGATTCTGGATATTAGCCCACTGTAGTCTTGTAGTATAGTTTGAAGTCAGGTAGTGTGATGCCTCCAGCATTGTTCATTTTGTCTAGATTGTCTTGACTATGCAGGCTCTCTTTTTGTTCCATATGAGGTATAAAGTGGTTTTTTCCAGTTCTGTGAAGAAGGACAGTAATAGCTTAATGGAGATAGAGTTGAATCTATAAATTACTTTGGGCAGTATGGCCATTTTCATGATATTGATTCTTCCTAACCATGAGCATGGGATGTTTTTTCATTGTTTGTGTCCTCTCTTATTTCCTTGAGCAGTGGATTGTAGTTCTCCTTGAAGAGGTCCTTCACATACTTTGTTAGTTGCATTCCTAGGTATTGTATTCTCTTTGTAGTAATTGTGAATCGGAGTTTTCTCATGATATGGCTCTCTTTTATTGGTGTATAGGAATGCTTGTGATTTCTGCACATTGATTTTGTGTCCTGAAACTTTGCTGAAGTTGCTTATCAGTTTAAGGAGATTTGGGGCTGAGATGATGGGGTTTTCCTAATACATAAACATGTCATCTGCTAATAGAGACAATTTGACCTCCTCTTTCCCTTACTGAATATCTTTTATTTCTTTTTCTTGCCTGATTGCTCTGGCTAGAACTTCCAATACTATATTGAATAGGAGTGGTGAGAGTGGGCATCCTCGTCTAGTACCAGTTTTCAAAGGAAATGCTTCCAGTTTTTGCCTGTTCAGTTGATATTGACTGTGGGTTTTTCATAATTAGTTTTTATTATTTTGAGATATGTTCCATTGATACTGAGTCTATTAAGAGTTTTTAGCATAAAGGGCTATTGAATTTTGTCAAAGGCCTTCTCTTTATGTATTGAGATAATCGTGTGGGTTTTGCCTTTGGTTCTGTTTATGTGATGGATTAAGTTTATAGATTTGCATATGTTAGTCTTTCATCCTTGGGATGAAGCTTACTTTATCGTGATGGATAAGCTTTTTGATGTGCTGTTGCATTTGGTTTGCCAATATTTTGTTGAAGATTTTTGCATAGATGTTCATCATGGTTATTGGCCTGAAATTTTCTTTTTTATTTGTGTCTCTGACAGGTTTTGGTATCAGGATGATGTTGGTCTCATAAAACGAGTTAGGGAGGATTCCCTCTTTTTGTATTGTTTGGAAGTTTCAGAAGAAATGCTGCCAGCTCTTATTTTTATGTATAATGGATTTCAGCTGTAAAACTGTCTGGACCTGGACTTTTTTTGGTTGGTGGACTATTAATTGCTGCCTCAACTTCAGACTTTGTTATTGGTCTATTCAGGGTTTCAACTTCTTCCTGGTTTAGACTTGGGAGGGTGCAAGAGACCAGGAATTTATCCATATCTTCTAGATTTACTGGTTTATGTGCATAGAGTTGTGTGTAGTAATCTCTGATGATAGTTTGCATTTCTGTGGAATCAGTGGTGATATCCCCATTATTGTTTTTTAGTGCATCTATTCAATATCTATTCAATTCTTCTCTCTTTTCTTTTTTATGAGTCTGATTAGTGGTCTGTCTATTTTGTTGATCTTTTCAAAACACCAGCTCCTGGATTTACTGATTTTTTGAAGGGTTTTATTTTTTTGTCTCTATCTCCTTCAGTTCTTCTCTGACCTCAGTTATTTCTTGTCTTCTGCTAGCTTTTTAGTTTTCTTAATTTTGCTTCTCCATTTCTTTCAATTTTGATGATAGGGTGTCGAGTTTTGATCTTTCCTTGCTTCTCATGTGGGCATTTTTTTTTTGCTATAAATTTCCCTCTGGACACTGCTTTAAATATGTCCCAGAGATTCTGGTATGTTGTGTCTTTATTCTCATTGGTTTCAAAGAACATCTTTATTTCTGCCTTCATTTCATTGTTTATCCAATCATCATTCAGGAGTAAGTTGTTCAGTTTCCATGTAGTTGTGCAGTTTTGAGTGAGTTTCTTAATCCTGAGTTTTAATTTGATTACACTGTGGTCTGAGAGACTGTTTGTTATAAATTTCCATTCTTTTACATTTGCTGAGGAGTGATTTACTTCCAATTATGTGGTTAATTTTAGAGGAAGTGAGATGTGGTGCTGAGAAGAATGTATATTCTGTGGATTTGGGGTAGAGAGTTCTGTAGATGTTTATTAGGTCCAGATCTGTGTGCAGGTCCTGGATATTCTTGTTGATTTTCTATCTCATTGATCTGTCTTATAATGACTAGAGTGTTGAAGTCTTCCACTATTGTTGTGCAGGAGTCTAAGTTACTTTGTAGGTCACTGAGAACTTGCTTTATGTATCTGGGTGCTCCTGTATTGGGTGCATATATATTTAGAATCATTAGCTCTTCTTGTTGCATTGATCCTTTTGCCATTATGTAATGCCCTTGTTTGTCTCTTTTGATCTTTGCTGCTTTAAGTCTGTTTTATCAGAGACTAGGATTGCAACCCCTGCTTTTTTTTTTTTACTTTCCATTTGCTTGGTAAATCTTCCTCCACCCCTTTATTTTGAGTGAATATATGTCTTTGCATGTGAGATGGGTCTCCTGAATATAGCACATTCATGGGTCTTTACTTTTTATGCAGTTTTCCAGTCTGTGTCTTTTGATTGGAGCATTTAGGCTGTTTACATTTAATGTTAATATTGTTATTTGTGAATTTGACCCTGCCATTTTGTTACTGGCTGGTTGTTTAACCTGTTGGTTAATGCAGTTTCTTCCTTGTATCAATGGTCTTTACCATTTACTACATTTTTGCAGTGGCTTGTACTGGTTGTTCCTTTCTATGTTTATTTCTTCCTTCAGGAGCTCTTGTAAGGTAGGTCTGGTGGTGATGAAATCTCTCAGCATTTGCTTGTCCATAAAGGATTTTATTTCTCCTTCACTTATGAAGCTTAGTTTGGCTGGATAGGAAATTCTGGGTTGAAAGTTCTTTTCTTTAAGAATGTTGAATGTTGGCCCCCACTCTCTTCTGGCTTATAGGGTTTTTGCTGAGAGATCCACTGTGAGGCTGATGGGCTTCCCTTTGTGGGTGACCTGATCTTTCTCTCTGACTGCCCTTAGCATTTTTTCCTTCATTTCAACACTGGTGAATATGGTAATTATGTGTCTTTTTCTACCTCCTAATGAGGAGGAGTATCTTGAGGAATATCTTTGTGTGTTCTCTGTGTTTCCTGAATTTGAATGTTGGCCTGCCCTGCTAGGTTGGGGAAGTTCTCCTGGATAATGTCCTGAAGAGTGTTTACCAGCTTAGATTCATTCTCCCTGTCACATTCAGGTACACCAATCAAGTGTAGATTAGGTCTTTTCACATAATCCTATATTTCTTGGAGGCTTTGTTCATTTATTTTAATTCTTTTTTCTCTAATCTTGCCTTCTCATTTCATTTCATTAAGTTATCTTCAATCTCTGATATCCTTTCTTCTGCTTGATCTATTTGGCTATTAAAACTTGTGTATGCTTCATGAAGTTCTTGGGCTGTGTTTTTTAGCTCCATCAAGTCATTTATGTTCTTCTCTAAGCTCCTCATTCTAGTTAGCATTTAGTCTAATCTTTTTTCAAGTTTCTTAGTTTCTTTGTATTGGGTTAGAACATGTTTCTTTAGCTCAGAAAGGTTTGCTATTACCCACCTTCTGAAGTCTGCTTCTGTCAGTTCATCAAATTCATTCTCCATCCTGTTTTGTTCCCTTGCTGGTGAGGAGTGTTGTGATCCCTTGTAAAATATTTGATGATTTCATCCTTTTTGTACCAGTTTCTTTCTATCTTCCTGGGTGTATCTACCTTTGATCTTTAATGTTTGTGATTTTGGATGCAGTCTCTGAATGGACATTTTTTCTGTTGATGTTGAAGCTATTTCTTCTTTTTTTAGTTTTCCTTCTAATAGTCAGGCCCCTCTGCTGTAGGACTTCCGGAGTTCCACTCCAGATCTTCCTTGTCTGGGAATCACCCATGGCAAATATGGAGCAGTGAGGATTGTTGCCTGATGTTTCCTCTGATGGCTTCATCCCAGAAAGGTACCCATCAAGTGTTAGCCTGAGCTCTCTTGTATGAGGCTTTTTTTGGTTATTCAGGGGCCAGGGAGCCACTTGAGGAGACAATCACACCCTTGTCTGCCTGCAGAGGTGCTGCTGGGCTGCCTCAGACTCAGCCAGGATGCTGTGGAGGCTTCCTCTGTCTTTTATTTACATTGATGAGAGTAGACTCGCCTTTGTGATGGTAGATGCCCTCCCCTCCACTAACCTCTATCATCCTGTGTTGAGCTCAGACTAATGTGCTGACTGTAAAACTCTCAAGCAACAGGATTTCATTTTGCTGGTCTTTCTATGAGTAAGAACTGCCAACCTGTATCACCTGTTTCACTGCATTCAACTCTCCCTCTTTCTGGGGAGCAGGTAGATCCATTCTGCAGGCACTCTTGATGCTAGTTAAAACTTCCATTCAGATCTGTGTGGACAACTTGCAGCACTGGGCTGGCCAGAGCTGTTGTTTGGATCTGTGTTGGTAACTCACAGCACTTTTCCTGGACTGTGGGTTGCAATGGCCATGGGAGAAGCACAGTATCTGAACTGGAGTGCTGAGTGGGTAAAGTCCTCGATCCTCCATTCAGTTGCATTTCCCGGGTTGGGCAGCACCTTGCCCTGCCTTGGTTCACCCTCTCTGGGCTACACCCGCTGTCCAACCAGTCCCATTGAAATGAGCCTGGTACTTCAGTTGGAAATGTGGAGATTATTCTCCTACTATGTCTCTCTCACTGGGAACTGCTCTCCGGAGCTGTTCCTATTCAGCCATCTCGGTGGAAGTCCCAACATTTTCTTATATATCTGTACACTGCTGGTGGAAATGTGAATTAGTATAGTGAATTTTAAAAATAGTATGGAAATTTATTTAAAAACTAACAATAAAATTAACATGTGATCTAGCAATCATACTTCTGGGGTAAATATCTAAAATATCTGAAATCGGTATGTCAAAGGGATAGTTGCATTCATTTCACATGTTCATTTTAGCATTATTAATAGGCAAAAGATGATAACAATTTAATTGTCCACCAACAGATAGATAATGTGGTATGTTTACTGAATGGAATATACTATACAGCCTCTAAAAAGAAGGACATTTTGTCTTCTGTGACAACACAGATGAAATTGGAGGACATTATGCTAAGTGAAGTAAACCAGGTACAGAAAGACAAGTATGGTATAATCTCATTTACATATGGTATCTAACACAGTCATTCTCATCCAAACAGAAACGAGAAAGGTGTTTATCAGAGGGTAGAGTAGGAAAGGGAGAAAAAGGGATAGAAAAAAAGGAGATGTTACTCAAAGTGTACAAAGTTTCAATTAGACTAGAGGAATAAGTTTTGGTGATTTTTTGCACTATAAGGTAACCACAGTTAACAAATGAGTTCTATATCTCAAAATTTCTAAAATAAAACATTTTTGATGTCCACACAACAAAAAATGTTAAGTTGGTGAGGTAATGGATTTATTAATTATCTTGACTGACTTTCTCTACAATGTATTCATAACATCGTACCCTATAAATACATAAAATCATTTGTCAATTAAAAATAAATAATATCAGTGAAATTCAAAAACATAATATCTGTTGGTGAATTCCTTTTGGCTGAGCATGTGGTTGATCTTAGAGTATGTGTTGGTGTGCAGAAGAGAAAAACATGTTTTCTCTTGTGTTGGATGGAGTATCCTGTGGGTATCTTTAGGTCCAAAGACCATTATCCTAAGCAAAGTAATACTGTAATAGTAAACCAAATACTGCATATTCTCACTTATAAGTGGGAGGTAAACATTGAGAACACACAGAAGCAAAGCTGGGAACAACAGATACTGAGGCCGACTTGAAGGAGTAGAGGGAGAATCAAAAAACTGCCTACCGGGTACTATGTACACTACCTGGGTGATGAAATCATTTGCACATGAAACCCCAGTGACTTGCAATTTACCCATGTAACAAACCAGCACAGGTACCCCTAAACCTAAAATAAAAGTTGAAAAAACAATAAAAATAAAAACATAATGTAGAATTAGTAAAGCCTGACACAAAATAGTACAGGTTGTATTATCTCATTTACATAAAGTGTGTGTTGCGGGAGAAGACTTACTATAAATCAGGCTAGTAAGCCTCCTCGGGGAGATGAGGACTAGAAAGGAGTGTGATAAGGGTTTTGTGGCAGCTGTTCTTTTTCTGAATTTTAATGGTAGGTTCACAGATTTGTTTAGTTTGTAGAAATAAATCCCACTGTTTATTTATGTCATGGCATTTTACTACATGTCCATTAGGATCTTAAATTAAATTTAATCCTTTGAATTGGAGCTGCAAGTTACTTAAAAAAGATTTAAAATTTTAAAAAATAAGTAAGGACAAATTATACCATTAAATTAATGTGGTATAATCACTGTTTCTCCAGTTTGCTATTAGACGTTTTCTGTGAAAGTGACAGAAGCTCCCTTGTTATTTGATTCTTAATGACTGTAGCAACTTCTGTTCCAATAAAAGGTAGCACTACCACTCATTGACTTCCTATTGAGTCCTTCGAAAAGGAAAAGTTTTGAGCCTTAATTCCCTGGTTCCATTATACCTATCTTGTATGATTGCACAGAAATAGTCCAAAACATATCTGCTAACACGTCTAGTTACTTAGACTTTCCATTTTTTCACATCAACAATTAACAACTCCATCATTCTTGTGACTACCTTTAAATTTGTCATCTCAGTATAATTCCACATCATGAATTTTATTTGCTAATAATTTACGCCTTTAACTTGGTATTATATCATCACAATAATCTTATTTCTTTATTCTATTCATCTATTAACATCAAGAACTCTGACCTCTTAAACAATTCTGATGGTAGCGGTGCTTTCAGGACTCTCTTGAATTTATTCTCTTATCCATCTTAAATTTTTGTTCATTTATCACTTCAGTTTCTGCCATTATCTGAAATTGCATTATCTTTTTATCATTGCACTTTTTTGTCAGTTCAATAATACCCAATTCTAATCTCTACCTAGACTCTCAAACTCTATTGAAGAAAATGGTATAATTTTTATCATATGGGTACTAGACTTGTGTTCTATAAATGTCACTGGATCTTTGACACATGCATCAGGTCAAACCACCTCAAAATGTTGTGACTTAAAACAACAGTTAATTTATTCTCACAGATTTTTGTGTCAGATGGGGTGACTTCACTTTATGTTTGATATCTGTGGATCTAGTTTTTTCCACAAGTTCTCTCATTCTTGGTTAAGTAGGCCAGCTGGAGAATTCCTCTCATGTCTATGGCGGAGGATCTAAGGAAGATGTCTGATAATGCAAATGATTTCTACATATCAGTTTGCAACACATATGAAATTCTTTGATTAAAGCAACTCATATTGCTGAACTCAAAGCCAAAATTGGAGAATTGCATATAAATTCAAATGGCAAAAGCCCATGCACAGTGAGGGTTAACAAACCAATGTTACTGTATGTTTCTATTTGGCTCCAAATATAATTCACATCCAAATACAAATACAAGTTTGTATTTCCTTTTCTAAGTTCCAAATCTTATTGTAGCAGACTTTTGTCTCCCACTTCACAGGGAAAAAGTCTGTTCAGCATGAATTTCTAGTTTTCTATCTTCCACTTTGGATTTACCTGTATTTTCTTTTACGCTTTTCTATATCTTTCCATTATCAAAATGAAAGAAAAAGTTGATCATTTTTAATATAGTTTCATGCTACTTCTTAAAAATCTAGATTCCTGTTTCTCAATTGAGCACATTCTTTCTGTCCTTTAATATATCTCGTGTGTGTGTGTGTGTGTGTGTGTGTGTGTGTGTGTGTGTGTGTGTCTATGTGGGTGTGCAGTGTGCAGGTATACATCCTCTTCTTCTGCCTTGTTTATATAAGGTGCTGTAAAAAAGTCTATGTCCTGGGGGTATTTTGTTTAAAACATAATGTTCAAAATCAATTATTTGGGCAATGAAAAATGTAAAAAAAATGTAT
This sequence comes from Leontopithecus rosalia, assembly GCA_028533165.1. Taxonomy (NCBI): domain Eukaryota; kingdom Metazoa; phylum Chordata; class Mammalia; order Primates; family Cebidae; genus Leontopithecus; species Leontopithecus rosalia. Next base: position 61,284,740 of record CM052648.1, on the reverse strand, counting down.
ATTTCATCTTGCAAAGCCAATTGCTTTAAGATCCTTCAAAGAGACTATGAGAAAGAAAATCTTTGCCTAAATTCTAAGAACCCCTTATAATTAATGCTATTAAAACAGCAGTGTCGAATTAGCAAGGTCAATGCAAACTTCTCAAGACTTACCTTCCTTGATTCCTCTGGACATGGTTCCTCTTGCAGCCATGTTCTTATCCTTTGGATCCTCTGTCACATGGGAGAATGCTCTTCTCCAGTATATTTCTCTGCTTGCTCCTTGAATGTCTTTTTTTTAAGGTGGTTTTGAATATCTGTGATGTAATACATTATGTCAGGGTTTATAACATAACTACCCGGGAGAAACTATATTTTTCTTAGTTTGCTGTCCTTGAGGACACCACATTGTCAACTCAAGGCATCCTGTTCTTCTCTTTTACCCACTTTCTTTGTTCCCATCTTGCTCTTTTGAATTCTTTCCTTCCTCATGAATGCTTCTGGTATTTTACCTGGCTAGAAATGTTCCTATGGTGAGGTGAGTAATGCTACAAAATGTGATTTATTTGGCTCCCATGTTCTCCAGGGGATTGTCCTACTACTGTGTTTTGGATTATTTCGAATTCCACTGTGAGTTATAATAACGATTTATCTGTAAAATAAGCCATCTCTCACCACAAAAGATTGACAGAATTGAAAAATGTCTGCTACAAAAGAAGAAAAAACATACAGAACTATTGAAAAATGCATGAGGAATTCCTACTGATTTATTAAGAAATTCTAGGTACTGTGGGAATAGACAACTCAAATTTCAGTTACTTTTTTTAAAAAAGTAAACCTTTTCCCCAAATGGATTGATTTGGATCATGATTTCAGAATGTTTATAAATTCATATGTATCCTCTTAAGAAACTCCAAACCCTTAAAATAGTTTTAAGAATGTCTGTTCATTGTCAATGCTGAAAACTTGGTATTTTAAATAATCAATTCAGTACTACAAAATCCAGGTGGAGGAGAAAAACAAAAAACGTTGAGATGATTCAATAGCTACCTAAAAATGCCTGTCTTCAGAAGATAGATGTTTCTGGTTTTGCTAACTCTTCTCCATCTTTTCTTGTAAAGAATCATCATTTATTTAAAAGACAACAGAACAGGAAAATAAGATACTGTAAAAGAAAACTAAACTAAAATGGCAAACACAAAAATACTGAAAAGAAAGAGCCAGAGGCCATCATCAAAGAAGAATGGACTGGGTCTGTGAGTAAGCCCTGTTTTTGGCCTGGCCTGAACCTACCCATAAGAACTCAGAGTCAATGGATTTGGATTCTTTCTCTTTCCAGGGTTTTTTTCATGGTCAAGTAAAAGTTATTGAAAGTTTCTGCCTTATTTGGAAATATTTTCCATGTTCCATGCCTCTGAGCAGAGGTTAAAACACTGAGAGAGGCTGGGTTACATGTCAACTGGTCAGATGCTTCAGAGTTCTGTATTCACTAAGTCGAGAATTGAGCCCTCACTTCTCAGTCCTATTTTCTTCTTGCATCTCTCTGTCCTAATACCTCCAGACAGGAAAAGGGCAGTAGTGAGGTTCGGAGAGAGGAGTTAGAAAAGAGGCAATTGGTTCTCCCTCTGTTTTTTATTCTACTAAATAAGACTGTTGGAACACTTGATTCTGATTATAGCATTTCTACCTTCTACACAGCGACTCTGATTCTAGAACTATCTCACCATGCATCCCTCCTCTCAACAGGCTGAACTCTTTTTTTTTTTTTTTTTTTTTTTTTGAGACGGAGTTTCGCTCTTGTTACCCAGGCTGGAGTGCAATGGCGCGATCTCGGCTCACCGCAACCTCTGCCTCCTGGGTTCAGGCAATTCTCCTGCCTCAGCCTCCTGAGTAGCTGGGATTACAGGCACGCGCCACCATGCCCAGCTGATTTTTTGTATTTTTAGTAGAGACAGGGTTTCATCTTGTTGACCAGGATGGTCTCGATCTCTTGACCTCGTGATCCACCCTCCTCGGCCTCCCAAAGTGCTGGGATTACAGGCGTGAGCCACCGCGCCCGGCCCAGGCTGAACTCTTGATCACAGGATTCCCATTTTGAATTGACAGTGCCTTTTTTGGAACTTGAATTTAGGTATTATGTTTTCTAGTAGAAGGAAGAGCGAAGGTTTTATGAGGATGTTGTTAGTAAATCCTTATTCCCATTCACCCTAAAATCCTTTAACTAGGCTTGATTTTTCTCTTTTTCTACAAACTTGTGACTGTCATAATGCATACATAACCGAAGTATTTAGTAAGTTTAGCAGTGATATTCTCAAAAAGTGGAGTGCTAACCTGTACTGTTTTTCTTTGCTTCTATTTCAAATTCTATCTTAGACAAAAAGACCCCAGGAACGTGAAGACATGGTGTGAGTAAAAAAGGCTCACCTGTGAGTTTGAAAGCACTAGTGTCAGAATAACCTGAAAGCAGTGTAGAATCCAAATGAGCTCTGAACCCAACTGTGAACTCTCATGTTTCCTGCAATTTCCATATTAGTCTTAATCACTTTTAAAATCATTCCTTTTGAGCAGTGTTTTATCAGTTCCTTCTCAAGAATATTAAACATGATTCTTTCTGCCTGAATTGGGGATTTATTGGGTCATGGATTTATCTCATGATGCCAGTAATCACCAGGGATGTTGTATCATCATCCACCAAATCTTGTCTACTCTTTTTTTCCAAAATTATACTTTAACTTCTGGGATACATGAGCACAGTGTGCAGGTTTGTCACATAGAAGTACACATGACATAGTGGTTTGCTGCACCCCTCAATCTGTCATCTACATTAGGTATTTCTCCTAATGGTATCCTTCCCCTAACCACCCCCCCACCCCCTGACAGGCCCCGGTGTGTGATGTTCCCCTCCCTGTGTTCATGTGTTCTCATTGTTCAACTCCCACCTATGAGTGAGAACATGCAGTGTTTGGTTTTCTGTTCTTGTGTCAGTTTGCTGAGAACGATGGTTTCCAGCTTCATCCATGCCCCTGCAAAGGGCATGAATTCATCTTTTTTTATGGCTGCATAATATTTCATGGTGTATATGTGCCACATTTTCTTTATTAGTCTATCGTTGATGGGCATTTGGGTTGGTTCCAAGTGTTTGCTATTGTGAACAATGCTGTAATAAACATAAGTGTGCATATGTCTTTTTTTTTCTTGAGATGGAGTCTAGCTCTTTTGCTCAGGCTGGAGTACACTGCTGCAATCTCAGCTCACTGCAACCTTCACCTCCCAGGTTCAAGCAACCCTATGCCTCAGCCTCCCAAGTAGCTGGGATTACAGGTGCACACCACCACACCCAGCTAAATTTTTTGTATTTTTAGTACAGACCAAGTTTCACCATCTTGGCCTGGCTGGTCTTGAACTCCTGACCTCCTGATCCATTGCCCTCAGCCTCCCAAAGTGCTGGGATTACAGGCATGAGCCAACCCACCTGGCCGTGCATGTGTCTTTATAACAGAAGGCTTTATACTCCTTTGGGTATATGCCCAGTAATGGAATTGCTGGGTCAAATAGTATTTCTGCTTCTAGCTCTTTGAGGAATCGCCACACTGTCTTCCATAATGCTTGAACTAATTTATACTCCCATCAACAGTGTAAAACTGTTCCTATTTTTCTACATCCTCTCCAGCGTCTTTTGTTTCCTGACTTTTTAATGACTGTCATTCTAAATTGTGTAAGATGGTATTTTATTGTGATTTTGATTTGAATTTCTCTAATGACCACTGATAAGCTTTTATTCATATGTTTGTTGGCTGCATAAATGTATTCTTTTGAAAAGTATCTGTTCATATCCTTCACCTACTTTTTGATGTGGTTGGGTTTTTTTGTAAATTTGTTTAAGTTCTTTGCAGATTCTAGATATTAGGCCTTTGTCAGATGGATAGATTGAAAAAAATTTCTCCCATTCTGTGGGTTGCCTGTTCACTCTGATAATAGTTTCTTTTGCTGTGCAAAGCTTTTTTGTTTAATTAGATCCCATTTGTCTATTTTGGCTTTTGTTGCCATTGCTTTCAGTGTTTTAGTCATGAAGTCTTTGCTCATGCTTATGCCTGAATGGTATTGCATAGGTTTTCTTCTAGGGTTTTTATGGTTTTAAATCTTACATTTGAATCTTTAATCCATCTAGAATTAACCTTTGTGTAAGGTGTAAAGAAGAGGTCTAATTTCAGTTTTCTGTGTATGGCTAGCCAGTTTTCCAACACCATTTATTAAATAGGGAATCCTTTCCCCATTGCTTGTTTTTGTCAGCTTTGTCAAAGATCAGATGGTTGTAGATGTGTGGTGTCATTTCTGAGGCCTCTATTTTGTTCCATTGATCTATATCTTTTATTGGTACCAGTGCTATGCTGTTTTGGTTACTGCAGCCTTGTAGTATAGTTTGAAGTCAGATAGTGTGATGCCTCCAGGTTTGTTCTTTTTGCTTAGAATTTTCTTGGCTCTGCTGGCTCTTTTCTGGTTTAATGTAAAATTTAAAGTATTCTTTTTCTAATTCTGTGAATGTAATCAATGGTAGCTTGATGGGAATAGTGTTGAATCTATAAATTACTATGGGAAGTATGCCCATTTTCACGATATTGATTCTTCCTATTCAGGAGCAAGAAATGTTTTTCTATTGTTTGTGTCCTCTCTTATTTCCTTGAGCAGTGGTTTGTAGTTCTCCTTGAAGAGGTTCTCCACATCTCTTGTATATTGTATTCTTAGGTATTTTATTCTCTCTCATTGTGAATGAGAGTTTACTCATGGTTTGGCTCTCTGTTTGTCTGATTGGTGTGTAGGAATGCTTGTGGTTTTTGCACACTGATTTTGTATCCTGGGACTTTACTGAAGTTACTTATCAGTTTTGGAGATTTGGGGCTGAGATGATGGGGTTTTCTAAATCTACAATCATGTCATTTGCAAACAGTGACAATTTGACTTCCTTTTTTCCTACTTGAATACCGTTTACTTTTTTCTCTTGCCTGATTGTCCTGGCTAGAATTTCCAATACTATATTGAATAGGAGTGGTGAGAGAGGGCATCCTTGTCTTGTGCCAGTTTTTGAAATGAATGCTTCCAGTTTTTGTCCATTCAGTATGATATTGGGTGTGCGTTTGTCACAAATAGCTCTTATTATTTTGAGATACGTTCTGTCAATACCTAGTTTATTGAACTTTTATATCATGAAGGGCTGTTGAATTTTGCCAAAGGCCTTTTCTGCATCTATTGAGATAATCATGTGTTTTGTCATTGATTCTATTTATGTGATGGATTACGTTTATTGATTTGCATATTTTGGATCAGCTTGCATCCCAGGGATAAAGCCTACTTAATTCTGATGGATAAGCTTTTTGACTTGCTGGATTCAGCTTGCCAGTATTTTATTGAAGATTTTTGCGTTGATGTTTATTAGGGATATTGGCCTGAATTTTTTGTTGTTGTTGTTATGTCTTTGCCAGGTTTTAATATCAGGATGATACTGGCCTCATAAAATGAGTTAGGGAGGATTCCCTCTTTTTCTATTGTTTGGAATAGTTTCAGAAGAAATGGTACCAGTTTCTGTTTGTATGTCTGGTAGAATTTGGGTGTGAATCAGTCTGGTCCTGAACTTTTTTTGGTTGGTAGGCTATTAATTACTGACTCAATTTCAGAGCTTGTTATTGGTCTATTAAGGGATTCAACTTCTTCCTGGTTTAGTCTTGGGAGGATGCATCTGTCCGGAAGTGTATCCATTTCTTCTTGATTTTCTAGTTTATTTGCATAGAGGTATTTATAGTATTCTCTGATGGTAGTTATTATTTCTGTGGGATCAGTGTCTGCTCTCTTATCCAATTTCTTTGTAAGGCCCTGAAGGGAAATTTGAGCAGACCACACCCATCCATCCGTTTACTACTCTGAACTCAAACCTCAATTACATGGATACAATCTATCTCTCTACATAGATAATCCAACAGGTTGAACATGTACAGAAGAATAAAGTTTGGCATTTTGGTGAATTTATGCATCTCCCTCATTGCCTCCCCTTATTCAATAGAGCAAGAGGATGTAAATAACTCCAACAGGGAAACTATCTAACAATTGCATAGTGTTTCTCTTAAAAAAAAACCTCAGCATGCTGTTGTCAGAAAAGCGGGAGTAGAGCCTGCCAAAAAAAATACATAAAATCTCAAAGAAAGAACTTCCAGATTCAGCCATAACAAATAGGATTCTCTGTAGACTCTATTTCTGATCTGCGTTTTCTTCCTTGAATTCCCCTCTCCTTTTCCATTATATCACCTGAGAAGGTGGTATAATGGAAACCAATTCCCTCTCTTAGAAAACCCAATTCCCTTTCTTAGAAAAAAACCCTATGTCTTCTATGGGAATAGTCTTCATTTTTTGTTGTTGTTTTCTCCTATTTTCTGGAAATGAAATTTATTCTTTGTGTTTCATTTGGGTGAAGATTGACATTTCCCTCTTTCACTATTCACAGATTCCTGAGAACAGAGGATTCTAGTCTTCCTGGATTCTACAATTCTAGATCAATAGTGCTATCACATAGTTACCTACAGGGAGATATATTTTCATATTATAGCAAATATGCGGTATGCATATTGTGTGGAAATTACTGACAGTTATCATTGGAAACCATTCAGTTTAATTGTACATTTGGGAAAGAACATTTTCCCCAATAGTTCCTATCCTCTACCCTTCAATTATTAACTTTAAGAGCATATGGTTGGTTCTTTTCACATTTGAGAACTTGGCATCACTGAAACTTTCACTAACCTGCTCCTCAGCTTGTATTATATTATTTTCATTCTGGTCCTACTGTTCTAAAAACAGGAGGAGTTAGATTATCCTTCTTAACAATTAACTATCCCTCTTCTCTGCTTGTCTGTTGCTATGAACTGAATTACATCACTACCACCCCAAAATGTATACGCTGATACCCTAAACCCAGTGAGATGGCATTTAGCTACAGGGTTTTTGGGAGACCATTAGCTTTAGGTGATGTCATAAGGGTAAGGTCCTCATGATGAGATCAGTGTGTTTAATAGAAGAGATAAAAGAGTGCTTATTTATTGTCTCCTCTTCTCTCCACCATCAGCAAATCAGAAAGAGAGCATTCACCAAAATCAGCCATGCTGACATCCTGATCTCAAACTTCAACCTCCAGAACTATGAGAAAATAAATTTCTGTTGTTTAAACCACGCAATGTATAGTATATTATTATGGCTGTGCGAGCCAACTAAGACATCCCTGAACTTAATGAAGTCAGGGATGGTCTGGCTTCTTTATAAGTACTCATAAGTACTTTACATGTACTTATAAGTACAGATGTTTTTCTACTTATATTCCAATAATTCCATGGTAAGTTAAAAATATTATGAGTCAGAAACTCATTTAATACATCTAACCTATTAAACATCATAGCCTAGTCTAACCTACCTTAAACCTGCTCGGAACACTTACATTAGCCTGCAGCTGTGGGAAAATCGTCCAATATAAAGCCCATTTTATAATAAAGTATTGAATATCATATGTAATTCATTGAATAATGAACTGAAGTATAGCTTCTACTGAGCACATATAGATTTTATACCATCATAAAGTCAAAAAATCAGAAGTTGAACCATCATAACTTGAGTACTGTCTATGCCTTATAAATACTTCATAAATTCTTGATAAATATTTGTTGACTTAATACACATAGGTCATAGGCCAGAGAGACAAAACCTGTTTTGTAACTCAGGGAGTCCAATCCAACTTGTCATGGCTAGAAAGTCTACAAAGTGATGGTACCTATTACCTGTAGTAATAAACTTTATTGATTTGGGAGGAGAATATTCTTGCATTATGGATGAGCCTTGCAGTGGCAGTAAAAAGCTGACTCAGCAGTATGACTCTGGCCATCTCTCAAGCTCTCTTTATATCAGAAAGAACACTTACATAATTGAAAGCCTGACATATCTGAGCCATCTTCAAGAATTCAAAATGTAAAAGAAAGGAAGCAATTACATCGGTTACCTTTAAGTAAGTCAAACAATTTCTATTTTCCTGCAAGAGTGAAGTCATAAGACCCCATTAAAAAATCACCTGTGCTTGTGATCCAGCACTGCAAAAAATATCACCAGTCTCCTTCCACTGCCTTAATTCCAACACCTTTTACCATTGGCTTCATGTGTGTAATTTTCTCCCTGTTTCTTCACTTTTCATTTCTGCCTCACTGCTCAAAACGTTCAGATTTTTCAGCAGCAATTTGTTTTCTTTAATCTAGTTTTTTCCACTAAATGATCGTGGTTCTATGCTATATTGCCCATGGACCAATCTCATTCCTTTTCCACGTATCAGTTCCCTATTATCCTGGAGGATGTGCAGAATTCATTACTAGTGTTCAGAATTCATTGCCTGAATTTATAGTTTTTAGGGATACTCAGTTATATCCCTAACCCATGCCTTGGGGCAATAGGTTGAAGTGTAGTTCAAACAAGGAGCCTGTTTTACTCAAGTGGCACTTGTTCTACTGGAGTTGAGGCTTTCATCTATACCTGGGTAAAATCTTGGGAGGTCATGTACATTTTCAGGAAATGCTAAGATCTCTGTTACAAAGAAAAGGGAGTTGTAGGTGGGGAAAGGATGATAGGGCTCCTTGACCCTATGTTTTCTTCTGGTTTGTTTTCTTTTATAGTGGCAGCACAATGGTGAATTATTTCTCACCTCCCATGGGACTTCGCAAGACATCCCAACTCTTCTAGCAGTAGCATATTGTATGAATGTCCACATCCAGAAAGAGATGCTGACATTGCTATTCACAGGCTTGGAAGAAGTAATAAAATCAGGGAAAATATGCAAAGATATGTTGCTGCAAATAGTTTTGTTGGCAAAAAATAGAACATTGCACAGAATGTACTCAAATGTTAGCTTAACAGAAGGCCAGGACATTCTGAGCATGTAAGGAACGAGAGAAGCAGTTTGAAGAAAGTGTTGGAAGTTTGATGATATCACTGAAGAAAATAGCAGTTGGAAATTACTAAGCACATTAAAGAAAACAAAGAGGCTAGGTGTGGTGGTTCATGCCTGTAATCCCAGCACTTTGGGAAGCTGAGGCGGGCAGATCACAAGGTCAAGAGATCAAGACCATCCTGGCCAACATGGTGAAATCCTGTCTCTACTGAAAACACACACACACAAAAAGAATAATATTTTTAAAGAAGTATCATAGGTCTTAGCTGAAGTATCATGAATTTAATACCATAAAAGTAAAGAAATACCTATCCAAACAATTGCGTGAATTTCTATGGCAGTGGCCAGAATTGTAATGTCGAAGAGTGGCTAAAGTTATGTATATGTATATTGGTTATGTATATGTGGCAAGATAGTTGAGGGTGCTGACAGGACTGCAACTGAAGTGAGGTCTCATGGCATAAGGGATGGATGAGGAGGAAAGGAAACCTGGTAGGTTAGGATGTCTTCTATTCTCTGACTCTAACTTTTATCCCCAAAGTTAATGTTTATTCTTCTGGTTTAAATTTCTGATTGTTTTCTGAAATGTATTATTGATGGTCCCAAAATATTTAAAGTTTATGTATTCACCAACACATATTTGGTGATCATTAAAATAATTTTCCCGAAGCATGTCACGTTTTTACTTTTTATTCGTGTTGCAAATTCATTGTAAACTATGCATCTAGTCTTTATGCATAATACACAAACAAAGTATGAGAATGACGATCTGTAAGAGAAGCACATGGCAGAAGAAAATTCACTTTAAAAAATTCTAAATTCTGCTATTGAAAAGAAAGAATCAATAGCTATCTCTATATGATTTTTTCAGAGAAAGCACTTTTATTAGGCTTTGTGACACGAAAAATATATTCCTATAGTCTGGTTTCATTGGTTTAATATCAGTAGGTAGGGTTGTTTTTGGTTTTTGGGTTTTTTTAATCTCCCAGATATGTATCATCTTCATACTCTTAGGACCTTCTGTAGATTTTTTTCTGGTTTTAAAACCTTAGACTTCTTTTTATTATTGTCAGGAGCATTGAGTCTGTATCTAAAAGGAAGTAAGCTATGTTGAGGAAGAAACTTTCTTATGTTTATTAATAAAAAAGAACTATTTTGATTCTAAAAGCAAGTCAGAATAGGCAATTAATCCATCTCCTCGTTGAAGACATTCTTTCACTGGTAATTAGAATTGCTTTGAATAAAAAAATTATGGGATGTCACTTTTATGTAGATAAATCTTTATAAATACTTCATCATGTAAAGTAATGTGACCAAAGGCAATATTGTTCCAGGGAAACAAACAGCAGCTGTAAGAATTTCTTTTTTCTCCTTTGCTGGAATTAGTATCATACAATTGAGAAGTAATACATGGAAATACTAATGTAGCTACCATAAAAATTAACCTGTGGAATTTTGATCATTTCAGGTTATCAAGTCAAACACTCTGTCCTGATAATTTTACGTTTGTTAATTACTGCCCACAGTTAGGCATACCATAGCAAATTCAATAAACTTTCCTGTTTTAGAGTAAAAATTGATTTTTAAGGGGGAAAAGGAAATTAATTCCCATGAAAAAACTTTGGTATTAGCTTTTTATTTTTTCCCAACTTAGTAAGTTACTTATTTTAGAAAATCTGAAATAGGTTACCACAGTTATAAAGTGAGCTGATCCCAAGTTTTTCCTTATCTTAGCCTCTGAAAACAGAGATTTGAGCTTAAATCATAGCTCTATATAGCTAAAGTACTTTGGCCAGCCATTCAGATTTTTTAAGTCTCAGATATTTTTCCCTTATAATGTAGATTGTAATAGTATCTGTCTTACATGGTTATTATGAAAATGAGATAAGAACTATATGCTAGGTATTAGGCCTAGCAAGAGGAACCATGTAATAAATGTTAGCAATAATTAGTAGTAGTCTTATAATTATTGAAGGATGTCATACATATTGTTCTTTTTGTTAAGGAATAGCTACAAATCTGAGATAATCAGCATAATTAAAATAATATATTCAAATATAACTCACTTGCAGGATTTCATTAATGATTTAGATCATGGAAATTCAATTGTTTTTATTAGCATTTTCCTATTTGTAGTACATAAAGTTATTGTTATTATCCATCTGGAATGGTTTGATAACATGTCTTGCAATGTTAAATATTTTCAGATGTTGCTATTATTTTAATGAATAAATTTAAGACATTGAACTGCATAACATAGATTAATTTAAAAACTAAACATTACATTTGCTAAATTGTAGAGAGATTTTTAGAATTTGTCCTCTTTGAATGTAACTGAACTGATATTATCCCAATTCTTTCATTTAATGATGTTATAAAGAAGCTATTTCTATCATAGAATGTAATATTATTGAATATAATTTTAAATATATGTATAATGGTAAACAATTATAAATCTGAAATGTTTAGTATTAGTGACACACAGGATTTTTCATGTGTGTGATTCACTTTCCTGCCTCTGTTTCCAGTTTTATAGCATGTCACTCTATAGATGTACTTATGCTCCAGTACTTACAAGCTACAGCCTGGCCTCAACTTTTAGTTTTTTCAAATGTTAATTCTGCCTAAGAAATTCACTACCTTCTGCTTTCACCCCTTCCGTGTTTGACACTTTTTATGTTAGTCTTCAGAATTCAATCAATCTTTTATTTTCAAAGTGAATTCTTTAATGAACACCATCTGTTCTCCATCACACCTTTCTAGGCCAACTAGCGCAATATCATCTGTATGTTAATAATATATGAAGCAAATCTCTACTAAAGGTTTGTGTTTGTTTCTCTTTGTACATCTGCCTATTCCAGTATTCTGAGATTTTGAGGGAAAAGAATATGTTTTACTCATTCCAATACACATCTCAGTACTTGGCACAAAGTAAAAACATAATGAGTACGTTGTTGCATGAGCAAATAGATAAATAAAGAGATAAATAATGAATACTATTTTGGGCTCTTGAATTACTTCAAGTTGCATTTGGCAAGTCTCTACTGCCATACCAAATTCTTCAAAGAAAGTAGATATCATCACTTTCCAAAATGAAGTTTCTGTTATGGCTATAATTTTCAGTTAAATATGAGGTTTGAATATAACAGTCTTGAGCTTAATAGAATTTCTTTCACTAAAATGGCTTATTTTTAAAGAAAAACCAAAAGTAGATTAAAATAGATGTTTCATTATCCAATCAACATTATAATATTTACAGAAGCCTAAAAAAGGGATACAATTTTAACCATATACCCAATAAAAATATATTATTTCAATTTTTCTTACAGTTTGTATTCATCTTGAGACTTAAATTAACGTATTTGTAACCATCTTCTAGAAGCAATTTTACTTCCTGCTTTTTCAGCTTTTTGTTGTGTATTTCATACAAATTGTTCATGTGTCTTTACATTACCATTTTGAAAATGTCTATGTGATATTTTGCATTAGTATATCAATTTAGATATTTAGCTTGGATTTTTTTATTATAGTATAGTAAATACACAATGGGTATTTTTGTCATTTATTTTTTCACTTTCTTGTACCTTATCACTTAATATTTTAAAAATAATTTTATATGTACTCACTAAATAACTCAATGTTATCTCATTATAAAAATGTTATCAGTGTATCAGAAGGTTGTAGATGCTTTTCTTCCAACCTTTCTTTTCCCTACAAGCCATTTTGCTAACTTTAAATAAAAGCCATCCAGCCTATCCAAAGGTTGAACATATTTTTGTTATACTTTGAAATTCAATTAGTCTTTCATTTTCTCCATCACTTCCATCAGAAGTTTCAACATATTCTTCTCCTAACCATTTCTTCCCTTAAAAGCTATTTTTGTTAACCTTAAAAGTAATCTAAATTATTCTATTTAATAAACACTAGTAAAATAGAGAAATATATCCCAATTCTATTAGCTATGCATTCAAAATTTTTAAGTAGGTAACATTTACTTTTTATATAGTTTGCAAACATTTTTTAATATTTTAAAAACAACAAAATGTATGGCAATACTTTGTCTTGGCAAAACAGTCAAAATAGCTTAGTAGGAAGAAAAAAGTCTTAATGAATAAAAGAATAAGAAATCACAGCAAACTGATGGAATATATAAAAATAAAACATACAAATTTGAAAACTGAAAACTTCAATATGTGTGATAAAAATTTGTTGGACTGTCTTAGCAGAATGGCAATAATGGCAATAAATCAGCAAACTTAAAAAATAAATAAGTCAGCAAACTTAAAAAAATTAGTCAGACATTCTCCAATATGAGAGACAGGAAAAGTATACTACAGATATTGAATAAAGCCTCAGTAACCTCCAAGACAATTTCTGGAGAGCTCATATGTGCGTATTAGGGTCCCTAAAGAAGAGGAGAAAGAGAATGAGATAGAAAATAATTGATGAAATAATGACCAAAACACCGAGGATAGACATAAATTTAGAGATTAAAGAAGTTTAGCAAAACCTAAACAGAATGAATTTGGAGACAATCAAGCCTATGTACATGAGAGTCAAATTACTGAAAACCAAAGATAAAACGAAAATCTTGAAAGTAGCAGAGGAAAAAATGACACATTAGAAATAGGAAAACAGTGTTTTGAATGAGAAGTGATACCTTGTTAGAAAGTATGAAGACTAGAATACATTTTTTATCCTTGTAACCACCGGTGGATTCATTTTGCTTGCTACCCAGATAACACCTGATTTATCAAGACAGGAATGGCAATAGAGAAAGAGTTTAATTCACACAGAGTGAAGTGACTGTGAGACAAGAGTTTTATTACTCAAATCAGTCTCTCCAAAAATCTGGAATTTAGGATTTTTCAAGGATAGTTTGGTGGGCAAGGTAATGGGTGCTACTGATTGGTTGGGGATGCAATCATAGGTGTGCAGAAAACAGTCTTTGCTCACTGAGGGCACTTCTGGGTTGGAGCTGCAGGATCAGTTGAGTTTGAAGTCCTGGGTCCAGGTGGAGCCACCTAGTTCTTCCATATGCAAAAACTTGAAAAGCCATCTGAAAAGGCCAATCTTAGGTTCTACAATAGTGATGTTATCTGCATGAGTAAGTGACAAAGTTCCAAGTCTTGTGACCTTAGGAAGAATGACTGGATATCATTTACACCTATATCTTAGCAGAATCCAGGCTCCTCTCATCCTTGGTCTTTCATTAAGTTTGCAAAGAACTTTAGTTTTAGGAAAGGACTATTACCATTTAAACTATAAACTACATTTCTTTCAAAGTTAGCTTGTTCCAAGTCCAATAATGATGGAGGGCACTTTGGAGGCTAAAAGCAAGATGGGGGTTGGTTAGATCAGATCTCCTTCACTGTCATTATTTTCTCATTGTTACAATTTTTGCAAAGGCGTTTTATCTTTAAAGTGTAAGAAAAAAAATCAAACAAATGAACCAACTAACAATAAACTGCTAACCTAGAATTTTCTATTTAGCAAAAATAATTTTCAAGATTGAAAATGAAATAAAAACATAATATAGACTCTTATAAACGGGGAGATTTTTTGCTCCATCAAGACCAGAGCCTCCTCGAGACCCCTGCTTAAAGAAATTCTATCTACCCTGTCTCCCCATTCCCCCACAACTTGGGGGCACGGGGAGACCCAAAGGGGGCAAAGAGGCAGCAGGAGACAGCAGCATTACAAATAGTTGCATGGTGAAGATGGGTCAGGAAGGGCCAGAGTAAGTGCTGTCCCAGCAAGATATCTGGAGTTCAGGCAGTAGTGCTGGGCTGGAGGGAGCGGGGCCTACGGTCCTCATAGAAACCCCTCACACTCAGACTGAAATGCTAGGGACACTGAGGACTCCAGAAAGTAGGGTCTGGACCAGCAGGAGCCAAGCCCCACTAGCAGTTCCCTGAAGACATGCAGCTGGCTGGCAAGGACTACAACTTGAGCAATTCATTAATAAGGGTGCTCTTTTAGCACTCTAGCCTCTCCTGGGTAGGCAGGTGTCCAGTCAAGGCTCTGCCCCTGAGGTAATGACCACTTGGAGAGGCTGGAGACTGTGTGATCCACTGGCCAAGAAGGAACTGCTGAGTAAGAGACACCATGATGTCAGCCACAGGTGGAGGCCACGCAGGAAGATGGAACCCCAAGCTGGCCTTACCATGGGGGTGAGTGCAGCAAGGCTGGCAGAGGAGACCACAGGGGCCATGCAATTGTTGCTTTGAAAAATATCCAGGAGCCCAGCCAGCCCAGCCTGACATATCTCAAGGATGCACAATCAGAGCTGCAGGAAACTGAACTTCATTTTCCAGTTCCAGGTTCATTCTGTCCCCTCTGAGGCATTCTAGTGTTTTAAAAATTCAAATTTTCAAGAATGAAAGAAATACATCATTAATGGAAATATTTGCATGGATATAAAAATTACTTTTATCCTAATTTTTTTCAAATTGCATATGACTGTATAGCATTGTCTTGTGGGGTTCATTATGTATGTAGATGTAGTATACACAACAAATACAAAGATATGTGGATAAAAATCTATAGATAAATTAAAATGAGGGTCTAAAGGTATGATAATAATCCAAAAGAAAGCAAGGAATAAACAACAAATCATAGGAGAGCAACATAGAACCGATTATGAAACGATAGAGCTAAACCCAATGACATCAGTAAATGCATTAAATGTTAATGAACTAAAAATGAATAGTGGGTCTCTACCTAAAGGGTAGTGAACTTGGGATAGGACTGCATCCAAGGTAAACTTTGGTGTGAGCCTAAAACATTTTTTGTGGGAAACATCACTGGCTGAAGAGCACTGGTGGTGCATTATTTTTCATGGAACTTTGAAGAATCATTTCAACTTGGACAGGATCTAGTTATGTTAATTGCAAGGAGTAGGCAGCTCAGTCCTAGGCATGTTGTGAGGACCTCGGGAGTGTCTAATTTGTCTAGCACTAGCAGTGGAAACAGAGGGCCCCTTCTCTGAGACAATAGGAGTGCCAACGATTTCATAAATAAGATCTTTAGCTTGTTTGCATGGCTACTTTTTCCAAAGTAAGATATCTGGTGACAGATGAGAGGTGTTTCTGTCCCAAAATAAGGTGGAAGCAAAGAGGACTGGAAAGAGTGTTCACTCAGTGGTATTCTTCGAGCTATGAAGATAACTGCGGATAAAGATATGGAACTTCATAGTGAGGTACCTCAATCTACTATGTGCCATGGGAAACAGGATACTCAGGCTGCACTAGAATGTCACATAAGTTCTAGTTAGGAAGTTATTAGTGTATTCTGATGTAAACACTGGGTTTTTAACTGTGTGATATGACTCATAACTGTGACAGTATAATTATAGTATTTAGTTATTGATTTAATTTTTTACAAGTTCACGTTGTACTTGAGATGACTTTGGTTGATATCATCCATATTCTTTTTCCTTCCGGGTTTACTCATTCCTCTTCTTTGCCTTGGAAGAACAGATTTGTAGTGACTGCATCAACTTTTGTGTTAGCTTTCAATTGGGTCTGGCTAGCAAGGGGAGTGGGAGGTTGAAGGGAAAAGGGCATGTAAAGTATGGATATTTTTTCTCCTGAGCTTCTCTTCATTAGTCTTAGGCTGTTGGTCTTAGGCTGTCTGCCTCGCTCTGTAGTCCTTTCTTCAAGACTATTCTAACAGCCCCCTGTCCATATCTCTTAGACCTAGGAGTGACAACAACTAGAGTGTCCCTA
This sequence comes from Leontopithecus rosalia, assembly GCA_028533165.1. NCBI lineage: Eukaryota > Metazoa > Chordata > Mammalia > Primates > Cebidae > Leontopithecus > Leontopithecus rosalia. The sequence continues at coordinate 61,268,067 of CM052648.1, read as the reverse complement.
ATTCCATTAGAGGCATCAGTATAGCTTGTGCATACCCTATCGTCCTTACATCTTTTTAATTCATCCTTTTATTAAATCCTCCTGCAGTATCATAATGTAAGTGTGTGCCGTTTGTTTTCTGATGACACTACACTGATACAAGACAAGCTGGACATGTGCTCTGTGTTTTGTTTTTGAATCTTATCCATATTGGACTTAATGTGGTCCGCATAGATTATTATCAACCAAATACTTGCTTCATTGTCATACTTTACCTATCTATCAATCATATTTTGTGAATATTTGTTTTAAGCTAACTTTAGCCTTACTTTTTTTCCCTTAAATACATCTTCTCTATGTTTAGATGTAAAGAGTTTTAGAATAATAAAATTCTTTCTCTCAGAATTTTTCCTTCCAAACTCTACCAGGGTTTAGAACACATTAGGAACACTGTGAATATTTGTTGAGTGTGTGAAGAAATAAATGTGAATGAGTGAGCATGTAAAAAAATAAATAACATAAATAAAAGCTTGAATTAGTTTTAAGTAGTTGTTTGTTGTCTTCTATGTTTACAATATGTATTTATCTCCAGCTCTCTCATTTGCTATTGACAGTAAATAAGAAGGAAAAAACTTGAAATGAAACAATCCAAAAGCACTATTGCCTTGTCTGTGGAAGTACCCTAAGGTAATTAATCCTTCATGGAGAAGCTTGGGGGCTACTAAACTGAGAGTCAATTAGACTGAAGATCACTAAGATATGAATTACTCACTAGAGACCTGAATTGGGAAAATTTGAGTGAAAAGTATTTGAATCTCATTATTCTACTCTAACTGCCTTGTTAGGCAAACATTTTGGGAAGAAATTACTAGAACAAAGACTTTGGTAAACCTCCTCATAAGAGAAATGGGTAAGAGGTAATATGATTTATCCTCTCTTTGACCCTCTTATGGAATTATTATATTAGAGATTTTATAAATTTTAAATTGTACTTTTGAATCAGACACTAATCATTGTGCATTATTATTAGAAGTTTCTTTGGAGTCTAATTTGGTGGTATAAATTTAGACATTTTCAGGTAACTCTACTTGAAATTTACACCCTAAGTTTTTTTTCCATTTTGGTACTTTCTTAAATTGTGTTATCAGCATTATAATATCTTTGTAAAATATTTTTGGCCCTGGATCACTGTAAACAGTGGAGGTGTATATTCTTCAATGCTTTGGAAGACATATATAGATGTATCTCCTCCTAGCACATTTTCTGCAGTAATCGTGGAAAGCATTTCATTTCATAGTAAAATGGGAAAGTGATTTATATTTCCTGGATTCTGTGTTTTCTTGGGTTAATGCTGATCATAGGTGGTGAAATAAAAAATTAGGAGTCATCTCTAAATTGACCGTTTCCTTGATCCTCCACATCTAATGCATCAAAAAGTCATGTTTATTTTACCACCAAAACATTTCCCAAAATGCATTAAATTCTCTCCACCTCAAACTGCTCTACAAAAGCTAAGGTCATATTTTGCATTGACTTCTGAAGTAATTTCATAACTAGTTTCCATTCTTGTCTCTCTGCAATTCATTTCCCATATAAATAAATTGATGCCGTTCTCGTGGTTAAAGTACTATGTCTATAACATTGTTCTCAAATATCTGCTGCTTCTCCTCAGTGAAAGTGTATTTTATGCAAAAAAATTAAGGCTACACATATGGCTTGCTTTGGTCAATAAAACGTAGGCTGATAAAATAGAAGTGTGAGGAATGTGTGCCTTTCTGTACAAAAGCTTAAAGAATCAGCTCAGGGACATGACTCAGTGATCCCTTACTCCTGCATAATATCAAGTATGGTCCTTTGTTTGGGAGAAGTTGGCTGCATGAAGAACATGAGCTGAAAGGAAGAATAGAAAAGGTAGATTTGATCTCGATACTCTTACATGCAGAAGGGAACATGGCAAGAGGGTTGGAAATGAGAAGGATAACCCATCCTTGAGCGTCTTCCACAATCACTGAAGAAGGGGCAAGATACAGTAAAATGATTTGTGGAGCTGTACAAGATTAGGCTGAGGTAAAGTCAAATGAGGAAAATAGTGTTTTTTCACACCTTAAATTCTACCTAAGTATCTCTAGAATAATTCGTCTCATTTTCTGAAACTCATCAGTTATCTCCCAGAATAAGAAAAAGGAGCGGCCGGGCGTGGTGGCTCACGCCTGTAATTCCAGCACTTTAGGAGGCCGAGGCGGGTGGATCACGAGGTCAAGAGATCGAGACCATCCTGGTCGAAATGGTGAAACCCCATCTCTACTAAAGATACAAAAAATTAGCTGGGCATGGTGGGGCGTGCCTGTAATCCCAGCTACTTGGGAGGCTAAGGCAGGAGAATTGCCTGAATCCAGGAGGCGGAGGTTGCGGTGAGCCGAGATTGTGCCATTGCACTCCAGCCTGGGTAACAAGAGCGAAACTCCGTCTCAAAAAAAAAAAAAAAGAAAGAAAAAGGAGCAAACTACACTTAAAATCACCTGTTTCATTCTCACTCATTTCTAAATGGCATGATTGATATATTTCTTTCTAGCTTGACTTACATCTTCTTTAGGAATTATAAACCCTTGAGTTTGAAAATTCATTAAAAATTACTTGCCAGAGCAGAATAATTGCCAATGCTAGTCAGAATTGGAAAAATGAGACACTCTAGGTGATTTGTGTGGTCTGAACTGTTTTTCGATTGTGCTTTAAGCTGGAAGGAAATTCATAAAGAAGGGACTATGCTACTCTAAGTAATTGAGAGGAAATGGTATTTGATTTTGTTTTATTTTCAGTGCTATAATAATAAAATTGTATTTCATAATACTTTACCTTTTCCACTCAAATCTTATTATACAAAACTGTGTTACTTATATTAGTGTTTTATTTTTCTTTTAGTTTTTATTTTAAATTATTACAAATATACAATATTGTACATATTTATGAGGTATGTATAATAAATATATAATAAATTATTGAGGCGATGGAGACCCCAGTCACCCTTATTTGTTCACTACACACTGTATGCCTGTGTAGTGACTTTTAAATACAAAAAAACGCATGCTGACATTCTTTTTTAGAACCGGAAAAGAAAGAAATATGGTCAGGCCTCTATTATTAATAAGATCATGTGGGGAAAAACAAACCACATAAATTAAGATCTTACTAACATTTCCCAGTTTAAAGGAATCCTGTCCCTAGAGACAATTTAACATACATCATAAGTAGCAGATATGGTACAACTGCAAAATCCCATCTGCAGCTGCCTCTATAATATGTACAATATATTTTGTACATGGTTTTGTTTTGTGACTCTCAATTTTGAGTTGTGGAATGAACAGTAAAAATGTCTAGAGCTTTGGCTATCCCAAGAAACAACATTTTAAATGATAAAAGATGTATACCAACTGGAAGTTTTACGTTATTTTAAGTGGCAGTGATTTCAGATTATTAAAGCCACCTAATACCTAGGCTCTACTTTTCCTTCAGTTTATGTTATTTAGATCATGTGTGAGTAATGCATTTTAAATTTTTGTTATCAACTTAAAGTAATAGTTTTACATTTCTTCTTTTTATAGTTTCTGTTTGGAGCAGTGGTATTCAAATATTAATTGTTTCTGGCTTTCAGGGTTAGAGAACATTTGCACTTGGCTTGAAATCAGAGGACAAAGTTTGTGCCTAAAAGAGGAGACAGAAAGTTGTGAGAGAATTTCTGGAAAAGAGGAAGTCACAGAGAGGACAGGCTCCAAAATTTACATTTGAAATTTAGCCAACTATGTGGTTATCTGTCCATCTATAAATGCTTGGGAGAACACAGGAAATTTAGATAAAATGTAGCAACTAGAAGCTGAAAAAAATGGAGTATGTTTTAGCTGCTGCCTAACAAAAAGGAGGTATACATTGGAGTGGGTTCAGCCAAGTTAACTGTCTAATGGAACAAAATTCACTTTTCATAGGAACATAACAGAATACAGAATCTTTACAAATATCATTTGTAATGTTCACTATCTTTATTCATTTTGTGCTTTCTAAATTTTCTAGGATGAAAACAAAAATAACATCTTTGTTGTGAAATCATTATTTGTGAAATTAATATATTTATAACATTTGTATAAAATACTATGTATACGAATTATTTTTATAGTGTTCATCAATTTTTTCTGTTCTTTTTGTGTCTGAAAGACTTTCTGTACATTTATAGTCACAGACATATTAATTTAAATAATACTGGTTTCAAAATGTCAGTATTGTCAAATTGCATTAATCATTAATTTAAGATAAACATATTATTATTGGAATTACGGTGCTTGGTAAAATCCTGAAATCTACTTTCAAGTCATTAAAACAATTTGATTTTGTGAAATGTATCTTTTTGGCTTTCATAACTTTCTTTCAGTATGAAGAAATTGACGTCTAACAAACAAATGCAATCTATTTATGATTCAAACAAATTAAAGCTTAATCATTAGCTCAACAAGAGAACTATAAAAAGCTTAATTATTAGCTTTACTGAAAGATACGTATTGCCACAGCTAAGTAAAATTAATAAAAAGTATTTTTCCTGAAAAGTGGCTGTAGCAATTCTAAGATCTGCTCCTAGAAAACAACTGTATGACTGACCAGATTGTCTATATTTTACTATATGTGAATGGTGCCCTATAGAGTCGTACACATATTCAGTGGTTTTCATTCTATGCTAAAGTCAAAGAATCTTTAACACAAACAGAATAAAATTTAGTGACTATTATTGGCTAAATTGTGTACCCCCATTTCATTTGTTGAATTCCTAACCCCTACTACCACAGAATGTGACTTTATTTGAAGATAATCTTTATTATTATTATTATTTTTGGGGTGAGGAGGAGAGTCTTGCTGCATTGCCAGGCTAGAGTGCAGTGGCATGATCTCTACTCACTGCAACCTTCACCTCTAGGGTTCAAGTGGTTCTCATGCCTCAGCCTCTTAAGTGGGATTATAAGGGAGCACCATCAAACCCAGCTTATTTTTGTATTTTTAGAGGAGATCAAGTTTCATCATGTTGGCTAGGCTGGTTTTGAACTCCTCTGGCCTCAAGTGATCTGCCCATCTTGTCTCCCAAAGTGCTGGTATTATAGGCATGAACCACCTCACCTGGCTAGTAGGTAGAGTCTTTAAAGAGGTTATTAAGGTTAAATAAGTCATTGGGTTTGTCCTAATTCAATATGGCTTGTGTCCTTAAAAGAAGATATTAAGACACAGACATTCGTAGAGATCACGTGAATTAGGGGAAAGATGGCAGCCACCTACCACCAAAGAAAGAAGCCTTGTAATAAATCAACTCTGCTGGCACCTTGATCTGAACTGTGCAATAATGACCTTCCCATGTTCAATTTGTAGCTGTCCAGTGGGTTCACCTTGCCCACTGCCTAGACAGAGCTGATTTAACTGCAGTCAAGAAAGAGTAATTCACTCAGAGCTGACTGTACAGGAGACTGGAGTTTTATTATTACTCAAATCAGTCTCCCCAAGTATTTGAGGATCAGAGTTTTTAAAGATAACTTGGTGGGTGAGAGAAAGCCAGTGAGCCAGGCATCCTGATTGGTTAAACAGAGATGAAATCATAGGAATTGAAGCTGTCCTCTTGTGCTGAGTCTGTTCCTGGGTGGGGGCCACAAGATCAGATGAGCCAGTTAATAGATATGGGTGGTGCCAGTTGATCCAAGTACAGGGTATGCAAAATATCTCAAGTACTGTTCTTAGAGTAGTTTAGGGAGGTTCAGAATCTTGCAGAGTCCAGCTGCATAGTTCCTAAACCATAATTTCCGATAGTGTGGTTGTTAGTCCTACAAAGGCAGTCTAATCCCTCAGTAAGAAGAAGGGTTGTTTTGTTTTAAACTACCTTTTAAATTTTTTTTTAAATTTTGTTCCTCCCAAAATTAGTTCCACCTACATGCAGGTTTAAATGAGTACAGCTTAAAGGTTAGAAGCAAGATGGAGTTAGTCAGGTTAGATCTCTTTCACTGTCTCAGTCATAATTTTGCAAAGGTGATTTTAAAGCAACCCAGTTTGTGGTATTTTGTTACAGCAGCTCTAAAAAACTAATACAGTGACTGTTTAAGTAAAGATGCTATTGTGTTTCTATAATCTCATACTTGTATCAAATAAGGAATTAGAGATTAGAAAAATTTAAAAGTTGGGCTGAGTGCAGTGGCTCTCATCTATAATCCCGGCACTTTTGGAGACAGAGGCCACTGGATCACCTGACGTCAGGAGTTTGAGACCAGCCTGGCCAACATGGTGAAACCCCATCTCTACTAAAAATACAAAAATTAGCCAGGTATGGTGGTAGGTGCCTGTAATCTCAGCTACTTGGGAGGCTGAGACAGGAGAATTGCTTGACCTGGAAGGCAGAGGCTGAAGTGAGCTGAGATCAGGCCATTGCACTCCAGTCTGGGTGATGAGTGAAAATGTCTCAAAAAAAGGAAAAAAGAAAAATTTAAAAATTGAAAGTCTTTGCAAAGTAGTCATCTTTTAAAAACAAAGTAAAAATGAAATTTTAGTATAAAAGATGAAAAATATAACAATGTATAAATGTTTTACTTAGGGATAAGCTTGAGTTGGTATAACCTATATAATATATTTAGAAAGCAATATAACCTGCTTTTTATGAGTACTTGACTTCATCACTTTTTATATTCATGTCTAAAGGCAAGTGAATTACTTTTCTGTATCATAAATTTCCAGGTATATTAATGAGAACTTCCTTATTACTTTATTATAGATCTATAAAGACACATATGTAAAGCAAGACAGTGCCTGTTGCACAGTTATTGCTGAAAAATTCTTAGTTATTTTTTGTCATTTATTCATTTATAAAAGAAAGCACGTTAAGTGTTATGAGGTTGTTTACTTAGAAGATTTGACCAAAGATGTAATATACATGAATAGTCATCATCATTTTTTCAAAATGAATTCTATCTGTTCACTTTTCATCAAACAGGTAAAACATGTGACTTTTGTGTTCCTCTTCAAAGATACCTTATTAGGTTCTTGTTGTTGTTGCTGTTGTTTTGCTTTTGTTTTGTTTTTGCCATGTGAAGCTGATTAGAATACTTCCAGATCTACTTTATGTGTTAATTATTATAATTCTACAAATAATGGGTTTGATTTACAATATTATGCTAACCACATGTTTTTTGGTTTCTTCAAGTTCAATTTATTTTTCTAAAAGTAAAAAAAAAATTAAGTGGGAGTGTAAATTAGTTCAACCATTTTGGAAGACAATGTGGCAATTCCTCAAAGATCTAGAACCAGAAATAACATTTAACCCAGAAATCCCATTACTGGGCATATACTGAAAGGATTATAAATCATTCTATTATAAAGACACATGCACAGGTATGTTCATTGCAGTGCTGTTCACAATCACAGAGTTGGAACCAACCCAAATGCCCATCAGTGATAGATTGGATAAAGAAAATGTGGCACATGCACACCATGGTATACTATGCAGCCATAAAAATGGATGAGTTCATGTCCTTTGCAGGAACACGGAAGAACCTGGAAACCATCATTCTCAGCAAACCAACACAAGAACAGAAAACCAAACACCGCATGTTCTCACTCATAAGTGAGAACTGAACAATGAGAACACATAGATACAGGGAGGGGAACATCACAAACCAGAGCCTGTCAGAAGATGGTGGGCTAGGGGAGGAATAGCATTAGGAAAAATACCTAATATAGGCGATGGGTTGATGGGTGCAGCGAACCACCATGTCATATGTATACCTATGTAACAAAACTGCACCTTCTACACAGGTATCCCAGAACTTAAAGTATAATTTAAAAAGAAAAATCCAAAGTTTCTAGTAGCTTACGTCTTGCCTGAATAGTTAGTATGATATTTTAAGCATAATTTAGGACATTATTGGAAGATATACAAAAACATGAGGCAATTATATAAAACAATATTCAATAGTTACAAAATTGAAGTTTACTATTGTGGAACTTGATGAGACCCTAATGTATAACCAGTTCTAGTAAGGGTATTTTGTTTTGTTTTATCATTATTAACAGAAATAACAAAAAGAATAACAGTTATGGTACAGTATAAGTTTTATGGGTGGTAAGCTGAGATCACACTATTGCACTCCAGCCTGGGTAACAAGAGTGAAACTCCATCTCAAAAAAAAAAAGTTTTATGGGCTTTATAGAGAAGAGCGGGTAATTGGGCTTTGGGCACTTTGGAGCCAGTAAGCTACTCTGGGTTTTGCCTTCAAAAGCAAGTTTAGAAAATTTATACAGCTGCAAGTTTAATTTAAAATATATTTTTCAAAAAAACTACAAAGAGAGAGACCTATGTTTTGAAGCTTTTATAGGGTAAAATAAACCTAAAATTTGTTTACTATACAGTTAATTGCTCTAAATTTTGATAGAAATGATGGCAGGATATTTTTGTACCTGAAATTCTGCAAAAAGTGCAAAAGATACAACAGAGTATTATGTTAGACAGTAGTTGATACTGAGATAATAGCAGTATGTCATTAACTTTTCCTTGAGTAATCTAATTCCTTAAATTTTACTTCTTATATAATGTCTCTTGCTTACGCATAATAAGATTTCCTAATATAAAATCTATCAAGTACTTTAATTTCTGAAACTTAATTTTAACCTATTGCTCGTCTTTCCAGATTCAGTTCAGCCATCATCTCCTTTAGAACATCCTACTTTATTCCTTTAGTCTGGCTCAAGGGCAATTCTTATTTGGTAAAAATTACCATGTGTGTATCACTGTTGTAGCATTTATCATATTCTAATTTGTATTGCTTATTAGGCTGTATAACTTGCATGTTTTAATTATCTGTCTCTTCTTCTAGCACTGTGAGGACATCTGCTTATTTTTCTTCTTTATACATCTTTATTTGTAATCTTAGCTCCTAGAATAGCATTTGCAAGAGAAGGTGCTCAAAATAACTTCAATTAATAAATGAACAATTGCGTATAAACTAGCCCCATTTAGAAAGTACATTTATACATTTATACATTCAGAGTTCTACTTCCACCTGATGGAAAATATTAGAGTTATAAGACTAAAAATGTAAAGGAAAATAACCTCCTCTTTCTTAGCAAATCCAAGTGTATTACAGGAAGTTCAGGAAGTTCTGGTGTTCTTATGTGACTCTATTATTACAGATGTTACTTTTCAAGTTAATATCAGGCCCTATGATGTATCAGGGCAATTTCTGCACTTTGCTACTTTGTATCTTCTTGCAGAGCTTATTATGAAGAGAGTGCAGTGTTAGCACAAAGTTCCTCCACAGTGCCAGGCTGGGAACCATGGGTTTTATCTTTCAGCAGCCCCATGTGAGCAATTCCTCTATGTTGTGGAGAGGGGGGAGGTCCCTCTGGACATTCACCCTGAAGAGTCTAAGAAAATAGCTAAGAATGACTGAATGTTTCACCATTTTTCTTTACAAAATAAAACTATGGGAATTTTATGGAACCTACAGGGGTTACTAAATATAAAAATGGCTTTTCCTGTGTCAGTCAGAAAGTCACAAAAATAGCTGAAACAAGCAAATGTGGCAGTTGCAAACTGCATACAAAGGATATTTGATACTAAGGATTCACCACAAGGTAGACATCTCTGCACACTAGAACATAAGGTAGTTACATTTGAAAATGAAAACAAAACACAAAAAATAGTCCCGACAAGACCTATGTTATAAAATGTGTAACACAACACAATAACACTATGTTATACTCAAGATGTCAGTTAACTCCTGTGTAAATGCTGCTGTTAAGTCTTGATCTGGCTGCTGTGGAAGGTTGATAGGAGGAACAAATAAAATGACAAATGTGCCAATATTATTTTGAAATGCAAATGACTGTAAAAATACGACTTGCCCATGGTGTGGTTAATCATAAACAATAGGTGGAGGAATTAGGGAGGTAATGATAGTTTGGGGAAAGAGGAAGAAACTGGTGTTCTATAGAAACAGCTCACACCCATGTGAGTTCTCTACTTCTTTGGGTGATTATCTCTCCCATGGTTACTAATGTTCAAATGCACTGGACATCAGTAGGTCATCAAATATGCCCTAGACTTTCTCTCCTCAATCCTGTAACTCAAGCCCTGCCAGCTGCTCATATCACCCTTCACACAGTTCTTCATAGGGCTCAATTGTTCTCAGCATTACATAAAATCACCTTATCAGTGAGAGGTCCTCTCTGACCAATCTGTAGAAAGAAAGCCTTCCTTCCCAATTAGTCCTAATTTTCTATGTCAGTATCCATTAACTGAATTTTCTTGATTTCTTGATATTGATTATAAGTGCAGAAATTTAAAGAGAAATGTAGCTTATTTATTTTGCATCTCCCTCAGTCCACTGTAAGCTTTATAGTGAGCATCTCTGTTTTGTTGGTCTTAAATATCCAGAAAAATTCATAGTGCCTGTCACATAGCAAAAACACAGTTAAATAAATGAATAATGTGGTTTCTGGGTAAATTTTTATGATTTCAATTTACCTATAAATTTGGTTGATATACTTACAAACTACCCTCATATTTCTTTCTAAAATCAATTCTCTTCAATATACTGACTAGGCAAGAAATCCTTGTGTCCCACTTGTCTCTTAAGATACTTATTTTTGCGACACATTTCATTGTGTAAACAGTAAAGAGGAAATAAAGGAGGCTGCAAAGAATGGAGCATGCACAGAAAAAGACTGAAAATCATTAGGTATTGTAGCATGGGATTGGCCAGTCAATTATTATGCAATATTGAATATATCTTTTAACTATTTTGAATTATGGTTTATTCAATTATAAAACATAAATATTAGAGTAGATAATTGTTAACTTTCTTCATATCAAAGCCATCCTAGGGGAGTATTTTATTTTATTTTTACTTTTATTTTGAGACAGAGTTTCACTCTTGTCACCCAGACTGGAATGAGATAGCACAGATCTCAAGTCACTGCAACCTCCGCCTCCCAGCTTCAAGCTATTCTCCTGCCTCAGCCTCCTGAGTAGCTGGGATTACAGGTGCCTGCCACAACACCCTGCTAATTTTATATTTTTAGTAGAGATGGTTTCACCATATTGACCAGGCTGGTCTCGAACTCCTGACCTCAGGTGATCCACCCACCTCAGCCTCTCAGCATGCTGGGATTACAGGCATGAGCCACTGCACCCAGCCCAGTAGGGGAGTATTTTTAAAAACTAAGCAAAAAATGTTAATTTTGAATTATATACTTAGGTGTGTGTGTTTGAAAGTGGTGTGATTTATAGATATAATGCATCTTATAATTTCTATGTTATAAAATATATACTAACATATATCTAATATATATAATTACATATGTAAAAACATTACCTGTTTAAAAATATATACTTATGAAGTACATATTCTGTAAGTATTCTATAAGCTTGGAGTGGTGCTGTAAAATTGCAATAAGTACATAACATTAAAATAGCTGGTAATACACTAGAAAAAATTTGTTAATAAAAGTCACATGGTAAAGCACACAAGTTAATGCTACAAAAAATTGGTATTTCAAAAGAATAACAATTGTTTCAAGATGTTTTACTTCCTTTTTCTGTTTGTTGTCTTCTGATTGGTTTGCCAGTTCCATCCTGGGAAACACACTTAATGGACTGATAGGAAATGGATTTTGTTAGTTCAGCCCTCCATAAGCATTCTTATGCATCATTAACATTATACATTGCAAATAACTGCTTTTCTTAAATTGTGGATCTTTGGATATAAATTTAAGACTGTAGTAAATAATTGTCTGACTGTGAAATGAACACTTGTAGTATCTGCACTCATGAGTTAGCTGAAGTGTATAATTATGATACACATTTTAGTATGGCTTATTAAATCACAAAACACAAAAAGGCCATTGGAATTTGAATGATTGTAAAGAGTAATACGATTTGATAGAGGTTACAATAACAAATAGCATTTATGTTTTATGTTTGATATTTCAAGTTCGACACAATTATACCTGAAGCGAGAATTCTGAATGCATTATATGTATATCAGGTGATAGCTAAAAGAAGGCAAATAAAAGTTTAATTAACTAAGAAGTTCTAAACTATTCCAATACCTTTTAGAGTAGCAAAGTATGTGATTGACCAAGTTGAATGAGCATTTCCATTTTCACATAAACTGCAAGATATTTAAAAATACGCTTTTTTGCTTGTATTTGTAAATCTTAAATTTCTGAAAATAATCCTCTCCCACCAAAAAAAATGTATGTGCCTTGCCTGTTCTCCTTTACTCATCTCCCAGTTCTGATTTATCACCAAATCAGACTGATGCTATGTTTCAAAAAGGCAACTGATCTGTCCACTTTTTTATAACCACATCACACCTCCCTATTCCAAGCCATAAGCATCTCATACTTAGATTATTGTTGTAACCTGCTCACTGGTCTCAAAGGTTTTATTTCTCTGCTTCTTCATTCTGTTATTAATCAGCTGTCAGAGTGATCTTAAAATGTAACTTGGAAATGGCTCTTCCTAGCCGTCTTGTGTGGGACTTAATTTCAGGTCATTTTATTGCACTCTTGTGAGCAACTTAGCATTTGCAGTACTCCTCTAGCTACATGGTAAATGACTTCTAAGCACCATGCAGAATAACAATTCTTTAACTGATCTCCCTTATTTAATTTGCACAGAAACCCTGAGAGGTAGATGTTATTAGATCCACTATGTATGTGAGGAAATTGAAGTTTGTAAGTCACATGATAAGTCTCATCTAACTGGTGACAAAAGCTGGAATCTGTGCATTGAGTTGTGACCTCCAAGCTTAAGAACTTTCTATTGTATCCTTAGAAAAATAAAGATCCCAGTAAAAAAGGTTAACCTCCCTTTGAATTTATGTTTCTTCTTCCCCAACCATCAACATCGATCCAATATTTACTCATATCAGCTTGTGTGAGAATGTTTTGCTAGATAGTAGGTAGAAAATCACAGGTGAAGTGCCAGCCCAAAAAAGCAGTCAAATGGATCTTTGTCTTCTCTTTTCACCCTTGATTATTATCCTGTGATGACTGGTTATTGCGTGATACACCATAAAGCTTCTCCTGCCATTAAATCAGGACATTGCTGCCAGGTTTTGCTCAAATGAATGAACATCCATTTCTCTTTGTCATTTGGTGCCATATGTCATTGTCTCAGACTTGGCTGAAAGAGAGTTGGAGTTGTGCACTTTTAATACTTCTGCCCAGCTGTGGAATCTTGAGAACTCATATCAAGTTTCCAATAGCTACATTAAGTCTTGAAAATATAGTTGGCTCTATGAAAAAATTATCTCTCTGCATTAAGTTTTTAAGCTGCAAAGGCTGTAAGGATATTATCTTAGTAATGTCATTCTTGGACAATTATAACTAGTGAGGAAATGACAGCCAAAATATACCCAGTGGCTCCCATGTATCTGACTGTACCTGCTCCCAAATAGCTATGACGTTGAGATGATCAAGAATATGAGACATTTCTAATTCATTACTTGGCTTGTCTCTCTCTTTGTGCCCTCTGCAGCCAGTGAGTATTGGATCAGACTGTCTTCTGGAGTCCCCATTCTGTGGGTAGGAACATGGTCACACTACACACTGTGTCTTTCCCAGTTTATTTTCCAGGTCCATCATCTGTGGCTTTTGTGTATACTTCAGCCAATCATAGAATACAACAAAGATCACCTAATCTACCCTGTAGGACGAATTGGGAGAAAATTTGCTCTAGAAAGGCACAAAGGCTTAAGTGTATAGTGGCACCTCTGTTTTCCCAAAGGAATCTTTCTTGGTTCAAGTAAGATTGTAAAGTCTGGGGCATAACTTCTACAAAACCTGTGATGGTAATGGAATCCACAATTCATGTCTCAATCATGAAATACTTTCTGAGGAACCATCCCATGGGCTTTAACATTCAGCTTTATGAAATCACATTCTTTCAGAGACAATGTTTGGATTCTGATGCTACCTGTCAAGTAGTTCTAAATGTTAAGTTTTCCCATTACCCTTCATCATGTTCAAACATTCTACCTTCCTTCCAGTTTCTGTCCTGTATTCCAAATTAAGTCTTCTAATCTTCTTTCAGGGTTGGACTCTGGGGAGATGGACTTTAATTTTCACTAAATCTTTGTTATCCTTGAGAATGGTCTATATGATGCCATAGGCGATGGTCTTATCTTCCTGATCTTCTATAAATTATTGAAGAAATTATCCCTATCACATTTACTAAAAGCAATAAGAGAGATTTTAATATAGCTAGGGAATTTCATTCTAGTTTAAATCTATTTTATTCCCAGTGTAATTATGTCTAACACTTTCTTTCAGTCTCAAAAAAAATTGACAAAGTATGATCACATTTTCTACAATCCACAATCTCTACTTCAAGATACTAGATCATTTCTTACAACTCTCTGAACCTGATGAATTCTGTAACAACATATCACACTAACCCACCATTCTCCTTGTATATAACTCTCCTCTCCTCCAGCTGTACTGGCACCATTCATACACCATCAGTATATAAATTTTGGTTGTTGATTTGTTTCCTTCTAACAACAACAGCAACAACAAAAACCCAAACGTATGTGTGTGTGTTGAAAAGTTTTATGTATTTATATGAAATGTTATATGTCTATATAAAAAGTTATATATAATGATATATATGCATATATCTTACACATTTTTAGTTTTTAAAATACCTATATTTAGAGAAAAAAGAAAAGGAGTGAAAATTGACTGTATTGAATTGTGATACAGACTTTTGATCAATAGACTGGCCTCCCTTCCTCTCTCCTCCTGCCTTCCTTTCCCTCTTCCTTCCCTTCTCTCTTGCTTCCCTCCGCTTCCCTCCCCTTCCCTCTCCTCCCCTCACCTCCCCTCCCTTCCGTTTCTCTTTCCTTCCTTCCTTCCTTCCTTCCTTCCTTTTTTTCCTGTTTCCTTTCTTGCTTTTAAAAATGGTGAACTTTGAATTTAACTTTTATGGTGGCTAAAAGTCACTTGGATCAAATCAGTTCCTTTGCTTAAAGACCTTCATGCCTGACCATCCCATTGAACTTACCCCTAATACAGTCTATGATGTCCTGTGTAATCTGACTGGTTACATAAATTATCTTTTATATTTGATTACATGGAATTCATGTCCTTTCTATGCTCTAGCAGAGAGAAATTCTGTCAGTTTCTTGGTGCACCAAGCTACTTTATGCCTCAGAACTGATTACTTCTCTCATATTTCTCTACTTTTCTAAATCTTATACCTGGAAGGCCATTCACGTAAGTCTCATCACCCTCCTTTATCTAATGATTCTTGCTTTTGCTCTCCATATTTTCAAAACTTAATTTCCCCCTGATACTTAATTGGATTCCATGGAGAGAATCACACAGATGTTTATTAAACATCTTGTTCACATTTTTCACTCTGAGCACTTGTGGTAGATATGATAGAGATTTGTGCCCCAAATCTCAAAAGGTGGAACTTTTAAATAGTTTTATTAATTTTTGTCTCTCAACTAGGAAGGCTCAAACTCAGTCCATGTTGAAACGATAGAGTTCCCCGATTCTCCTTGCAGGTGTGTAACAGGGGTGTGACTCTCCTGCTCTATCACCCTGCAGCTCAAACCCCTGGGGAAGCATGCAGATGGGCAGGTGCAGAGGCCAGCTAAAGCTTTTGAGCTCCAGCCTTGTGGTAATGTCCAGGGGTGGGCACCTGCAACCTGTGTTACAAAGTTCTTTCAGCTATGCCATCTGCAGGTGCCATGAGTGTTAATCAACTCAGTGGACCCTCTTCCTTATGGCAAGGGCAGAGGGACAGTGTGACTGTTTTCTGTATCCCAAGCTCTTGCCTAGCATACTGGAAGAATCAGATCACATGTGGGCTGCAAGGTTGAGTGCAAGGTTTTACTGAATGATGGGGAGCTGGAAGGTGGGGATGGAGTGGGAAAGTGATCTTCCCCTGGAGTCTGACTATTCTCTGCCTATGTTTAGATGCCTCTTCCCTCCTTCTCTGCCATGCCACCCTGCTGCTCTCTGCCACTCTGTTCCTCTGCTCCTTTTGATGTTCAGCTCCTGGTGTGTGTGCCCACTGAGGTCTAGGGGTTTATATGGGCATGGGATGGCGGTGTGTGATGGACTAGAGTGGTCTTGGAAAATGCAACAATATGCTCGAAAACAGGAGGGCCTGAAGCTTAATGTGTTAATTTTATATAGTTTGTGATTTTGGGGTCTTATTTATGAATCTTTTGCCAAACTCATGGACAGTAAAATTTCATCACTTTTTTTGCTAGAAGTTTAATCATATTAGCTTTTATATTTAAATCTATGATCCACTTTAATCTATGATCCACTTAAAGTGGATCATTTTGCATATTGCATTGTAACAATTGAGGATCCTATTTATTATTTTCTTAAATTTCATTTATTTGTTTATTTTTGAGAAGGAATCTCTGCTAAGAAGAAACTAAGCCCTATACAATATGACTGGACGGTTGTGAGTTATATCCCGTTTGAATCTACTAAGCCTTCTGTCTTTGAACTGTCTTTGGGTGGTTCTAGATCTTGTAAGGACTACTTTATAGTCTTTGGAGATGCCTAGTTGATCTTTAATTATGTCATAATATTGGTTAAGAAAAGATACTTTTGGTTTTTTAAGATAGTTGTTTAAGATACTTTTCCTGACAATCTTGTCTTGATTGGAACTTTTCCTTGATTGGCTCAGCAAATAATGTGTTTGGATCTAGGTTCTATGCGTGTGAGATATAAAAGTACACCACAAAGTCATGTTTTGGAAATTCAAGTTTTGAGTTAACTTGCTAATAATCATTTAGAGCTTGATAGTCTACAAGGAAAAAAAAAAACTACATAAAAACTGGCAAATAAAAAAATCTTATAAAGCTATATAATCTGCTTCTGTCTTTGTACCTGCATATCTATGTATTTAAAGGTGTTTTGTGTATGTGATATTTCACTATTGAAATATATAAAATAACTCTAATTAATGGGCTTAAAGAAAATGTAAGCACTTAAATATTTTGTCAGAAAAATAGAACTAACTCAAATGCCTTAAACTTAAGTAACTTTAGTGATCTTTGGTAAATAAAACTACTTTAAAATTGTTGGCAAAATGAAATTAGAATGTCTTCAAAACCGTTAGTATTAAGTATAATTCAGACATTTTCCTGGACTTACTGAATACACAGTTTAGGCTGTTTTTGGTAGATGTTTTAAGGTCATAAAACTTGTTTCTGTAGTATTTTTGATACTTCCTTGATTATCTGTGAGTTAAAGCTGTAAAGGTTAGCTGCTGGGCTCTTTCAAAGTCTTGCACACATCTGACTGAGTCTGTCTTTGGACAAGCCCATGGATTCTGGGGTATGGACAAGTGGCCATGGTGGGACCTGAGGATATGTCCTAAGTGCCTGGACCACCAGCTGCAAGGCAGAGTCAAGTTAAATATGACCCCATTATCTCTGACCCAGCTTTGTCTCCTGAGCATGCTGAGAGGGGTTGGATCCTACAGGTATCATATTCATAGCTCTGTCCTCTATCCTAAGCTCTAAGTCTGGTATGTAAATTCAGGACCCTGACTGGACCTGCCCTTCATTATTATCTGTGGGTGCCATGTGGGTACATGAGACCGAAGACAATTGGAAATGAAATGAGAAAAGTTACTGATGTCACAGTTTCAAAATTATTTTTAGTAATTTATTTATTTTATTTTATTTTTTTGATAAAAGATTTACACTTTATTTTGAAGGCTTTAGAAGGGACATGCTTAAAGTTCTTGTATATCTATTTTCTCATCTGAACCCCTCACCCATATAGTCAGGTGGTCAGAGAAAAAACGTTATGAATCCCATTTTACAGAGGAGTAAACTGAGCCCCAAAGGCCCAGATCCTAAGGCCTCTCCACTCCTTTCAGATGCAGCACAACCTTGCCAGGTACTTCTTAGCACCACAGAATCGCCGAGGGGCCCTTGGCCCAGTGAAACCCAATTAAATTTGGTTTCAATTTAATTTGATAAAATGGCAGATAGGACAAGAAACTATGCTTCAAGTCATGTTATGTCAGATTAAGTAATAGGTAATCATAAAATGTCAGAGTCACTTTTAAGTAAGTTTAAATATTGGAACACTAATTATTAAAGATAAGGTTGTTTATATGTTTTGACATCTTATTTTTATATGGTATGGAAAAGCTAAATATAGTTGAACTGTTAATAAACACAAAATTGAAGCTAAAATTTATAAAATTATTTTCATCTACAAATACTAGTTAAAAAACAGTTTAAAACAACTTACTTTGTAAGTTTTTTACTGAAAATAATGGTAGCTAAGAGTTAAAATTACATTTCATATAAGTAACTAAACTACTAAGTATTAGAAAAACAGTTCTCCTTACAGAACATATAAAAAAGGTAGGAGGGATTTTTGGTAAACCAAGTTAAAAAGAGAGAGTAATTTTTTTTTCTTTTATATGAGGGAGAACTTTGTGTGGTCAAAATGATGAGGGGAAAATAAAGTACATTTTTGCCCTAAGGTAGCATGCCAAAAAACACATACACACACAAACACACAGAAACCCAGAATTATATGACAAAACTAAAAGTTTGAGCAAGCTATAGAAGGTTGGTGAAAAATTAATCTGGTGAAGTAAATTTTGTGTGTGGTCAAGTTGGCTAAAATGAAAGAAAATTATTTATATGTTTTTCTAAAAATTGAGCCTTAATATCAAAAACACACTGATGCAAGGCCAAGGTGTGCACTCCTGTATTGGAACAAAAGGCTTTTACTGAAGCATTAATTTGCACTCTAATAGAAAGTTGTGAATAGTTTTTCTTTACCTTTGAGGTAACCGGCCTCTAGAACAGAGATGCCATGTTTTGCTTCACCAAGCTAATTTCTTGTGCTTTGTACCTTTAAAATCTTTGGTTACTTTGGTTTTATTTCAGAGTGATCTATGATCCTACTGCAATCAAACACTTTAAACATAAAACACTGATGTTTGACAAGTTTCCCAAAATTAAATTTCAAATTCCAAAATAGTCTTTTGGACATGGACTTAGACATAGCAGAACTACCCCCAAATCCAGGAGAGACATACTAAGCTTATTCATCGTGTTAAAACCATACAATAATCACTGTGAAATTTAAAAAGGTATTTACCTTTCTTCAAGTTATATTTAAGTTAATGTATTTTATTTTTTGAGGCGGAGTCTTGCTCTATCACTCGGAGTACAGTGGTGGCAACCTCGGCCCACTGCAACCTCCGCCTCCTAGGTTCAAGTGATTGTCCTGCCTCAGCCTCCCGAGTAGCTGGGACTACAGGCGCGCAACACCACGCCCAGCTAATTTTTTTTTTTTCCTTGAGACAGAGTTTTGCTCTTATTACCCAGACTGGAGTGCAATGACGCGATCTCGGCTCACCGCAACCTCTGCCTCCTGGGTTCAAGCAATTCTCCTGCCTCAGCCTCCTGAGTAGCTGGGATTACAGCCACGCGACACCATGCCCAGCTAATTGTATTTTTAGTAGAGACGGGGTTTCACCATGTTGACTAAGATGGTCTCTATCTCTTGACCTCATGATCCACCCACCTCGGCCTCCCAAAGTGCTGGGATTACAGGTGTGAGCCACCGCGTCCGGCCTAACTTTTGTATTTTTAGTAGAGATGGGATTTCGTGTTGGCCAGGATGGTCTCAATCTCTTGACCTAGTGATCCATCCACCTCGTCTTCCCAAAGGGCTGGGATTATAGACATGAGCCACCATGCCTGGCCCTAAATGTATTATTAATATAAGTTCCAAAACTGTATGCTATTTCTGAATTTGAATATATCTTGATATATGTTATTTACCGTGATCACAGTTATTATGTTAATGTCATATGCCACAGAAAGAGCCGATTTTTTCTTTTTTGCTAATTGCATCTTTAATCATGGGTATTTTAAATTTTTCTCATCCATGGTTATTTTCTTAAATCCTTTTCATACTAAGCCTAAGCATATAGCTCCTCTTTAAAATTGTTTTATCTGCTTGAATAAATGTTTTATTAGTTTGCCAACATCAATTCGACCGCATACTTCCAGGTCTTATCCATATTCTTACCAGATACCATTGAATAACAATAACATACACTGAATTATATCTATCAGGTGCCTGCCCATCTTCTACCCTACACTTGACCAAGTTGTTCAAATTGGTCACAGATCTCTCAGTCACATGAGTCCCACCAAAGGAATAGGCGGACCCGGTGCACGTGGCCACATTACTCTGGCAACAGTATGGAACAAAAACATAAGTTAATCATCAACACTGCCTGTGACGGATTTCCACTAAAAGGAAGGAACGTTTAAATATGCCCTTGGGCAATAGATAAAATGGACTCTGATGGTTAACTGAAATGCTCAAAGTTAAAACAGAATCTGGTTGCCATAGCTGTGTAAACGAATGGTCATATACTCTTGTGTTCCGAAAGAGATGTTTTAAAAGTGTAACGGGACCTCCTTTTCTACAATCAAGCCAAGCCATTTCTGCTGTCAGTGCTAAGACAAACTGTACCGCAGCTGGAACCCCTCCTCACTCAATCAGCTGACAGAAACATTTAACAGAGAAAAAATTGTCAGAGACTCCAAGACTTTGTACTTGGAAACTACGTAATCAAGGTCAGAATGAAATAAGGTTGAATTCTTTATTTGCATAAACTGACCTGATTGAGGACTTTATGTATTTAAGACAGATCTTTCCTTTGTTCTTCAGAGAGCACAATTTCTGTGCCTGTGAAGGCTGTGTTTCTCCAATCTGCAGATTTTTTAAAATAGAAAATAAAGCCTTCCCTTTTTTCTTTATGTATCTCATGGTCTTTCGTTATCAGTTTTGTTTTTTAACTTATGAGTCTGGTTTGGTAATCAATTTATTTTCCTAAAAAAAACTTTAAATATGTTAATGTTGATTCACTTGAAATTGTTTATATTCTGCTGCTTTTAAGTAGCTAGCAAATCTGAAGTTATAGCACCTCTCTCATTCCTAGATCTGAGCTTTTGTGTTTGGTTCTTATCATCTTTGGTAGATTAAACAGGTTAGAGGCTTGCTTATTCTATTGCTTTTCTCAGAGATGGAGATTTTAGCTAATTTTATCTAATCAACAATTGTTTTTGTTTTTTAATTTATGCCGTTATCTTTATTGAGTGTTCTTCTAAAATACTTTTTGCTTATTTTATTGTCCCTTCTTTATTCCTTAAATCTTATGCTGAAATTATTTTTTTTCTTATAGCACCACCTATAGCTACAACCTTTCTGATTTGATATTAATTATTGTCACTCAATACTACTAATAAAGTACCTAATAATCTATGTGGGTACTTTTGATTTGCTGTCTAATGAGAGAGTAGTTTGCAAGTGGTATACTTTTGATATTTGTTTAAAACTTTTATCAATGTATTTTCTCAATTCTCAAATGTCAGTAATTTTAAGATGAACCATCAACTTAATTATGGTTCTTTTAGAGGGAAACAATAATAAAAAATGTGATCCATACTCCATGTTTATATGTAATTTTTCTTTACATTCTCTGATTAAATAATCTTTTTTTTTTTTTTTGAGATGAAGTCTCACTCTGTTGTCCAGGCTGGAGTGCAGTGGCGCGATCTCAGCTCACTGCAAACCTCCACCTCCTGAGTTCAAGTGATTCTCCTGCCTCAGCCTCCTGAGTAGATGGGATTACAGGCACATGCCACCATACTTGGCTAATTTTTGTATTTTTAGTAGAGACGAGGTTTTACCATATTGGTCAGGCTGGCTTCAAACTCCTGATCTCGTGATCTGCTGCCTCAGCCTGCCAAACTGCTGGGATTGCAGTCATGAACTACTGCACCTGGCCTGATTAAAGAATCTTTTGAATCCTTTGGCCATCGAAGGTGTATATTATCACATAAGCATAAGGCTTCCTTAAATTATAGCATTTAACAGGCAACCTTTTTTATTAAAAAATGCGTTTTTATTTCAATGCTATATTATTAGAATATTTCAGTAGACATTTTAAAGTGAAAATTAGGTGTCCAGATTTGGGTTTAAATTCACAAGATGTATTGCTAATTTACTATCACAAATACAACTACATTAGAAAAGCTAGACTTAAAAAGTAAAAGCAAATACTCTAAAAAGTACAATCATCTTGGACCATGGGAATTCCATGCACTCTGAAAGTTCTTTAAAATTTCCATCTCACCTTTTCCATCTATTTCATAAGCTAGCTATCTGTGGTTAAGGGTCTCCAAAGGAGTTTTCAAAACCTCCATGATCATGTCCTGCTTTACTGACCATCAACATTTGGAAATTCTGAGAGAAGCTGATCCATTTTTCTTGGAGGCATCATTGAAACAGAGATAGAGTCACATTTTAGCATCTTAATATAGTACTATTAGAAATATTTAAATTTAAAAGATGACTATGTTAAGAGTTATTTTAAAACCATGTATAGTTCTACAGGAATTGACCATTATGTCGTGACTTTTGCTTGTGTCACAGCTACAATTTCTTCAAAGTAATTTTAGGACGCACTTTAATTTTAGACAATCTAAAATGTGAAAATCTGTAGAATTCAGGATTGAAAAAATGTGGCCATTTTGATTTCTATAATACTACAGTTAGACAATACAGCCTGAACAAATTATTCTTTTGAAATTATTGAGGCTTTCTATGTATTGTGTCCCAATCATTTTTACATTGTGGCATACACAGTAAATTGCAGTAATGATTATATGCTACCCTAAGATTAACAGAGATGAGACTGTTCACCTACCTGCCTAAAGAGCTGAGGGAATCAATATTTGGAAACATCTGTAACTCATTGGAAGTATTAGTTAGCAAGCTCTATTTTAATGTTTGATTAATTTCTGGAATGTTCTTAATATATATGTCTTAATGTTCTAAACATTCTCCAGGAGTACTTCTGCCTATTTGACCCTGCAAAGAAGAAAATGTGTTAAAGATTCCCATAGCTATTGAATGCCAGCCAATTTATTTATGTGTGCTAAAGATATTTTGCTTTCTTCTTTTCAAAGCTATGCTATTTCTTAATACAGATTCTTGATTCCTAGAATGTTCATGAAAATTTTAACATTCAGCTATAAGCTTTTGCATTCTAAGGGGATAACACTTGAAATCGATTAGGAGAAATACCCATCAACTAGAGTTCCTTAACTTGGAACTGCTGTAATAAGTGGATATTAGTCTACTTTGAAGAAGACTGTGTTTTCGGCAGTATTTTGAGAACCAGTAGACATTTTGATATTTTAATGTAATAGTGTATTAGTTTCTTAAGGCTACCATAATGAAATACCATGACTTAAATAATGTAATTTTATTTTCTCACAGTTCTGGAAGCTGAAAATCCAAAATTGAGGTGTCAGTGGGTTTGGTTTCTCCTTAACTCTCTCTTTGCTTGCAGGTGGCTGCGTTTTCAATATATCTTCAGGTAATGAGGGGCGGGAGGGGAAGAGAGTCATCCCGAAGATGCTTTCAGTTGTCCCCATCCAGTGGGCACAGGGGCTCAGCTCCCTCCCTGTTCCTTTGTGTTCCCGATGTGCCCAGGTCCTTGGTCTTTCTTAGCCCAGGAATAGAAAAGGGGTCCTGGAGGTGCGGTGAGCTTACCGTTGGGATAAATATCACAGGCCCAAAGAATTTAGCAGAGAGCGATTTATTAGGCAGAGAGAGAAGGAGTTAGATAGTGCCCATGCTGCTATGGGAGGGGATCCAAGGGAGAATCTGCACAGGTAAGGGGCAGGGAGATTTTAACCCTGGAATTATTCCAGCTCCATTTATGTTCTTGTTCAAAGAGAGGGGTTCTTTCAAACTTCTGCTGGAGTGCCTGATTTTTTGCTTGGATATTGGATTGGCTGCTAGGTTCACAACAGAGGCCCTTCCTCCCATAGCTTTTCGCAGGCTTTTTTTTAAAAAAAAAATTTTTATTGCATTTTAGGTTTTGGGGTACATGTGCAGAACATGCAAGATAGTTGCATAGGTACACACGTGGCAGTGTGTTTTGCTGCCTTCTGCCCCTTCACCCATATTTGGCATTTCTCCCCATGCCATCCCTCCCCCGCTTTTTAAACAAAGGAGCTCACCTGGTATTTCCACCTAGCCCTCTCAAGGGAACCTCACAGAAAGAACTTTACCTTCCCGGATGGTAGCCTGGATGCAGGTTAAGGCTCTGGGAAGCTTTTGCCTTTGAAATCACGCCCTTTGTGGACCTGGGAAGAGAGGTTTTTTGCCTTAACACAGTCCCTCATTCAAATGACTTTGCATCTGTGTAAATAAATCCCTACATGTCTTTGTGTGTTCAAATTTTCTTTTTTTATAAGGACAGCTGTCCTTATATTGGATTAGATCCCACTCTAATCGGCCTCATTTTAACTTAATTACCCTTTATAGGCACTATTTCCAGATTTAGACATGTTCAGAGGTACTGGGGATTACCAAATTAATAGGAATTTTTGGGGAACATAATTCATCCCATACCTATGAGGAAAGCATTTTAGGGGATACAAATAATACTTTGCTATTATTATCAACTGACAATGACTAATCTTCCTTAAAATAACAAGACCTTTCTCTCCTGGGAGGACTCCATTTCAGGCTTCATTAAGAGATTACCTCTATCTTTACAAGAGTCGGCATATATCAAATATTTGGTTTATCAGAATACCAAATCTAACTACGATGATGATTTGTTCTAGGTTAGCGGATTATTCAAACTAAAATAGTATGCATCTTCATTGTGCCCTGTTAACTAGAACTATCAGGAAATAATTCATTTAGAGAGAAAAGCTTAGATTGTACGTTGGCATTCAACAAGCACAAAGCATTATAGATGTAACACAACAAACCTTTACTTTTTCCTCAAGTTATAGGTTCAAAAAGTGAGAGATTCTCTAGAGAATATTTTTATGTGATCACTCAGCAATTTACGTTGCTTTCTTTCATCAGTGTGAAAGAAACGTGCTTCCACATAGCATGCTTCCAACAACAAGGACAATGAAAGCTAGAGGGATGTGTACTGAATTCTCCATATTTTAAATGGGAATTATTATTTTTCCTCACAGTCCATTGGCCAGAATTAGTCATATGGCCACATTGACTGCTAGAGGGCTGAGGATGTTGGGGACACATGGATTTTTGATAAGAAGTAAACTGTTTTTCCCACAAATTTTACAAATTACATAAGATGGAACTGCTATATTTCATGAATAAAGCAATTTTCATTAGGACACAATGAGGTCAACGTGCAAAAGAAGCAAAAATTTGTAGAGTAAAGACTGAGGCTGAAGATACTGGACTTTACTTCCTTTTAGTCTCTTATTTAGTGTTACCTTCTGAATAGAGCAGTGGTATGAGCCAGTAAAAAATAATGATAAATATTACTGTCATTATTATTTTAATATTAGTTTATTTTGCATCCAAAGCAACTGGTAGAGGTGTACTTCATGCAACATGGTGATATATTGTCATTATGTTGTATTTTTAGTACATTATAATCATGTTTTTGTTTTTTTTTTTTTTTTTTTTTTCAAGATGCATTCACTTTTATTTTTTATTTTTTATTTATTTATTTTTTTAATTTTTATTGCATTTTAGGATTTGGGGTACATGTGCAGAACATGCAAGATAGTTGCATAGGTACACACGTGGCAGTGTGTTTTGCTGCCTTCTGCCCCCTCACCCATATTTGGCATTTCTCCCCATGCCATCCCTCCCCTGCTCCC
>CM052648.1:61204399-61242216 GCA_028533165.1 Leontopithecus rosalia | reverse complement strand
AATCTGGAGACAACAGATGCTGGAGAGGATGCGGAGAAATAGGAACACTTTTACACTGCTGGTGGGAGTGTAAATTAGTTCAACCATTGTGGAGGACAGTGTGGCGATTCCTCAAGGACCTAGAAATAGAAATTCCATTTGACCCAGCAATCCCATTACTGGGTATATATCCAAAGGACTATAAATCATTCTACTATAATCATGTTTTATATTTTTCTGTTAAACTTAATTTGTGACATTTGCTTTAAATGTTGTATTCATATATTACAATGTTTTAAATTTAATTTAATATTTATTTTGTTTCTGGGCTTATCTCATTTTTTTGAACATTCTCAATTTGTTACATAATATCTTTTGATCTGGTGAAACTTCCCTCATTCTCCATTTTGTGCTTCTTGTTTGGAAACAGTGCATTTATTTCTATTAATGTAGTGAACACTATAAAGCCTTTTTTAAAAAAATTAAATAACTTTACAAAGAAGAAAATCAGTTTCTTGATTTTTATATCTGAAAATGAAATTGCTCTGAATGTTTTAATTATTTTTCAGTTTCTACATTAATTTTGTAAGGTATTTTACTCATTTAAAGTTTTGTCATTATTTTACCTTATGTTTAGCATTTATTCAGAATGATCATGTTTGCAAATAACTCTACCCAGTTGTTTTTATGTTTATTCTTTTGCATATCACTCCTTTTCTTGTTTCATGTTCCTAAATTCAACTGTAGTGTTTCAAAGTACTTCAGTCTGAAAAATCTTATTTCACCTATACTTATTCAAGAAGTTTAGCTAAGCCTAAAATTTTAGGTTGATGGATATTTTTACATTATCATTACTTTGTGATATTTATAATTTTCTGCTTTTTTAAATCTTTCTCGTGTGCTACTGGGAGATTGTTATATACTGTAGCCAGTCAAAGTGGTAGGATTGAAAGCCATGGTACGTAGATAATGTCACAATACCATACTGTACATGTTAAACATGAGACATTCAGAGAATCTTAAGGATTTTGGCCAAAGAGATCTAGATGGAAACTGAAGTCTGTGCAGATAAGTTAATTAAGCAAGCCTAAGACGACTCTGCTTATAAATGCCGGTTTGCAAGGTTAACCCTTGGCTGGCATCTGGGAACTTGGCTGGTAAACAGTTTCATACATTGAGATAAAACATACCCTAACTGGGCCGGGCGCGGTGGCTCACACCTGTAATCCCAGCACTTTGGGAGGCTGAGGCGGGTGGATCACGAGGTCAAGAGATCGAAACCATCCTGCTCAACATGATGAAACCCTGTCTCTACTAAAAGAAAATACAACAAATACAAAAAGTAAGCTGGGCATGGTGGCACGTGCTTGTAATCTCAGCTACTCAGGAGGCTGAGGCAGGAGAATTGCCTGAACCCAGGAGGCGGAGGTTGCGGTGAGCCGATATTGTGCCATTGTGCTCCAGCCTGGGTACAAGAGCGAAACTCCATCTCAAAAAAAAAAAAAAAAAAAAAAAAAAACCCTAACTGATAAAAGTGGTTCACTGTGCATAAACTATTTGTACAATGTGGCTTATGGTAAAACATGCTTTCCTTCTGGGAGTCTAGGACTTTGCTACATGCTGGGCAGATAATCCCTACATGAGCAGATCCCAATAAAAGCCTTGGGCACCTAGTCTCTAATGGACTGGCTTCCTTGCACAGAAAACTCTCACACCTGTTGCTGCATTTTTATTGCTGGTTGAAAGTGTGTGCTGTCTGTGACCACTCATGGAGAAAGAAAACATGGGACCTTTAAATGGATTCTTCCACGTCTTTTTCTCTTATTATTCGACTGTGTATCCTTACTGTAGTATATTGCTATAATAAATCTTAGCCAAGATTATAACTATGTTTAAGAGTATAACACTGCACTTCAGCATAAAAATAATTATTGTTTCTTATCTAAGTATTGTGCTATACAGGCAAACATGAATTTTCTCATTTAAATGAGGATAATACCTTTTATTTAATAAGTTTATCATGAAGTCTACATAGCACAGGAACATGTTCTGTCATTTAATGGCTATAAATGAATTTTCTGTTCCTTTTGTTTATTTCTCACAAGCAAGTCTATGAGATCAACATTAATAAAAAAGTAAATAAAAATGAATTGTAGGGAAAAGTTCACCTGAAATATATGGAATTTCAATCAAGTGTTACAGGTCTGAAAGTGACTTTGGTGAAAAAGAGTAAAAACGGTGTTATACATTGAGCAAGAAGTAATTCCATTTAAACAAAATATTCTTCAAAATATAAGGTTATAGTGATACAATGGAAATGGAAAAGGAGATCGTATTTATTGAATCTAAGGATACAAAGGAGATAGAAATGTAATAAAGTGGTGTTTATTCTAATCCCCAGTGGTATCTTTCTACAGGGGAAAGACACATAAAATCACCAAAAACCAAATCAGCCTCTCTCTCTAATTTCAAGAGAATTTATTGGTATTAATAGGGCACATCGTGACCTCAGTAAAACAAAAATAAATTTTACACTGTGAGAATTAGGATTGCCTCAAAGATAATTCAATATATTTTCTCATTTATCATGTAAATGATGCTGTATTTCTTCAAAGATATACAACCTATGTAAACAAAGTACTAATGCTATCATATTTGTCTTCCTTATTTATACCTACACTGAACTAGGAAGCATTTTCTTAGGAATCTATGGGGCTGAGTATTAACATTTGCTGAAACCAGTAAATGGATTAATCATGGAGTTTTTCTTGCCTATTGTTTGGCTGGTGTCAATATATTCTTCTGTCTATATTGCTTGAATATTGAAGATAAAGTTATTTTGGATTCCTGACTTAATGGGGGAGGTCTCACATTAGTTTCTCCAATTTTCTAAATTGAAATCCTACTCCTTATGGGATTGATATCCAGGGAGCTGTTAGGATTAAGGATTAGGAACACTTCAAGAGCAGCTCTGGCTCTAGTGTTCCCTTTTCTACTCTAGTTCAAGTTGTTAGGTTTATAGTACCATTTTTGTTTTCTTTAGTTTTGTTGAAGATTTTTGTTGTGGTGGTTGCTGTTTTCATTGAAGACTTGCTTTATTTTCATGAGAGTTCAGCAATAGTTTTAAAACTTTATTCTTTTTAACTAAAATAGTATTTGCATGTTTTACAGTAGGGGATCATGTCAGAATATCTGTTCTTTGTAAATTGGGTTTAAATAATCAGAATTTTTAACATTTGATTATATATTAGTCAAACACATTATTTTTAAAAATTTTAAAGTAAATTCTCTATTGAACACTTATGAAAACCCATATTACCTTTAAATTTAATTCAGCTTTTCAGAATAATATATTAACAGTTTTAGAATCATATACTTCCATTAAAGTGGTAACAATAAAAAATAAGGCATTAAAAACAAAGGTATCTCATCACCACTTATTTCTCAAGTCATACTTTTCAGAGGTAACTGAACTCTAAACTTTAAGCTTTTCCATTTATTATTAACTTCCAAACCTTAAAATACTATTTGTATCAGTATATCATGATTCATTAATTGTATAAATTAAACTTGACCTCTTATTATGGACAGTAAGGAATAGGCTTTCACAATAAGCTCCATTTTCAACAACCGTGTTAAAGTTCTAATTTTGGTTAAATCTACATTCTGTATTTTTATTCTGATTTTGTAACTATTGTTCTGAATACTTTAGATTTCATAAATGTGTCTGCTGCACTGACACTTAAATATTTTTTTATTCACTGGTGTTTTGAATTGCTATATTGAAGCACCAGAGATGATTATATTTGTGGATGGATTTTTAAAATAAGTAATTCTGCTAAAGTCAAAGGAGAACAAAAAAGAAGCATGTGGCTTGACATGTAAATTCTGTAGGGAAGATGATGAAGAAGCTGTTGATACAGAAGAAGGCAGGAAAAGAAAGGAAGTATCAGTTTGATAGAGGTTCAGCATTTGGAGAGAAATGAATTAGATGTCCTGAGCCAGGGCTAATCCATTAGAATGAGCACAAAAATGGGTGAAAATAAAAAAATAATAGAATGCTTAATTTCAACATTTTTATATTTTTTTATAAAGAAACTGTTGAAATAACTGTTGTATGCCTATCTAATATGGGGATCTAATACATACAAATATATGTGTATGTGTATAAACTAACAAATATTATCAACAAAATAATCTTTCTAACTTTAAAATTGTCGAAAACCAATAGAATTTTAATAACAAGTTCAAAAATAGATGAAGAACATCAGGAAACTCTTCATTAATTGAATTACCTTTGGAGTGATTGAAAGAAATATTTTTTAATTTGTTTCGTCTTTTGTTTTCTCAAGTTTCATTGGTTGTTTTGCATGTTTTTATTTTTATTTTTGTTTTGTGATATATAACTCCAATTGCTGCCACAAGAGATTCAATTACATGGAACAGAAGACATTTTTACCTCCCAATAATGGGATTACATGCACATCAAGATGGGAAATAGGGAAAGCCAAATTGCTTTGTCTGATAAAGTGAGAAGAGTCTAAACTGTTGGAATAAGGACAGGAATCTGGGGTAGAGACGAGGAGGGACCCAGGAGGGTGAGGCACTGTTAGGGAGGAGGGTAGCTAGTGTCCTTCAGAGACAGAACAGTGCTAAACAAGCCCAGAGAAAACAATCACAAAGATTTGATCTATAAAATGTTTGTTAGGAGATATATTATTCACTCACTCACTGTCATTGTCACTCCTAAGGTATTTTTAGACAAGCAACAATTAATTTTTATTTAATAAAAATTGGATCTTTTAGACAAACTGTAGGGAGGCAGGTATCTGTATCTGACTAGTTCTGAAACACTTCAGTATTTTAAAATTTCAACAACAAACATATTTGTCTGCCTTTATCTTTTTGTCATAAAATATACATGTAGCATAGAATTCCCCATTTTGACAAATTTTTACTGTCATTAATTATACTCACAATGTCACCACTACCTATTTCCAAAGATTTTTATCACCCCAAACAGAAACTCTGCACACATTAAGCAATGATTCCTCAATCCCTTCCCCATCATCCCCTGGTAACTTCTAATCTACTGTCAAAACTGTGATTTTGCTCCCCGGAAAATACTTGACAATGTCTTGAGACTCTGTTAGTTGTCACAGTAAGGAAATAGGGAGATGCTATTGTCATCTTATTCCTACAGGTACCAGTATGTTCCATTGAATAAGATGCTGTTTCCTGAGGTCAAACCTTGAACTATGACATTCAATGAGAGTCTTCCAAAGTTCTGCCATTATTCTCCATATCAGCCCTAACAAAATGAGCATGACCGGACCCACCTCATACTGGAAGGGGATCAGTGATCAAATTGTAGACATACTGTTTTATCCTATAGGTGTACTGAATTTCCTAAATATTATTCACAGCCAGATCACTGTGTTTGAGATTTCACTCTGGGGCCTTCTGCCACAACCACATGGATGGTCTGTGTGATGATTAAGATTCTGTGCCCTGTTGAAAGAAGGACTGATGAGCAAAAATCAGTTGAAAATCCCTTCCAGAAAACCATTAAAAATATTTTTGCATCATTCAAAGATTAAAACAATAGAAATTGTTATTTTTAAAAATATATAGGCATTTATTTGTAGATCTTGCTATATACAAATTTATCTATCTATTTCACTGTAATTTATTTCAATTCTACTGAGATCCACTAAAAATAACCTCTTCTGGCTGGCCTCCTCTTTGTCAACCATCTCACTGAGTGCTTAGGCTTGCCCATTTCAGCCTCATCAAAGAAGGGAGACATCTTCAAGTGTAGCTTGCATATCAAGGAGTTGGTACAAATGGTTTTAGGTATTCCTACTATAGTCAAAGTATCCCTAGAAAAATTTAATGGAAAACACTCAACTTCCCCTTAATAATTAGTAACCTGGAAAATCACAATAAGGGCATATGTGTGGTCTAGGGACTTGAGTGAGTAGAGAATGCAATGCCACACAGCACTCAGATGCTGACTGAGCAAGATATAGGACAGTCATGCTTTAAAAAACAGCCTTCTGATAGCATAATTCTTCATATTGGACACAGAGCCACAGCTGAAGCCCAGCTTCAGGCCTACCCATTGCATTGCTTCTAGCCTCAAAATGCTTTGCTTCTAGCCTATGAGTCTCAATCCCCAGAGTGAATTTACTTTGGCTAGGCAAGCTTCCCAGGTGTTGGGTTCTTATAAAAAAGCCAGAAAGATAGCCTATGCCAGTAGAAGCATTCTAAGCTTCAGTCTGTAAGGAAAAGCTAGAAAAGGCATATAGTCTTAATAGCTGAGAAAGAGGATGCTAGAGGTCTCAAGGCAGAAATGCATATCATAGAAAGGATTGTAGAGTAGTCAAATCAGAGGGAAGGACCACTCTGCCTAGTTCAGTAAGTGGCCTGAGACACTAGTCCTGCCACAGAACACACAGGTTCCTTTTTTCTTTTTCCTTAAAAAAAAAAGGGAAAAAAAGATAAGGAGCTGTTTTCAGTGACTTTGTCCTCATAACAAAGAATAGAGGCAGGAAAGTCCACTGCAAATAGACAAATCAGTACTAGCCCCTGTTGCTAAGTCCAGGTCAAGATGAAATTGAGGCTGTTGTTCTAGATGCAGGATCCTGCAGCTCAGGGGCACATGCAAGTCTTTGAACTGATTTTAGAAGGATCATAGAAGCTTAGGCAGAGATATGTACCATGACTGAAAAGACACAAGGAAAACCTCCATCACCAGGCAAAGGTTTTAAATGAGAATTCTTGATTTGACACGACTCCCTCCTATCCAGATGAAGGAAAAGTTTGGAAAAGTACAGCATCGCACCACCATCAAAGATCAGAATGCAGGTTCTGAGGGATAGTGTAGTCTTAGCAGGGACAAGGGCTTCTGAAACCATAAGAGATGTTCCTTATGTAAATGTCTCAGATTCAATGATCAGTCCATCTGTCAGATTTACTCCCCTCCCACAGTCTCCTGGTTTGCTTCTGTAGGAGCCAAGATCTCCAAGCTTGGGCTGGAGAAACTGGATTACTCAGGCTACTTTTCCCACTCAGCCAGGTTTTGCTTTGGTAGATGTTTTGCAAGTAAGTCAGAAGTTCCTCTGCCTACCTGTCCAATGAGAAAGCATCAAGATGTTTTTTTTTTTTTTCTGGAAAATGTAGAGATGACTCTGGAACAAAGTACTAACAGAGGTTGAGTACTTTTTTTATATCTATAGTTTCCAGCCATTGATATTTGTGCTAATCTGTTATACAGCAAACAACTTTTACAACAAACACAAACATCTTTTAACAATTAAATCAAACAATTAAATAAAAGCAAAACAACGTCTAATCTTTCCTCATTCTGCAATTCCTCCTTTTTTGTTTTTGTTAATATAAAGGGTGATGCTTACTCAATTTATAATTCTTAAATGTTACTCCTTGAGTGGTTAATGGGTCAGGCTTCAGTCATTCTGTTAAATTGTGCCAACGTGAACCATATTTGGCAGCTGATTTGGTTTGGCTGTGTCCTCACCTAAATCTCATCTTGAATTATAGTTCCCACAATCCCCACATATCCTAGGATGGAGCTGGTAGCAGGTAATTGAATCAGGGGAGTGGCTACCCTCACACTGTTCTCGTGATAGTGAGTGAGTTCTTACAAATTCTGATTGTTTTATAAGGGGCTTTTCCCTGTTTGCTGGGAACTTCTTGCTGCCTCCATTTGAAGAAGAATATGCTTGCTTTCCCTTCCACTATGATTGTACATTTCCTGAGGCCTCCCCAGCCATGCTGAACTGTGAGTCAATTAAACCTCTTTCCTTTATAAATTAGCCAGTCTCAAGTATGTCTTTATTAGCAGCATGAGAACAGACTAATACAGCAGCAATGTCTCAAAGTATTGACAGATGACTAATAACTTTATATAGCAACTGTGAAATCCTTAGTTTCTCTCATTTTGCTCAAATTTCTTTGAATAGGTTATTGAAGATTTTTGGCTTTTGTTTTGTTTAAAATGAGAAGATTGTTGGACGATGTGGTGGAAGATATTTGTGTCTGAGTAAAGGAAGAGTCACCCTTAACCTCAATCCTGCTACAATATCCATTTTATTGTATGTGTTTAGTGACAACACTTGAGGCCTACTCTCAGCAAATTTTACTTACACAATACTTTATTATTAACGGTAGTTAGCATGCTGTTCATTACGTCTCCAGTACTTATTCATCCTATAATTAAAGGATTTCAATCTTTTACCAATATCTTCCCTTTCCTCAAGCCCAGGCCCTGGTACCTATCACTCTGTTCTCTGTTAAAATGAGCTTAACTTTGTGGTTTTTAGATTATACATAAAAGTGAGATCTTGCAGTATGTGCCTTTGTTTCTGGCATATTTTCACTTAGCATAATGTCTGCAAGGTTCATCCATTTGCAAACTAAGTTTGCAAATAAGTTTGCAAACTTAAAATTAGTTTGCAAACTAAGTTTGCAAATAGTGAAGAAACTTCTTCGTTTTAAGGCTGAATAATTACGTATTTTCACGGTATTTGTATACACACGCACACACACATATATAGTGCTTGCTTTGGCAGCATATATACTAAAATTAGAACAATACAGAGAAGATTAGCATGGCTCCTGAGCAAGAATGACACTCTAGTTTGTGAAGCATTTCATATTTCTTTTTTAAAAAAATCTATTCAAAAATTTTAAAATATATGCATATCACATTTTCTTTATCCATCCATCTGTTGACAGTAAGCACTTAGGTTGTTTTCCTATCTTGGTCATTGTGAATAATGTTGCAATAAACATGGTATTGCAGATATCTCCTCTAGATCCTGACTTTAATTTTTTTTTGGAATATATACACAGAAGTGAGATTGCTGGATCATATGGTACTTCTATTTTAATTTTTTTGAAAAACTTTCATACTGTAATTTTGTTTTTACTTTTTATTTTTTATTTCAACAGGTTTTAGGGGAACAAAATAGGGTTTTTTTTTTCCTCTTCCAGGCACTGGCTGCCAGAATTATCACTGATAGAGAGGCGATGTGATAATCGTCAAACTGTCACCCAATCGCCTGACACTCCTGGTAGGTGTTGGGTGGTGAGCCCTCTGTTGTCCCACTTATGCCTGACTACCTGTACCAGTCACATGGATAAGTTCTTCAGTGGTAATTTCTGAGACTTTGGTGCATCCATCACCTGAGCAGTGTGTGCTGTACCCAGTGCATAGTCTTTTAGTCCTCATATCCCCTCTTAGTGTTTCTCCTGAGTCTCCAACATTAATTGTATCATTCTTATGCCTTTGTGTACTTATAGCTTAGCTCCCATTTATGAGTGAAAACATAGGATGTTTGTTTTTTCACTCCAGAGTTACTTCACTTAGAATAGTGGTCTCCATTTCAATCCAGGTTGCTGCTAATGTCATTATTTTATTTCTTTTCATGGCTGAGTAGTATTTCATGATGTGTGTGTATGTTTATATTATATTATTATATATATAAAATATAAATATGTCACATTTTCTTTACTATTGACTGATGGGCATTTGGACTGGTTCCATATTTTTGCAATTGCAAATTGTACTGCTACGAACATGAATGTGCAAGTCTGTTTTGTATAATGACTTCTTTTCCACCTAGTACTGAAATGGCTGGATCAAATGTTAAGTCTGCTTTTAGTTTTTTAAGGAATCACCACACTATTTTCCACAGTACTGTATTAGTTTACATCCTTACCAGCAGGGTAAAAGTGTTCCCTTTTCACCACATTCATGCCAACATCCATCATCTATTATTTTTTGATTGTGGCCACTCTTGCAGGACTAATGTATCACATTGTAGTTTTGATTTGCATTGCCCTGATAATTAGTATACTCGTTTTATTTAATGATGACTATACTAATTTACATTCCCACCAACAGTATATTAATACAAATATTTCCTTTTTTATATCCTTATCAACACGGATCTTTTATCTTTTTGATAGTAGCCATCCTAATAAGTGTGAGGTGATAGCTTACTGTGTATTTTTGCATTTGCATTCTAATGATGATTAATGATTGTTTGCAATCCCAATCTGACAAAGGGCTAATATCCAGAATCTACAAAAAACTTAAACAAAATTACAAGAAAAAAACAACCCCATCAAAAGGTGGGCAAAGGATGTGAACAGATACTTCTCAAAAGAAGACATTATTCAGCCAACAAACATATGAAAAAAAGCTTACCACTGGTCATTAGAGAAGCGCAAATCAAAACTACAAAGAGATACCATCTCACACCAGTTAAAATTGGGATTATCAAAAATTCAGGAGACAACAGGTTCTGGAGAGGATGTGGATAAAAAGGAATGTTTTTATACTGTTGGTGTGAGTATAAATAAGTTCAACCATTGTGAAAGACAGTGTGGTGGTTCCTCAAGGATCTAGAAATAGAAATGCCATTTGACCCAGCAATCCCATTACTGGGCATATACTCAAAGGTTTATAAATCATTCTGTTACAAAGACACATGCACACATATGTTTACTGAAGCACTATTCACAAAGCAAAGACTTGAACAACCCAAATGCTCATCAATTATAGACTGGATAAAGAGAATTTGGCACACATACACCATGGAATACTATGCAGCCAAACAAATGGATGAGTTCAAGTCCTTTACAGGGAAATGGATGAAGCTGGAAACCATCATTCTCAGCAAACTGACATACAAGAACAAAAAACCAAACACTGCATGTTCTCCCTTATAAGTGGGAGTTGAACAATGAGAACACATGGACATAGGGAGGGGAACATCAAACACGGGGGCCTGTCAGAGCTTGGGGGCTGGGTGGGGGATAACATTAGGAGAAATACCTAATGTAGATGATGGGTTGATGGGTGCAGCAAATCACTATTGCATATGTATACCTATGTCACAACCCTGCACTTTCTGTACATGTACCCCTGAACTTAAAGTATAACAACAACAACAAAAAGAAACAGAACATTGGTTTACCCATCTTAATCCACATCATGGGTTAAAGAGATGATTTCCAGGATGCCTTCACTCTTCTAGAAAGGCATCATTTGTTAGGTCCTTTTATTTCGTGGTTTGGAGTAAAAAAAGTCAGTTATTAGAAATGTATCCCTCATAATAGGCTCTATTGCAGATTCTACTGTAAAGGCTGTGTTTACACAACAGACTAAATTATCTTGTGAAACAGAATTGCTCTGGATTACATAGTGGATAAACAGAGACGTATCTGAGCAGCTGTTGGTGCTTGTGGCCTATGGAAAATACATCAGATGTAGATTATAGATGTTCCATTATAGAAGATAAACAAAGAGACTGCTGAGTTAAGTGAGTAGACTCTTTAGCTCATTCTTTGATTGCTTTAATTTTAGGTGGTTTAGTTTATGGGGACCCTGGGTAAGAAGCATACTCCAAACTCTTGGTATCCTCCTGGTAGTCATAATGGTTTTCCTGGCACACTGTATTCTCTTAAAAGTTTTCAATGTTTGCATGTAGCCATCTCTAGAATGTCAAGTGGTATCTCTTCAATTGGAATGACAAGAACTGATAGAAATGTGTGACCATGAGGACACCATAATCTATGAATGATATGCTGAGACTGGAAACCCAAAATGATGGTAACTGAGAGTTGCCTTAAAGCCCTAGGTTTTGGTCACACTCTCACCTAAGTGAGATCCTAACCTAAAGAAGGGAACTTTTAAACAAAATTGTGGGAGACTTAGCTCATGCACTAGGTCTTAACAGAGCAGACCAAACCAAAATGGAGTCATAATGTGACATAATCAAACTAAGACTTTAAAGAAACAAATAGATCCTAGAACCGACCAGTTTTTGGTTTTTTTTCCCTGTAAACAGAACAGTGCAGCATAAAGAGGTACCCTCTATTTTAACCCTTAAAAAAATCCCTGAAATTCTTACTCCTGCCTTTCAAAACCCACTATTTTGCTGTTTCCCAGTGGATTTCAAGTCCAAGTGAGTACATTTATGATAGTGATAGTAACATCAATGCCCAAAGTTTTGATCAGTCTCTCAAAATTGAGAAGATGACCAAAAGGGGGGAAATTGTTAAATCAAGTT
Source organism: Leontopithecus rosalia (assembly GCA_028533165.1). Lineage (NCBI taxonomy): Eukaryota > Metazoa > Chordata > Mammalia > Primates > Cebidae > Leontopithecus > Leontopithecus rosalia. The sequence continues at coordinate 61,230,133 of CM052648.1, read as the reverse complement.
TAGCCTGAAGCTACCTCCTTACTCATTTAAGTTAGGCCTAAAGGTTTCTCTGTATATAATGAACTATAACAAGTCAAGGTGTAACCAGACCTGTAGCCTACACTTTTGCCAATCACCAAGTTTTGGTCAATCAAATATAGCCAACTGTTCAAACTGTGTTCAAACAAGACACATCAACCCATAACAAATCCAACTGTTTCTGCATCTCACTTCCGTTTTCTGTACATCACTTTCCTTCTTCTTTCCATAGATCATCTTCTACCACATGGCTGTGTGGTGTCTCAGAGCCCATTCTGGCTCAGGAGGATACCCAATTCACAAATCCTTCATTGCTTGATTAAATTCCTTTAAATTTAATTTGGCTGAAGGTTTTCTTTTAACATCCCAAACTATTTCAACGGAAATAATTTAAATAATTTTTTAGAGATGTAAAACTTACATTATGGATCACTTAACAAGACATCATTAAAAAAATGACACAAGTTTAGGTTTTTCAACATTTTCATCTCTACTGAGAGTGGTTTAGAATAACCAGGTGAAAGAGATTGAAAAAAATAAAAACCTTCTCAGTGCTATATTTTTTCTTTGTGCGTTTCAACTTTCTGCTTTCATGTATGTAGAAATTATTTTCTTTGTAAAGTGCTTACATATTCATTAGGAAAGCAGCAGTAAAGCAACATAACTATTTCCCTTAGAGCTGTTTGTATACATATTAACGGGTACCTTTAGAAAGAGAGTAAACGTTGATCAAAGTTCATTTAAATAATCCATTGCCTATTCTTGTTTATTCACATTTAGGAAATTCTATTTTAAATAGAAGATTGGTCAATCGTCTAATTTGATGCAGTTGGTTGTACCTCCCCAGAGAGGACATGGAATAATTGTCCTTTAGTCAGGGTACACATTTTTCCCTGTAGATTTTACCCCCTCTGCAATAGCTCATGGGTGGGACCTATTGGCAGTCAGCTTTTGATAAAACTGAGACTCGCACACCCGCAAATATTTGGTTTCCTTGACTGCTCCCTGTTTGCTTTGAACATGACGATTGAGCAGTCCCTAATGCCCACTCTTTACCACTAAAGCCTTATACTCTGAACTTTTTTTTGTTACTTTCATAATAAGTTCCGGGGTACAAGTACAGGTTTGTAACATAGGCAAACTTGGTGCATGGATAATTTCATCACCCAGATATTTAGTCTACTACCCATTCATTGTTTTTCTTGATTCTCTCCCTCCTCTCACTCTCCACATTCTGAAAGGCTCCAGGGTGTGTTGTTCCCCTCTATGTGTCCATATCTTCTCCCATAAAAATACCTTTTATATCTCACTCTTGCAGAGTTCTGTTTTAATATCTTTGGGAATCTTTTCTTTTTAAATTTGTGTGCTATCTACAAACCTCTTTAACACGCAATGTCTCATTTATTTCATCTCAAAAGATCTTGCTGTCTGAGAGGCATCATGTATATATTACTGATCATCATGCTTCAGCTTGCAGAGATCTAGTGTCATGCCTGAGTACACAAATCCAGTTGTTTCCATTGGAAGACAAATTTGACTCAAAGTTTAATGAGTGTGCATATGCACACACATGTGTGTGTTTCCTGCTGTAGCCAGGATTCTTGACCCTTTGAGGTTGGCAGTGCTCTTTGAACACTGGAGCATTACTTCCCATTCTTGATGGGATTTTAAAAAAATCTCAAAGCAACACTAAATCATGTCAGCATAATTGCCAAGAGATAACAACCACAGTAAAACAGTGTTTCACATTGTCTTTAAAAGCATCTTTGTTTACTTACTGCTCACTTTGTGGCCTTTTAGCACCATATTGCATTTGAGCAGAACTGTTAACTGCCCTTATATATTCACAAGGCAGTGTTCTTGCCTGCTGTTAAAAAAACAGTTTTGCAAGAGGCTTAGGGTTTCAGCGCACTTACAACTCTTACTATCAACTAATTATACCCTCCTCCTCTGCTCTGTGCCTGATATTTCCATCATACACACACACACACACACACTCTCTTACACTCACACACAATTTGTTATTCTCTTCTCATCTCCAGTGTTTTGTAAATTGGTAAAAAAAAATTGATGGTTCACCTTTAAGAGGACTGTGGTACAACAGAGAAGCAAGGAACACCGGTTTAAAAGCTCTATGGTAGGTCGTGGTTCAAATAAATATCTTGTCAAAAAGCAATCTGAAAATTAAGAGGTTTAATCTCTCTCATTACATAGATACATTTTGATGTAGGTTTAATATAATGCCTATACCTCTAGGATGTTCTGTGAGAGCGAAATTAGTGATTTACTAACTCACATCTTCCTTGGCTGTGAAAATGCTATTTCTGCAATTTTTTTTTCACCTCAGGCCTGCAGTGGATTTGTACTTAGGAGAAAGCACCCTTTTTAAGTAATATTTCTTCCAAAACTACCTTCATGACCAGCATTTCAGGGACTAGAAATTCTTTATTCTTAGAAATTCTTGCATAAGTTGATTCTTACTATGCTCTCCAGTGCTAAATAAAAGGAAAGCCACAAATGGAATTTTACTGAAAATGATATGTAACAATAATCGTATCAGTTATGTGGCATGATATGTGCCAGACACTATTTTAAGTTATTTGCCTATATTAAATCACAACAATTTGCAAAGTCAATATATTTATTATGGTCCCTTTCCAGATGGGAAAACTAAGGTATAGAGGAATTGTGCAATTGACTAAGGAGTGGTGCAATCACAGTTTGAATCCAGACATTAGGAATAATTCAAAAGGGAGGCCTGGTGCAGAGACTCAAACCCAAAATCCTAGCACTTTGGGAGGCTAAGGTGGGTGGATTACTTGAGACCAGGAGTTTAAAAGCAGCCTGGCCAACATGGTAAAAGCACCATCTCTACTAAAAATACAAAAATTAGCTGGGTGTAGTGGCACATGCCTGTAGTCCCAGCTACTTTGGAGGCTGAGACAGGCTAATTGTTTTAACCAGGGAGGCAGAGGTTGCCATGAGCCGAGATCACACCGTTGCACTCCAGCCTGTTCAACAGAGCAAGACTGTCTAACAAAACAAAAATTTTAAAGGGCAAAGAGAGAAAGACAGATGAAAAAAAATGAAAGAAATGGAAAAGTTTGTTATCTAAGCTATAGGACGATGATTCCTTTTTGTTCTCACTGATACTAGCCTTGATTCTATTTCCCTTTCTTTTTGAGGAAGTGACTCAGAACATTCATAGTTTGGGACTGTGGGCTTATAGACTTTTGATGCAAAAGTGAAAACACGTCTGTGACAGCTCAAATATTCTTTGAAGATTCAAAGTGAAAATCTAAGCACCAAAGCATCTCTTGCTTTCATCCTTAGACACACCATGGGGAGGACCCAGGGTTATTTTTTTAAGGTGAATCACAAGGTCTGTCTACTCACACATGATCACCTACCTACCCACCTTGTAGTAGTGGGCTGGTTTCTGATTGGAAAAAGCAGATACGACTGCCTTGGAGTTCATTTGAAAGTCAAAGAGGACCTACACAATGCCAAATGTGTGCTACTATAATAAATCTGCTATTTATTTCCGGAAGCACTAAAATGTAAGCTAATTACTTAGCTGAGCTTTTACAGTAAAGTTTTAATTCTGTAATTACATAGAAAGTAGTTTTCATACTTACACCAAGATTTTAAGTCCTATGTCAGGTGTTAAATTTCAGCCAGCAGTGTGGGAGCTAACACTGTTAAAAGTTAATGTTTAATAGCTTTGAAAATAGAAATCATACTTGAAAAGTCTATGCATATATCTGGAATGTGGATGGATTTACCAAGCTTCAGGTGAAGGAAATATTGACAATTATTCAGTGAATTTATAATGACAGAAAGGGAAATCATTCATTTGAGTCAGGCATCGTCTTTGATCAGTGATCATCACCTTCATGAATGATCATGAAAAACTATCATATTGATCAAGTAGAGCAAAATATCTCAGAAGTTTGCACCTCATTATCGTGAACTCTGTTGACAGAGTTATAATTCCTTTAACCCTAAAATAACATTCAGTTCAGTAGATGACAAAGGGCTTCTTTAATATTGATGTGATTTATGACTTGATTCCATACTGTACAGTAGTTACCATGTTAATTAGAAGGAAGATAACTGAATTCCATTTAAAAAATAGTGTAATTGATTATCATAATTTTTCCTTTGGGATCCTTGATTCTAAAACTTATATATTGGGCTGTTTTCAAAATGTCACATTATCTTCATGAAAAGTAGTGGCTGCTGTTTCACAGAAGTCATTTTTCATAATTAAATCTCTTAGTTATTCCAGTGTTTCTCCCCAAGTGACAAAAGAAATGAGAATATATTTTTATTTCAGGGTTCTTATTAAAAGCTCATTATCTTGGAGAAATAAGGCTGTGTTTAAGTCATTGGATCAGTAGATATAGTTACTGTGAAATTCGATTATTTAATCCAAAAGATTGGTTAATAGGAACTCATGCATCGAAATATAGCAGTTCTCTTCAGAATTGCTACAAGATCTAAATAAACATTATTTTCTTTGAAAAGGCTAATACTTCTGAAAATACTCAGAAAATAATTGATAAAATATGCATCTAGAGCTAAGTGTAAATGACAAAAAATAGGTTCAAATTTCCATGTTACCGAATGGATTAGACTGCTGTGTTAAGTATCATGCCACTTGTTTTATAGTAAAAAAATTCTAGGCCAGGCACGATGGCTCATGCCTGTAATCCCAGCACTTTGGGAGGCCAAAGAGGGTGGATCAGGAAGTCAAGAGATCAAGACCATTCTGGCCAACATGGTGAAACCCCATGTCTACTAAAAAAAAATACAAAAATTAGCTGGGCGTGTTGGCACCTGCTTGTAGTCCCAGCTACTCGGGAGACTGAGGCAGGAGGATTGCTTTAACCCGGGAGGAGGAGGTTGCAGTGAGCTGAGATCATGCCACTGCACTCCAGCCTAGTGCCTGGCGACAGAGCAAGACTTCGTCTCAAAAAAAAAAAATTCTAAAAGAGTATTTAAAATACTCCAAAGAAAAAATTGTCTCTGCACATAAAGATGCTTATTGAAAGATGCCTGGTTGCCACTTTTTCACTGTCATATAATTACATATGCCAAGTGGGTGCAAGTTAAGATCAATAAGGAAATATTTAAAATAGAATATTTCATGACCAATGAAATATACTCATGATAAGGTGATATTGAAACACAAAATAGACTAAAAAATACTTAAAATGATATTAAAATTATATGTATACTAAAATAATTTTAGAAGTTGTGTATTCATATGAACACTAAGAGAACACAGCCAATTGAAAGTTTTGAAAAGACAGGTAAGTTATTACCTTTCTTGATGAATAATTTAAGTACTATTACTGAAGTTCTTATTACATCCTGTAATAGTAGGAATCTTTAAATCATTCTCCCTCCTCTTTATTATTTGTTGCCTTGGAGGCATGTTAGATTAATGAACAAAGAGATAAGAAGGAAGATCTTGTTGAAATTATGGTTACAAATACATGTATATAGAAATATTTCTTTAGCGGTAAATAGACAAAGATAGATGATAGCTAGCTCGATGATAGCTAGCTAGAGAGCAAGATAGATGATAGATAGATAAATAGATAGATGGCTAGATAGATAGATATAGCTGGAAAATACAATGCAAATCTTCCCAAACACCTCTTAACTGTTTAAATTGTATAATTTTCTTGTCTAGTGAATGTTATCAGGAAAATACTGTTGTATGAAAATAATTTAGAAAAAACGTTTTTAAAAAAACTGAATTATAATTTTTAAAATATTTTAATTTCTATGGGTATATATTAGGTGGATATATTATGGGATACATAAAATGGTTTGATACAGGCATACACTGTGTAATAATTACATACGAGTAAATAAAGTATCCATCACCTCAAGCATTTATCCTTTCTCTGTGTTAAAAGCAATCTAATTATACTCTTTTAGTGATTTAAAAATGTACCATAAATTATTGTTGACTGTATTCACCCTGTTGTGCTACCAAATACTAGACATTTTTCATTCTATCTAACTATAGTTTTTGTACCCATTAAGTATCTCCACCTTCCCCACATCCTGCTACTAACCTTCCCAGCCTCTGGTAACCTTTGTTCTACTCTCCATCTCCATGAGTTCAATTCTCTTAATTTTTTAAGTCCCACAAATAAGGATATTATGCAGTTTGTATCCAGTTCCATCCATTTATTTGTTACAAGTAAGAGAATCTCATTTTGTTATGGTTAGTAGTATGACATTGTGTGTATGTACCATATTTTCTTTACCCATTCATCTGTAGAAAGACACAAGCTTGCTTTCGATCTTGCTTATTGTGAATAGTGTTGCAATAAACATGGGAAGCAGATATCTCTCTCTTCAATATACTGATTTCCTTTCTTTTTGGTGTATTTCTAGCAGTGGGATTGCTGAATTATATGGTAGCTCTATTTTTACTTTACTGACGAACTTCCAAACTGTTCTCCATAGTGATTGTATTGTATTCTCCATCGTGATTGCCTCCACAGTGTAGAGGCCTCCTTTTACTCCACATCCTCTTCAGCGTTTGTTATTGCTTGTCATTTGGATAAAAGGCATTTTAACTGGGGTGAGACATTGTATTGTAGTTTTGATTTACATTTCTCCAATGATTAGTGATATTGAGTACTTTTTTATATACCTGTTTGCCATTTGTATGTCTTTTTTCAGAAATGTCTATTCATATATTTCAACAATTATTGACTTTTTTCTTAGAGAGTAGTTTGAGCTCCTTATCTAAACTGGTTATAAATCCCTTGTTAGAAGGGTGGGTTGCAAGTATTTTCTCACAGAATTGTTTCTTATGTTTAGTTATTGTTTCGTTTGCTATGCAAAGCTTTTCAACTTGATGTGAACCCCATTAGTTGATATTTGCTTTGGTTGCTTGTCTTTGTGAGATATTACTCAAGAAATCTTTGCCCATTTCAGTGTCCTAGAACTTCCCTAGTGTTTTCTCATAATAGTTTTATAGTTTGAGGTCTTACATGTAAATCTTTAATTTATTCTTACTTGACTTTTACATATGGTGAGAGATAGGGGTTAGTTTCATTCTTCTGCTTTATTGATATCTAGTTTTCCAACATTTATTAATTAGCAACATTTATTGAAGACAATGTTCATTCCTCAATATATGTTCTTGACATCTTTGTTGAAAATGAGCTCACAGTAAATGTATGGATTAGTTTCTCGGTTCTCTATTTTGTTCCTTTGTCCTATGTGTGTATTTTACTGCCAGTACCATGCTGTTTTGGTTACTATAACTCTGTAGTGTAATTTGAAGTCAGGTAATGTGATTGTGATTCCTGAAGTTTTGTTCAGGATAGCTTTGGCTTTCTGTTTTTTTTTTTTTTTTGTATTGTTTTCTTCTATTTCTGTGAAGAATGTGATTTGTATTTTAATAGAGACTGCATTGAAACTGAAGATTGCTTTGAGTAGAATGGACATTTTAGCAACATTAATTCTTCCAATCCATAAACATGGAATCTTTGCATTTTTTGGTGTCCTTTTCAATTTATCATATCAGCATTTATAATTTTTATTCTAGAGCTCTTTCAATTTTTTTCATTTTTTGTAAAAATTGTACTTTGGACTCTGGGGTACATGTACACATCTTGCATCCTGCAGGATTGTTGCATAGGTACATACATGCTATGGTGGTTTGCTGTCTCCCTCCCCCACGTCACCTACATCAGGCATTTCTCCCAGTGTTAACCTTCCCCATCCTCCCCGCCCGCCACTATCCTTCTCCTCCCCTCCCCTCCATTCCCCCACTTACCCCAGTGAGTGTTGTACTCTTCCCTGAGCCCAAGTGTTCTCATTGTTCATCACCAGCCTATGAGTAAAAACATGTGGTGTTTGGTTTTCTGTTCTTGTTTCAGTTTGCTGAGAATGATGGTTTCTAGCTTCATCCATGTCTCTTCAAAGGACACACACTCATCATTTTTTAGGGCTGCATAGAATTCCATGGTGTATATGTGCCAACTTTTCTTTGTCCAGTCTACCACTGATGGACATTTGGGTTGGTTCCAGGTGTTTGCTATTGTAAAAAGTGCTGCAACAAACATATGTATGCATGTGTCTTTATAAAAGAACAATTTATAATCCTTTGGATTTATACCCAGTAATGGAATTGCTGGGTCAAATGGAATTTTTATTTCTAGATCCTTGAGGAATCACCACACTGTCCTCCATAATGGTTGAAATTTTATTTGTAGCTATTGTAAATGGGGTTACTTTCTAGATTTATTTTGCAGATTGTTTGCTGTTGGTGTATAGAAATGTGACTGATCTTTTATTTTGTGATCTTATTGAATTTGTTTATCTTTCAAATAGTTTTTTCATGCAGCCTCTAGGGTTATTCAAACATAAGATTATGTAATCTGCGAAAAAGCCTAAGTTGACTTTTTCTTTCCAATTTGGATGCCCTTTACATAATTCCCTTGTCTTATTGCCCTACCTAGAACTTTCAGGACTCTGTCGAGAAATAGTTGTTAAAGTGGACATCCTTGTTTTATTCCAGATATTAGAGGAAAGTCTTTCAGTTCTTCCCTTTTGAATATGATACTAGCAGCGGGACTGCCATATATGGCTTTTATTATGTTGACATATGTTCCTTCTATATATATTTGTTGAGGTTTTATCATAAAGGGACATTGAATTTTATCAAATAATTTTTTAGCATTTCATTTATTGAAGTAATCATATTGTTTTTGTTCTTCAGTTTGTTGAGATGGTATAACAGATTGATTTTCATATGTTAAACCATCCATGTATCTTTGGCATTAATCACACTTGGTAACAATGAATGATATTTTTAAAATGTGTTGTTGAATTTGCTTTGATATTATTTTTTGAGGATTTCTGTATCAATGTTCATCATGAATATTGGTGTATAGTTTTCACTTTTTGATGTGTTGTGTGGTTTTGTATAAGAGTAACACTGGCCTTGTAGAATAAGTTTGTAAGTATTCTCTCTTCCTGTTTTTTTTTTAAATAGTTTATGTATGATTAGTATTAGTTCTTTAAATGTTTTGTACAATTCAGCATTTAAGCCATTAGGTCCTGGGCTTTTGCAGGAGGCAACTTCTCTTATTGCTTCAATCTCATTACTTGTTATTGTTCTGTATATGTTTTGGATTTCTTTACGGTACAATGTTGGTAGGTTATGTATATCTAGGAATTTGTCTATGTTTTAGGTTTTCTAATTTACTGGCAAACTGTTTATTAGTTTTCTCCTAGTTTGTTATATCATTTGTTTCTGTAATCAGTGTTAAGTTGGTATCAATTTAAAATAATGGGTTATATTGCTTGCAAGCCTCATGGTAACCTCAGTTTAAAAAAATATGGAAAATTATTTCAAACTCTTTGTTAAATTTATCTGACAGGATTTCGAATTAATTCTCTTGTTATTTTGCATTTCATCATGGTTTCACGAAACAGCTATTTTGAACTCTTTTTTTTGAAAGATCACATATCTGTCTCTCCAGGACTGGTCCCTGGTGACTTATTTAGTTCATTTAGTGAGGTCATGTTCCCCCTGATGGTCTTGATGCTTGTACATATTCATCACTCTTTCAGCATCTAAGAATTAGGTAGTTATTGTAGCCTTACAGTCTGGGCTTGTTTGGACCCATGCATTTTGGCAAGGCTTTCCAGACATTGAAGGGACTTGGGCATTGGAATCTATCGATTTTTATTTTAGTTTCCTGATGTACACCTGCAGGATTGTTAAATGGGTATATCGTGTGATGCTTGGGTTTCAGTTATGGATCCTGTTGTCATCCAGGTAGTGAGCATGATACCCAATAGGTAGTTTATCAGCCCATGCTTACCTTTTCCCCACCCCATCTAGTAGCCCCCAGTGTCTATTTTTCTTGTTTCATGTCCATATGTGCTCAATATATAGCTCCCACTTATAAGTGTGAACATGCGCTATTTGGTTTTCTGTTCCTGTGTTAATTTTGCTTAGGATAATGCCCTTCAGCTGCATTAATGATGCTGCAAAGTACATAAATTTATTCTTTCTCATGGCTGCATAGTGTTCCGTGGTGTAATATATGTACAGCATTTTCTTTATCCAATTCACCATCGATGGGCACCTAGGTTGATTCATGTCTTTATTATTGTGAGTAGTATAGCCATGAACATATGAAAGTGTATGTCTTTTCTGTGGAACAATTTATTTCCTCTGAGGTACGTAACCAATAATGGTATTGCTACAGCAAATGGTTATTGTCTTTTATGTTTTTTGGGATACCTCTGCATTGATTTCCACAGTGGCTGAACTAATTTACATTCCCATCAACAGTTTAAAAGCATCCCCTTTTCTTCATAGCCTCACCATTATCTGTTACTTTTTGTATAGAGAAACCATTTTTTGAAAATACCAGCTTATTACATAATGTTTCAGAAGACTTCTTTCATAAATCTAGATATTTGGAGACAATATGTTTTACCTCCTCTAGTCAGTCTTGTGACTGTAAAGTCAAGTCTTGTTATTAGTTGGATAAAGACTTGGTAATTTAAACAGTGATTTAAAAAATATCAAGTTTATAAAAAGTCCGAAATAATCTCCAAGTTCCCACCCCAGAATAAATCTGCAAAATACTACAGAGTAGTGTTGAGAACTTTTGTTTCCAGAATACAATGGCATGGCTTTGATTTAAAGCTCTCAGCTCTGACAAAAATTAAATTTAAGTTCATTAAACTAAGCACAGTATGTTGAATACAGATCAGCTCATTACTGAGCATCAACTCAATCATTGATGAGAGCTCTTTGAAAGGCCCATCATTATAATATAAAATGTCATTTTATTACCAGACAGTAACTGCCTGATTAAAATCTTAAATGGATGGGGATCATTGAGAAGCCATATTGAAAGTATCTTCCAGCTGATTATTAAAATAAAGTCTGCACTAAAGGGAAATATTAGTGAAAATAACTAATTTTCTCGCCTTAATATCTTTCATGTATGTCCTCTCCTTTCCATTTCTACTGGTTTACCTCTAATTCAAAACCTCATTCACTCTTTGATATTGCAATAGGTTTCTTATAATTTGGCCTTATTGCTTTCATATCCCAACTACCTTCAAGTAAATGCTAAGTAAATTGTTACAGAAACATTTTCAAAGTCTGTTTTTAAAACTATTCAATGATTTGCTTAAAACCTTTGATAGATGTATAAAGACAAATAAATAAAATTCACCAAATTAGAACATTCAAGGCTACCTTTAATCTGAATACTATTTATTTTTCTATTTTTAATTCTGTATACTTTTGCTAGAAAATAATTATGTATACCTATAATGGACTACTTACTCATATTACTGTCTTTTCTATTCATTACTCATGTATTTTCCACTGCTTAAAATATTCTTTTCATTACTAAATGTTGACATCTTAGCCATCTCTTGAACATGTGTTTGCCTATTAAAACATGCCCTCTTTTCCACTCTGAAATTTGTCATTTTATCTATTTTTCCAAGAGCTTTGTTTTTTCATCTTTGCTATCATAATTGTTATACTATAGCTTCCTGATAGTCTGGAAATAAGTCTATATGTTACAGAATACCATGTTTTTGTTTCATTTACTAGATTTTAAATGCAAGACAATGTCCATGTGCTGTTCATTTTATTTCTCCCCAAACTCCGTGAAGCATCCCTATCACCAGTAAGAGTGTAATATCAGTGTATTGAATAAGGTAAAGAATTACTATTTTAATTTGAGTCACCTTAGTGCCATTAAGATCCTTTATAATTAACCATCATTGTGGTGATTACAAAGCTATAAATATAGTTATAAACCCGTGAGCACAGTAATTATCCAAGGCCTCTGGATAGAAGTAGTTGCTATGTGTGCCCCGACAAACTGAATCAGCCATCCTTCTCTCTTAGTCTTGGCAATTTTATTTTCCCCATAGTTAATTTGAATTCAAATTTCAGTTTTATTTTATACTGCTTACAGGATTTATGGTAACTTATTAATCTATTAAAAATTTTTATCTTTCAAATGGAAAACAAATATGCTAGTTGTAAGGATTCAACAAGATATTACATGTAACATGTTTACAACATTGAAGCCAGTTAAAAGCTAGTTATCTTCTTTCATTTTCCTTCCCCTTTTCACTTTTATACAGAGAAGAGTCATATTTCATGGCAAAGCTAAAGTTGCCAAAACTCCCCTTGGATTTTGAAGTTCATTGTTTTGTAGCTCACTGACGTTACTATAAGTCACAGTGTGCTCACAGCTTCACGACAGAACCAGAAATGTGTCTCATAAAACATTTAACACGTTAGATTATTTCCAGTGAATGCCTTTCTAAATTTACTCAAGACTGGGTTCTGTCTTTGTTGATATCAGTCATGGAATCATTTTATGCACTGCCCAAAGTAAACTCTTGTTCATTTTCTTTTATATTGCCGCATGATTTGAGAGAAATAAAACAACAAAATGATTAGGGGGTAGTTGAAATCAGAATTCAATCCTTCTTCTACCTCTCTGTACTGTAGCATCACCGTGAGGCTGCCAAAATTTCATAGTTCTAAGAACAAGCTATTATCACTACGGTGATTGGAAAACAGTTCTTAGCAGAAAGCAAATAGATAGAATGCAGAATATGTCTAAACAGTTTAAAAATAGGTCTTTAAAATTTACTTTTTTGAGGGAGTTAAATATAGACTGTAATTTAGTAGGTAAGGGAGTTGATATCCAAGAGGAAGTGGAAAATGATTCAACTATGAAGAACAGGAAATTGCCAAGACTAAGAGAGAAGGATGGCTGGCTCAGTCAGTGGGGCATACAGAGCAACTACTATCCAGAGGCCCTGATGATTCAAGATTACGTGAAGTGACAACTCTTTGGAGATTTGGAGATTGAGTTCCCTGCCATTGGACAATTAAGAAAAATCCTCCCTTCTCATCTACTTAGTCCTCTATCTTAAAACTAAGTAATCCCCTGATAGCTCACTTCCAATAGCAAGATTCAGTCATGAGGTCTTGTGTCGAGATTTCTTTCTTTCTTTTTTTTTTTTTACAACCAAGCCCACTTGTTTATTTTTGAGCAGATATAGGCCTACCCACTGCCTCACATTTTTGTACTCAAACATTGAGGAAGAGAAGGAAACAGAGTAGTGAATGAGGGATTGGTGAGTGGCAGTAGAAGGTTATTGGATACATAGCTTGGAAAGATAAAGCTTGGGAGTAAGAGTGGTAAGTAGATATAACGAGAAAAAAAATGTGTGAGCATAGGAGAAAAAGATTAGGCAAGTGACTTCTAAAGCAAAAGCATATTACCTTTTCTGTAGTTGACCAGAGGCAACCTTCTGTTTGAAGCTTACAGTGGCTGCTAAAGGGTGTGCGTTTGTATGAACTGCATGCATTGTTGAATACGCATTTGTTAAATATTTTTAGTATCATCCACATGATGTGTACAACAAGAAATATTAGCCTGTATAAGTTATTTCAAGTTTAATGTAATACTTAGCAAAGTATGATTAATGTATGAACTTCTGTGATATACATTTGATGGTATCTACTTAGAACTTCCATGACCTATAATGAAATTTGGGGCAACTTTAGTGCTTTCTTAAAAATTAATAATTAAGGATTGATAATTAGGGAGCATTATTTATTGTATCTGAGAATAATGAAAGTATTTGTTTTAACTGTAAGACATAAATACCTAACAGATATAAAATATTGAATTGTTGACGTGATTTTTCTTTTTTGAATTTTGTAGCACTTTATCTTTGCCTTGTTTATACTATTCATCTCTTAGGGGTTAGGGGAGATACTACATCATGACATGAATAATATAAGAAAAAGTGTAGAAGGAAGAACTATGGAGTTTCAGGTATTTCACATTCTATCCTATGTAGATTAATATGGTTTCATTTCATGTTTTATTTAAAGCAGTTTAAGAGAAGAAAAAGAAGAAAGAGAAATCAATGTCTGTGGCATCAGTTGGAAAATATATAATTTTTCATTTCCAAGGAAAAAATAGGAGAGCAAAGACAAGTCTTGTCCTTTTGACAAGTTAAAGTAATATCTAGAACAGAGAGATATTCTATTGTTTCTTCCCATATTTAGGAGTCTAGAATGTGTTCCTTTCTACACTAACCAAAAAAGGATGGGGTATGCACAGCTGGGTCTGGCTGAAGCTGGCATTTCCAAAAACTTATCTTGATCTTAGAGAGATGGAAACAGAAATTTGCTGAGAGTATGGCTGAACTATCTTGGAAAGGTGATGAAAGGCAGTGCCACCAGGTAGGTACCAGGCAGCGACTTCACTCCTTGAAGGATATAGAAGGCACGGTCAGAACCCAGAGGAGCCTATGAGACCAATAGTCAACCTTGGATAACTACCAGTTTCTGATCAAAGTTTAATATACCCAATTACATGGTATATGCTGACCAAAGTTTAGGATATCCAATTACATAGTATATGCTGTAGACTCAGAGATGAAAGCAAAGTGGGTCAGTAACATCATCCTAAAAGCATGAGGAGAACACAGTGCCTAAGACTTAAAAGCCATACTTCTGAATGTGTGAGCCTGACATCATGTTAAGAGAGAGTGTTGGGATGCAGAAAGTTGTTTTTCAGACAAGAATAAACACTACTCCAAAGGCTGCTCATATTAGAGGTTTGTTCTCAGCTTCAATCATGACAGAAAAGTTACTGATGTTTTATCACAACAAATTATATTTTTTTCATGCCTGGTATTTATTCTGGGTTAAATCTGTGATCCCAATGAATATGAGTAAAACATGCAGATATTTTAATAAAACTAAGTTCCATTAGGACTTAGGGCATATGACACTCTACAGACTGTTTTTGCTTTAATTCTTTAAAATTAACACATTTATTTTTAGTGTTCTTATGATATGAAAGTACTTTTAGTACCTCTGTGCAGTATTCTTGCAACAAATCTACATGACTGCATATTAACTGAATAAAAGTAAATAGGTACTTCAACAAAAAAATTAAAGTATATAAAATGAGTAAGCAATCCACCAATGGACAATAAAAATTGATGAAAAATATATTAAAATGTATATAATTTATTATGTATGAAAGAAATTCCATTTAAAACTAATTAGTAAATTATAATATGCAATGTTATAAGCATAAAAATAATATTCATTCTCCTATCAAAAATGTGGTGTAAACTCATACAGCATTTCTGAAGAGCAATTTTAGAATATGTCTCAAAGCATTTTGAAAATTCTTATACTTTCATTTAGAAAGTAATAGATTTTAAAAATGTATTCTTAGAAAGTAATAGAGATTTATTAAATAATGGTCATTTTAATGTTGCTTTTACATAGCAATATAATTATCTCATATTAGGGGACAGGTACATTAATAGTTCATACTTCTATGCAAAATTTTTGAGCAATTCAAATCCTGTTTAAAAAAATACAGAATGTTTGGAAAGTGATATATTACAGTAGGTTATAAAAATTATGTGCTTCATGGTATTTTTTTGTGCACTTCAATGAGATAAAAATTATAAGTTACAAAACAAAATGTATAAGGGGTAAAAGGCCCAAATTGTAAGATACCTGTGTTAGATTGGAAGTGGTATAAGTACTAATTCAAGGTAGAATATAACATGCCAAGAATACATATTGTAATACTTTCAGCAAAGGAGAAATATAATTGAAGGTATAATTAGTAAACTAATAAGGAAGAAATATAGTCATGCAATTAAAATTGGTTGCAAATATAATGCAAATTGCTTGTCTCCCAATAATTGAATTATGTAATGGGACATTCTGGTAATCCCATTGCGTGGCATCATGTTTTCCAAGCTTTTCTCTGATTATGCTCTCTCTTTCCTTGTGTGTATCTGGACGTATTTTTCTCACTTAAAGTGCTTCTTTCTTATTTTTGCCTTTTATAAATCCAAATCATCCTACAATTTTCACATATTTTAAATTATATCATATAGGTGACTTTCAAATCTACTTTTATTCCATTCTTACTGTGGTAAATGTTTTCAGATTTTCTCTAACATGCATATTATTAATCTGTGCTAAATGTGTGGGAAATACAAATTTAGATTAAAAAATAACAGAAGGGCCGGGCGCGGTGGCTCAGCCTGTAATCCCAGCACTGTGGGAGGCCAAAGAGGGTGGATCACGAGGTCAAGAAATCGAGACCATCCTGGTAAACATGGTGAGACCCCGTTTCTACTTAAAGTACAAAAAAAAAAAAAAAAAAAGTAGCTGGGCATGGTGGCTCGTGCCTGTAATCCCAGCTACTCAGAAAACTGAGGCAGGAGAATTGCCTGAACCCAGGAGGCGGAGGTTGCGATGAGCCGAGATCGCGCCATTACACTCCAGCCTGGGTAACAAGAGCGAAATTCCATCTCAAAAAACAAAAACAAACAAAAACAAACAAACAAACAAACCCAGAAAACATAAAAAGTGGAGGTGGAACTAATATGCTATAAATAATTACATAACAAGGTCAGAAGAAGGCTGCTACTTAAATAGCCCAGTATGTACAAAATCTGGAATATAATGTTTTGAATGAGACATTTTATTTTTAAGAAACAAAGTAAAGAGCAACAGTTAGTTAGTACTAACATTCTCTATTAATGAATGTGAAATATATATTTGCTTATTTTGATAGGAGAAAATAGTTTGGTTAATTCTGATTTACCAGTAGAATTAATATTACTTGGTTGATTTGTTCATCACTGGACTACTGTATACAAGTAATGAGATTATCTTCAAAGCAGAACATAATTTCTGGTCAGTCTTCCTGTCTCCTTTTGCCAATCACCTGGCTTCTCTGAATTCTATGTTATTATTGAGTATATGGATTAATTTTGTGATATGGCTAAATAGTCAAATCGTTTTGATTGTAGCTTTATCCAGAAATCTATCTCTTGAATCTTTATTCTTAGGTTTACAGAATGCAGCCAATCAAGCAAGTTATGACCCATGACCTTGTCTAGCCTAGAATCATGAGAAATATACACATATGGTACCTGTTTCTTTAAAAAACATCCATATCTGTTATCTTAAAATCCCTGGCCAAGATTTATCACACAACAGGCTTTGATTTATAATTTGCTGAATAAATGAGGAAGCAGAGACAATAAACCGGTTCTTAGAAACATGAGTTTTCAATGTATGTTTGTTGCTCTGTTGCTTCCAAGGAAGGGTACCATCCTAGTCTGTCCATTCCATGAAGGTCCCATAACATAAACCATGTAGATAATGCCTTTGGGATTATGCAGTTTATCAATCCTGTGTCTTTCTGGGAGAAAAGAAGGAACAGAGTTCTCTGAGATTACACTTTATGAACCCTGTGTGTTTCTGGTGGAAGAGAAGGGACAGCATGATGAAAGTTGGAGCCAGGAAATGTATAGCATCTTTGAATAGACTGAGTAGTATTATGAGCTAAAATGTGTTACATGGTAGGACATGGTTAGAAAGATGATTTAGCTTTATTGATATGGTTTACAGATTCTATACTAAAAACTTGATCTTTATCATTTGGCCTATTGGGAATTATCAATGTTGTTAAGGTTGAAAATTATATAATGATATGGAATCAACCCAAATGCCCATCGATGATAGACTGGACTGGGAAAATGTGGCACATATACACCATAGAATATTATGCAGCAATCAAAAATTATGAGTTTGTGTCCTTTGTAGGGACATGGATGAATCTGGAGAACATCATTCTCAGCAAATTGACACAAGAACAGAAAAGGAAACACCATATATACTCACTCATAGGCGGGTGATGAACAATGAGAACACATGGACACAGGGAAGGGAGTACCACATACTGAGGTCTATTGGGGGAAATAGGGGAGGGACAGTGGGGGGGATCAGGGGAGGGATGGCGTGGGGAGAAATGCCAAATATGGGTGAAGGGGCAGAAGGCAGCAAAACACACTGCCACGTGTGTACCTATGCAACTATCTTGCATGTTCTGCACATGTACCCCAAAACCTAAAATACAATAAAAATTAAAAAAAAACGGTTGAATGACAGATGAATGGTGAAAGAATACACCCTAGGGCCCCTTTGGGAATATGATTTCAAAATTTCAAGTGAAATATGGTGAAGCTTTCAATTTGAAAGTGGAAGTGAAAATAGAGAAAGAAACATGTCAAGAAGCATTTCATCTCTGAAAAAAAATCCTGAGATTTTAAGTTAAAAGGATAAGGGAGTTCCTTCAGTGGTAGAGGGAGAAGATTTTAAACATATTATAATGCTGTTCTATGTCACTAGGAACAAAAAATTAAGTATGTACAGAAGAATATAAGGAGTTCTGTTCTGTGATTTTTGAGCTTGAAGAAAAGACAGTGAAAAATCAGTATCCAGGTAGAAAGATAGTGGTTTAAAATAGAAATTTTGGAGCCTCCAGTATTAATCATTTAAAAGAATCTTGGCCGGGCGCGGTGGCTCAAGCCTGTAATCCCAGCACTTTGGGAGGCCGAGGCGGGTGGATCACGAGGTCAACAGATCGAGACCATCCTGGTCAACATAGTAAAACCCCGTCTCTACTAAAGATACAAAAAATTAGCTGGGCCCGGTGGCGCGTGCCTGTAATCCCAGCTACTCGGGAGGCTGAGGCAAGAGAATTGCCTGAACCCAGGAGGCGGAGGTTGCGGTGAGCCGAGATCTTGCCATTGCACTCCAGCCTGGGTAACAAAAGCGAAACTCCGTCTCAAAAAAAAAAAAAAAGAATCTTTACCCCATAAAACCAAATCAATGTTTCAAGTCAGAGTCTGTATTCTACTCTTAGAAATTCTACATTTATCTCACATGATTTAATATAAACATGAATTTCTTTTAAAATTTGGCTAGTCCTTTCACACATTTATATGTTCATCTACAAATATTGCTTATAATCTGAAGTATTAGAATAGCCAATCACACATTTACTGTTTCACTGATGAAACAGAAAGTGTGTATAAACTAGAATCATATCCAAAATCCCAAGTTTGTGTAGATGTATGTTGAAGGGAAACAGCTTAAGAGCTATTACTTTGCTTTGTCCAAGATTATTTTTTCAATAGCTGAGCAGCCCTTCCAAAGGGGAATTTTCAGACCTACTTTGCCAGCATAGCATTAATTGGTGAGGTTAAATCAGTTTCTGGTCAATTTCGAGATACACATAGGCATCTGATCTCAATGGAAGTGGTAACCATGGGAACAGATGAAATTATCCAGAGAAAAAGTGAGTTCTAAACTTTAGTCAGTTATCATCTCTACTTTCAAATCCTTTTCCTGCTGCCAAAATTTTTGACATTTTGAAGTGTCACAAGCCTAAAAGGTTGAGAAACGCTGATTTTTAAAATGTGATGTTAGCATATTCATTATAACATATTTCATACGTACAAAATAACAGAATCACATGTAGAAAGGCAACATTGGGGGGAAATAACATTAAAGAGAATCTCTTTTATGCTGGAAACTATGTTCCATTTAATTTTGACAGCAATCTCTAATGCATATATATGAGTGTCTCTATTTTACAAAAGAAGAGAGATTACACAACTAAATAAAGGATCTCGACTGTTATCTCCTCCTGAGTTAATGTACCCTTTTGCTCATAAGCACTTACATAGATTGAAGGAGTTCAGATCATGCCACCCAAAACATGCAAATTTAACATATTGATTATTTTGAACTGAAGGCACTTGAAAAATAGTAGATGCAGGAAGGACACTCTGACCACTTCTTCCTTCTTGCCTTCTGAAAGTGGGAAATAAACTTCCATGTGAAAGATGCTTGCTTTAAACCAGAAGAATATAACATTCTTATTACCAGAGATGCAAAGTGGGGGCTGAGAAAATCTGTATAAAAAGAGCTTATTAAACTAACTTGTGTCTTTTTCAGTCACATTTATTTTAATTAGTTTTCCATTATTCCAAACCTTTATTCAAACTAGCATATAAGCCTTAGGCTTAGCCAGTTCTTTGGGTCTTCATTTTTGTTATGAAGGCTCTCATGTACGTATAAAAATTACCATATAAGGATTGTATGCTATTTTTTTCTTTTTAATCTGTCTTATGTTAGACGTAGCCAGAAACCTTAAAAACGTAGAAGGTACATTTAACCTCACCTACAAAATAATGATGACCTATATGGATAGTATGGCATGTATAAATCTGTTAATTCAAATATCTACATCTTAGAATAAAGATGTAGATATTTATTCTAAGATAAGATTCTAAGATTATATCTATGTAGATATTATAAGATTAAGTTGTTATGACTATGATTAAGTTACTTGTATTATAGTTTTAGAATTAAACCATGTTTTAAGCTGTTTCAATCTATTATATAAGCACAATGAATTCTGTTATTCAAATTACCTTAATAGATTTTCATCTAAATTCATGTACTACATGCTATAATTTCAGAAAAAAAGAGCTTTTCAAATGGGAAATGGCTTTAGAAATAGAATTATCAGTTGTGTGTCTAGTGTGAAAATCTAGAAGAATATGTTCCAATTAATAGAGTGTCTAAGTTATGTCTTTATTTTCATAGATTTTTTTCTCCAAGCGTTAAGTCATTTAAGTATGGTATACTGATTCCTCGAAGCACTTACCTTTTGCATCTCTCATTAATGAATAATTAATCCAACATTCTTGTCAGTTGGCTCTTTGCTTAGGCAGCAGTAATTTTCTCAGCAACCAATAAACAAAAGTCAGGTGAAATATATTTGGCTATGATATGGCCTACATGGTCAACAGACTCCAGGAAACACTAGAAAAACTTACTTTCTCCCATAATGAATGCGAATAATAATCAGATAGTGTGTTGAATATTTATAATGCCCAGGAGACAATCTTTCTATTTGAAAAGTTATAAAATATGATATGTAGCTTGAGCATTTGGAAGATTAAAATTGTAACATTCTGTGAATATTTGTCTTTTTATCCCATTCCTATTCTACAGGGGCAGGATTAGGGATTCCTTTGAGAGTGATCAAAGCTGTGAATCTGTGTCCCAGAAAAAAATGTTCATAGCCAAAAATATCTCCAAATAATTTGAGGGAATTATAAAGATGCACTCGAGCCATTGGTTTCAGAATAATTAACACCCTCTTAACTTGTCAAGAAATAATTTGTTTTTCCTTTAATTCCTTCCTTCAGAAAATATGTATGGAGTCCTAGTAATAAGTATTAAGGAAACTCCCATGAACAAGGCAAATTGCAGGGCTTTGAAAGCTTGTATTCTGATAAAATACACCAACATGAGAATAATTTCAACACAGCGTAAATAATTCTGTATAAGGGGAAAAACATTGCTTGTGGGCACAGAGAAAGAAAAAACTGATTACTGGGGAAGATAAAAAAGGATGTGGTATTTGACCTGATTTCTGAAGAATAGCTTACGTTGTTGAGGAAGAATAGATTTTTAAGGGTGACAGCATCAGCAAAGTTATGGGTTTGTGAAAGGGGAGATTATATCTAAAGCATGGATTATCTGATAGTACTTTTTCTACAAAAAGATAAATAATATATAACTGCAAAGTAAAATGTTAATTGGATATATGAAGTTAACACACACACACACACACACACACATAAACATATACATATACCCAGTGAATTCTGTCATTGAGCCATTAGAAACTAATAATAAAATTGTCATTACTACATGCTTTAACTATATTTCATTGACTCTTAATAACTGCCTTTAGTAAGTTGTATTTCAATATTATTAATTGGGCTTTGAAATGGAGGTTGCTTAAAAATGAAGCAGTTAAGTCTGTTGCTATTATAGAAATACTGTTTGTTGTAGAAATATTATTATAAACATTGTTGACTATATTATTGCCGTTATGAAAGTCTACATGTGAAATTCCACTTACAACCTAATTCTATGTGCAACTTTTTGAATTTCTCTTAAATATTTGTTTCCTTCTCTTGAAAACGTGTACTTACTTATCATGTTTTGATTATTATTTGGCTGTGAGGAGACGCAGAAAATGCAAAGTTTACATACCCTTCTGTCTCATTTATATTTTAAATAAGTTAGATTCCTTATTTTTGTTTAAATTTTACTATCAGTTTGTTGTATGTCTTTTTTTCTTTGAGCTGTCATGGTCCTTTAAGATCAGGAATAAAGTATAGCAAATTAGCTAGCAAGCAAAGCAAATATGAAAACATTTTACAGTTTATGATCTTCCTGAGTTTTCCATTTCTAATCTTGTAAATCCTTTAAAATTCTATCTCTGTCTCTGTGATGTAGAAATAATAAGCATTTATCTTACATAAATGTTACCTTTTAAAACAGTGTTTGTGACATCTCTGTCTCCGTAGAGGTTTTATGGTAAAATTAGGTTAATTAAATATAGACATTTTAGTAGTTTATGAAATATTTTTTATACAATATTTTGTCTTTTTTAATTTTACATGCTGCAAATTAGGTGCATACTTCACAATAATTTCCGAAGTATCTATTGCTATGCATGTAGGTGCTCAACAAGAATTCTCCCTGGTTTGGTCTCTCATGGCACTTTGCAAAGAAGCCATTGTCTACCCATGGGGTAAAGACACATACTTCTGGCTCATACAGTGAAAATAATAATTGAAGAGCAATCACTTCTAAGGTGGTGTGAATTATGTAGAACGGCAAGACACGTGCTCAAAGTCTATTTGGTTGCTCAACAGAGCTAAATGTACATCATAGTGTGTATTGTGTAACCCTGATTAGAGAAGTAAAGAAGGAAATTAAATTAGAAAAGAAATGATAAGCAATTGCTTGTTATTGTGCCACAAGAAGGTAAGAACATTGAAGAGAAACATTTAACTATTAAAAAGAAAAATATTTTTTCTGCTTTCACTTAGCTTCTGGGACTTTTACCACTCATTGGTTTTGGCAACCTGCTTGCTCCACTATATTTATAGCTCTTTGTATAGCTTTTTCCAGTGAGACTGCTTATAGTTTAGTGCCTGTGATAAACAGATATCTTTCACAATGTCACTTTTGGAAAATTTAGATTCTTGTTCTGAAAGTTTTCTATAAATCAATTCTGCCAGGCCTATGGGGATTTAAGAATATTTTTCTTTCTCCTAAAGTTAGATATCAACATACAACTGAAATTATTCAAAAAATGTATGACTTGCTATCATAATGTGTGTTAGATGCTACTGTGGCTAACAGCTACATAAATACCTGCTAAACCTAAAAAGATCAAACATTACCATTATTTCTAATTTAACATTTGTCCTTTGGGAAACCATCATCTGCTTTAGAAAAAGAATGGGCAGGTCCAGGGACCATATGCTCGTCTTCAATTTGCTAACATAGAAAGACTCTCGGGAGTGGGGTGGGGAACACAATTTTGGATTTAGTCACCAGAAAATAAAAGGCAGTATTTTCATTCCTTTTGGAGGTTTTGTTTATCTTATTAGCAAAATCGTATTCTGCTAACTTTCACCCACCTCATGCCTTTTCTTCTTGAAATCATCTTAATCAATCCCTTGCCATTATATTAAAATGATTTATCCTATTTTCCTGTTTTTATTCCTGTTTTGTGAAACCCAAACCCCAGGCCAATCTATTTATCTTTTCCAGCTCTATATGATGAGTACTAAGCCATGCTAATGCAAAATTATACCAATACAAAAATTGATATTGTAAATTCTGTAACCTCACCTTTCCCTAACAATTATTCAGTATTTATTTTACTCAGTCAACACCTCTCTCCTTATCCAAACATCTTTACCAGAAGACCACTTCTTTACTGTCACTCACAAAATGAATACAGAGTACATTCTTCCTTCCTTTAAGTGATAATAGTTAAGGCATCTATCCTTTTTATGTAGATAGTCCTTTTAGGTGTGGTTATGATCCCATAACTTTCTACTCTCTTGGATACCTTGCTCTTTTAAAAAATTATCTTAGTCTTCACTATGATTCTAAGTGACGTAACTCAGGAATGGAACACCAAACATTGCATGTTCTCACTCATAAGTAGGAGCTAAGCTATGAGGATGCAATGGTATAGAAATGACACAATGGCCTTGGTGGACTGAGGGGGAAAGGGTGGCAAGGTAAGGGATAAAAGACTTATGAACGTGTAGACAGTTTTGAACTTTCAGTGATTATAAATAGAGCTTCTATAAATATTCTGATAGAAGTCTGTATCTGTATTTATATTTTCATTTCTCTTGGATAAATACCCAAGGATGAAATTGGTGGGCCATATGTCACACCCATATATATGCAAAAAAGCATTCCAAATATGTTTTGTCACTTTATAACTTTATGAGAGCTATTAATAGATACCAACATCCCCACCAATATTTGAAACCACCAAATTTTGAAATCTTAGTCACTCTGGTAGATGCAATGTAGTATCTCACTCTATGTTTTAATTTACATGTCATTGATAATTAATACCATTTAGCACCTTAACTTTTTACTGTTGAAATTTTTATCTCATTTTTTTGTCTTTTAATTATTTTACACATATTGAGTTTGTCTCTTTTTAAATGTGTTTTTAATTGTCAAATAAAAATTATATTGCCTTGCTTCGAATGCTCCAGCTCGTTCACACTGAGTCACCAGAATTGTGTCAATTAGAGTTGTAAGTGATTTTACAGACATTGACTTCATCTCTGAGTGTTTGTTCCTAGAAAACTGTGATTATATGTATCCACCTATCTGTTTCAGCAGGTTTTGGCCAACAGTTTGCCCTGTAACCTCAATTCTCTGATGCATCTAAGAAACATTATTGATTTTCAGTATGTTCTTTTCAGCATGTTCTTTTCCTTTTTGTGAGGATAGAAGAAATGACTTCAAAGATCCTTACATATTGAACTGGAAACTGAGAGTCTATAAATGATATTTTAAAATTTTATTTTCCAAATGGGTTTTGCTAATATTCAAAATAGCATTTACTTATTTATATTGAATTCTTATTTCTGCATCCATATTCTAAGCACTTATATTTTTCTAGTACTTGCTTTGGTACATTCTTTAGTATTTTCTATATAAAAAATAAACAAGAGTCAATTTACTATTTCCATTCCAATATTTATATAATTCCCACCCCCTACCCCCATGGCTTTGCCTTATTGAGCTAGCTTGGATCTCCAGTACCATGTTAAAAGGAGTGAAAAGAACAAATATCTTTGCCTTATTTGTGACTGTAGACTGGGACTATTCAGTATTTCACTAAGTATGATGCTAATTTTAGATTTTTAGGATATTCCTTTTATTAGATTGAGGAAGTTTCTTTCTGGTCTTAACTTTCTTAGAATTTGTTGTTACTCAAAGATCAAAAGAGACAAAGAAGGACATTACATAATGGTAAAAGGATCAATGCAACAAGAAGAGCTCACAATCCTAAATATATATGGACCCAATACAGGAGCACCCAGATATATAAGGCAAGTTCTTAATGACTTACAAAGAGACTTAGACTCCCACACAATAATAGTGGGAGACTTTAACACTCCACTGTCAATATCAGACAGATCAACCAGATAGAAAATTAACAAGGAAACCCAGGACTTGAACTCAGACCTGGAACAAGCAAACCTGATAGACATTTACAGAACTCTCCACCCCAAATCCACAGAATATACAGTCTTCTCAGCACCACATCACACATACTCTAAAATTGATCGTATAATTGGAAGTAAAGCACTCCTCAGCAAATGCAAAACAACTGAAAT
>CM052648.1:61180457-61203899 GCA_028533165.1 Leontopithecus rosalia | reverse complement strand
GAAACACCGTATATACTCACTCATAGGCGGGTGATGAACAATGAGAACACATGGACACAGGGAAGGGAGTACCACACACTGAGGTCTATTGGGGGAAATAGGGGAGGGACAGCAGCGGGGGGAGCGGGGGAGGGATGGCATGGGGAGAAATGCCAAATATGGGTGAAGGGGCAGAAGGCAGCAAAACACACTGCCACGTGTGTACCTATGCAACTATCTTGCATGTTCTGCACATGTACCCCAAAACCTAAAATGCAATAAATATTAAAAAAATAAAAAATAAAAAAAATAAAAAATAAAGAATTTGTTGTTGCTGTCACACTTTGAGTTTTATTCATGATGGGTACTGAACTTTGTAAATTCTTTTCTCCTTATATTGAGATGATCATGCAACTTTATCCTGTTAACATAGCAGACTGCAACGATAGGTTATATGTGTGTTACTTAATTTAAAAATGCCTAAGCACTTGCTAGATTGTTCCTGTTTTCCAGTGATTCCATTGTGATGAGACAATAAGTTCTGGAAAATTTAAGGCTTAAAATTTACTTTTAAATGCATTTCATAGTCCAGAATATGGTTGCTTTTGGTAAATGCTCCATATTTACTCGAAAATAGTATATATTGTGCTGTTCTTGGTTGTTTGAAGTTCTATAAATGCAAAGTAAGTCTAGTTGAAGAACAAGCTTTTTCATTATTCTTTTTCAGTGTTTTGTCAACTGTTAGGTCAATTACTGAGAGATAAGTGCTAAAATCTCCAACTACATATTGTTTATTAAATCATTTAGATTCATGCAATTTGATTAGATACAACACATTTTAAATTGTTTATGTATCTTGCTGAAATGATACTTTTGCCATGATGATATACTCCTTCTTTATGAAACTACTCCTTTTCTTGAAGTCTTCTTTGTTTGATATTCATATTATAATTCCACTTTCATATATTTAATGTTTCATGCCTTTATATAATTAAAGTGCATGCCCTGTAGACACCATATAGTTGAATCTTGCTTTGTAAGGTAGTTTGGCAAGCTTTGCCTTTTTTTTTTTTTTGAGACGGAGTTTCCCTCTTGTTACCCAGGCTGAAGTGCAATGGCACTATCTTGGCTCACCGCAACCTCCGCCTCCTGGGTTTAGGCCATTCTCCTGCCTCAGCCTCCTGAGTAGCTGGGATTACAGGCACGCGCCACCATGCCCAGCTGACTTTTTGTATTTTTAGTAGAGATGGGGTTTCACCATGTTGACCAGGATGGTTTTGATCTCTTGACCTCATGATCCACCTGCCTCAGCCTCTCAAAGAGCTGGGATTACAAGCTTGAGCCACCACGCCGGCCCCATATTATATATTTTTAATTTTAGAACTAAAATTTTTCTTTTGAAATTTGTCATGCCTGTCATATTTATATTCTCCATTATATTATTTTACATATTCATGATAGTTATTTTAAAGTTCTGTTAAGTCCAAAGTGTCAGTCATTCATATAATTATTTCTATGTACTTTTTTCCTTGATAAAAAATAAAATCTTACCTTTTCAAATGTCTGATTATTTCTTATTGAAGACTGGTCATTGTGGATTCCAGTCTATTTTTGAAGAGCATTGATCTTTGCTATGACAGGTAGTAAATTATTAGAGAATATATAAGCTGTTCAAATATTCGTATTAGGATTAGGTTTGGTTTGGATAGACCTATTTCAGTTTTTCGCTCAGGCTTGAGATGCATTCTTCAGTCTAAGTATATCGTTCTAATTTCTAAACCAAGACCCTAATGTGCTTTCAAGTAGATAAAAGCTCAATATTGTACTTTGCTCTGTGAACTTGGTAAAATTTGGACTTCAAACTCCTTTCCCTAGTCCTATATACAAATATCTTCTCAGTTCTTAAATTTATCCAATATTTCTTAGTTTCTTAAAGAGGACTTTACCATCAAATTTTGACCGTATCCTTTTATGTTCCCTCCTTTTTAGTTTCCTTTCCTCCCAACTTAAAGATGTTCTGGAAGCACTAGATTATAAACTGAGACTCCTAAGCCCAGGACAGCTGCCACACTGGGCTTGAGCCCTCTCTTTGATGTGCCAAGAAGCTGAAGAAACTGTGGACAAAGAGCTAACAGGAACAAGAATAATGATATTTCATTAAATAGATATATCAATAAAAGGATAGAAATTCTCCAAAGGTATAATGAAAGTTCTGCCTCTCGATGTGTTTTGTTTGTTTGTTTGTTTGTTTGTTTTTGAGACAAAGTCTTACTCTGTTGCTCAGGCTGAAATGCAGTGGTACAATCTTAGCTCACTGCAACCTCTGCCTCCCAGGTTCAAGCAATTTTCCTGCCTCAGCCTCCCAAATAGCTGCGATTAAAGGCTAGCGCTACCACACCCAGCTAATTTTTGTATTTTGAGTAGAGACAGCATTTCACTATGTTGGCCAGGCTGGTCTCAAACTGATTGTGTGATCTGCCTGCCTCACCCTCCCAAAGTGCTGGGATTACAGGTATAAGCCACCGTGCCCGGCCCAATCTCTCTATTTGATGGCAAAGATGATCTTTAGAAGCAACATGTTACATGTTGCTTGGTACATTTTAGATTTTTAATTGACCCTGATTTCATTACACCAACTCTTCTATCAGTCTTCCCTTGTGATAGAGAATTGGGCTCGTGTAATTGGCAGCCCCATCAGATGGAAGAAGACATTTTATGATAAGAAGAAAATTATAATGTTACCAGAAAAAGGAAGAAATGTTGCAAGATAATTTAAAAATAATTAAAAATATAAAATATTGCCTATAACTAGGTTTTTATTCTGTGTATATTATTTAAATATTCTCCTCCCTAACATAGTGAATCTGTCTAATCCATAAGGGAAGAAAACTCACTCCTTTCTAGTTCTGAGTCTAGAATCTCCGAATGATATTGATTTTTCTTGGTCCATTGCAGTTCAGCAAATTTGCAGTTATGTAGTTGTTAGTCGTTTTACCTGATCCAAATTCTGTTATCAGGGACTATCTTCCCTATCCCTTGATCTTTACTGACATTAGGAGAGAAAAACTGTCTTGTTCTGACTGGACTTTTGTCTACCATTTTTATTTAGCATGATTTCAGGGACACAGGTTTTGTTTCTAAGGGATTTCTTTGGAATTTGCATACTTTTATTTCAAGATCAGTAACCAAACGTAAAGAGGCAGTTTAGTTATGGTCTTTAAATGTAGACCCTGCCTTAGGCTTTCTGTTTTGGCGGTAATTCTGAGTTGTCTGCTTATCCCTTAGCTCTCAGTTAAACTGCTTCCATTATTCATTTACCTCAGAAATGAAAGGCTGTAGTTATGAGGCCCAACTAATCTGGTTCTACTCACACACTACATTTTAGGGATATAAATATTTTCTTTGACAGTTCATGAAGCAAAGGGTTTAGACAGAGCTTAGGGCATTTGTCTGTACTCCCGCTGTTCCTAGGTTCTAATATTTTATTCCCATTGTTGTCTCCAATTTCTTGCCTTTCATGTACTAATGTTAATTTGAGGATAGGTAGTTGACTTTTCCAACTGAACAGGGTACATACTTGTTTGACTCTGAATCATTTGGATTGCCGACTTGAAGCAGAAAACTCTCTTTAAACACAGCTGTATTTTCTTTCATGTTTTACATGAGCAGCTTGAATAAAAGCTTCACTTTTTCTAGCAGTATCATTTAAAAGGCATAGGAAGCAAATATTACTAATATCCAAACTTTTTTCTACCACGCCCCCTAAAGACCTGTCTCAGATAGACAAATGGGTAGTAGCCAAAGATACACCAGGCAAAAATTTGTCCAGGAACTTAACATCTTCAAACCTGAAGGTGGAGACATTTTCACTTTTTAGTACATTTTATTAATTTTGGTAATGTAGGGTTTGTTAAATGCATGGACTACTTTCATACTTTTTAGAATTTTTTTCTATTTTAATGGCAGAAAATAATTCAAAACAAGCATAAAGGGAAATTTATGGGCTTCCTGTTTAGCCAGTACCTATAGCAGTGATATGTTTATATTGTATTTTATTTATTTATTTATTTATTTTCTTTTTATTGCATTTTAGGTTTTGGGGTACATGTGCAGAACATGCAAGATAGTTGCAAGGTACACATGTGGCAGTGTGTTTTGCTGCCTTCTGCCCCTTCACCCATATTTGGCTTAAATGGTAATATACTATGCTTTAGAAAATAAAAAGTGATATATAAATGAGCCAAAAGGATCATTGATCACACATGGATCAGGAATTAAATAGTATGAAATAGTGATCAATAATCTAAATCATTTACTCCTATCCAGAAACTTTTCCTGCAGGAAATTATCTTTACTGGAATATATACCTACATAGAAATGTAAAGGAAAGTTCTTAGGGAATGAAGCAAACAATTTGATGAGAGAAAATAATTATCCATTTATATGAGGAGAAAATTGAGTTGTGGATGGAAGGCAAATTGTTGGGCATTATCTGTGGAGAATAACAATGATAGATCTGATTGTCATGTTGAAAGCCAAATGACAAAAATCAATGTTGTCAGTGGAGAATTTTAGAAGAAATCTACACATAATTGACTTTAAGTTCCCCTATATACTCTCTGTAACATACTAACCTCAGGTTAATCTTAGCAGATGCTTTAGCTGTATTATGTTTTTACTTCTGTTTATTTATTATATTTTATTTCATTACATTAAAGAATAAAAAGATCATAGAGTTGTTAGGATTTCATTTAGCTCAGCACTTTAACAGATGTTTAAATAGATTTAAAAAGGAAACTTTATAGATTTCTTTTAAAAAATAATGGCAATCTGTTTTGTTAGGTTAAAAACCATACCAAAAACCCACTCATACAAAATAAAGACTGGCTTTATGGGCCAAGGCAAGAAGAAATAATTCTACACAGTAGCACCTATGAAATTGTTCATAGACTCTTGTAAATCAAATGATATTATCTGTATTTTGTCTTCTAAGTCACCTTGGGATGAAAGAAAACATACTTTTCATTTCTAGAAAATTATAATTTTATTTTGAGAGTAACACCTGTTAAAAGAAAAAGAAAGCCACCAACTAAGCTGATTTCAAAATAAATACTTTGTAACTATTGTTTTTTAAAAAAGTAATGGTTAATTAAGTTAATCTAACTAGACTGATATCTGTTCTGATAGGAAGTAAATGATTACATTCACGGTGGATTGCATTTAAATGTACTCATTCCTCATGCAACTTACAAAATTATGCAAATCTAAAAATCATTCAGAATTGATGAAAATTTTTACCACCATTTTTCAGAGTTCTGCAATAAAGCAAGTAATAAAGTCAGAATGTGAAGCAATGACTTCATAGCACTTATGAGAAATAAAGAATATGTTGTTATTAAGAACTTCAAAGAAAGATTACTTTAGAGCTCTAACTTTAGCTGAAAATAGCCTTATATAAAAGATTCATGACCTTGACTTGATTAATTCAATATGTTTTATTGCCTTATATATGGTTTAAGTTAGATTAGTTGCTATTAAAAAGTTTTACCTTCAGAGCATCTTCTTTATTATCTAGAAGTCAATTGAGCATCAATAAAATCACTTTATCTGTAATATCATCTATTTAATCTTTACTGTTACAATTACAATATTTGGGCAACAACTATCACTGGTTTACATCTGTATTTTCAATGTTTGGTGCTTAATAAGAAGAAGAATTTTATAGCAATTATCAACAGTTTTGAAAGATTTTATTATCTTCTGCTCAATACTCAATTATTATATTTATTAGCCTTCCTAAAAGCCTATAGTTTTATAAAATCAACTTTATTAATAATATGGGGAGTATTATTAAAATAAAAATGTTAAAGTGCCATCTCTTACCAGGAGAATACTATGTGAAGTGAATTGATCTTTGAGATAAAAAGTGGTGGAGGGGACATTAAAATGGTAGAGGTTTTGTGGCATTTGTAGTTAGATTATTATTAGCTTAAATTAGACTATTAGTATTATGATGATAAATTTTACATGTCAACTTGACTGATTAAGGAATACCTGAAGAACTGGTAAATGATCATTTCTGAATGTGGCTGTGAAACACAGAGGAAACTGTCCTGTAAGACAGTGAACTGAGGAGATAGATTCACCCTTACTATGGAGGGGTACCACCTAGCATCTATCCAGGCTGGATTCCTAATGAAAGAAAAGGCAGAGGAAAGGTGAATTTTCTTCTCCCTCTGTCCCCGAAGCCAGGACACTCATCTCCTGCTCTTGACGATCAGAACTTAGGCTGTCTGGCCTTTGTACTCTTGGACTTGGGCTAATGCCCCCAGTTTCTTATACCTTCAGCCTTGTACTAAGAGTAACACCATTGATTTCCCTGGTTCTGATGCTGTCAAACTTGAACTGAGTCACATTACTGGCATCTTTGGGCCCTTAGGTTCCAGAAGGCCTGTTGAGAGGATGAGACTTCTCATCCTTGATACTTATGTGAGCCAATTCTCAAAATAAGTTATGTCTTCTATCTATCTATCTATCTATCTATCTATCTATCTATCTATCTATCTATTATAAATCATCAATCATCTTTCTATCTGTCTCATCTATCTATCTGTTATATTGGTCTCCCTCTCTGGAGAATCATGACTAATACATATTCTAAATGTTTAAGCATATTATTTTATTTAATACTTGTGAGAAATCGATTTGCTTGTTTTTATGGTTGAGGAAAGAGGACCAGAATACATCTATTTATGTCAAAACATCTGAAATTACTGATTACCACAATTTCCATTAGAATATTGCAATAAAATTATCACTATAGTATTGAATGCTATAAATGATGATTTTGCTTTACCTCAGAATATCATAGAATTAGTCTAGATAAAACAATTAGTTTGATTAAAGAGTAATTGCAGTTTTTGTCATTAAAAGTTAGGATGTAACCTGCCAATACTTTTGCACCAATCCAGTAACCCTCAAGACTATTTTCTATTATGCTTTTAAATCTTACTATAAAACTGTCTTAGAAAAAGATGCCCATGACATAGTCATCTGATGGAAGGGAAAGAAGAGAAAAATACAGGGAGAATGAACACATTAACACTTAATAATTTATCATGCCTCTTGAATGTTATAATTATTTTTTAAATTGATAAAATATTTTCCATATCAGGATGAGGAGACATGAAGTCTTGGGAAATCTATACAGCAAGGTGTCTAGGGAGGGAAATTTGGGAGGGATTTCAAAGAAGAGAAGGATGATTATTTAAGAAAGAATTTTAGTCAGAAGCTTTTTCTGGTCTCTACTGGGTTTCCTGTGCGAGGGTTGCCTTTGCTGTTAGGGGTATCATCAGGGGTAACTAGACTGCTGTGGCTCTGATTTATTAGATCTTTTCTCCTCAGGTTAGCTTGAACATTTTCCACAGTGGTTCCAAGATTCCACAGAGTAGGCAGAAGTGTGCAATAATTCTTGAGGCCTTATCTTTAAACTGGCACACCCCATTACTTCTGATTTCCTTGACCAGGAAAAGCACAAAGCTATACACACTTGAGGCAAAAAATTAAAGACAAAGAGAAAAAAATCAAACACAGTAAGGCAAGAGTAATTTTTCATATACAAGAGAATCTCCATAAGGCTATCAACAGACTCTCTGCTGAAATCTTTTAGGTTAAGAAAGAGTAGGATGATATATTCAAAGCACTGGAAGAAAAAAATTCTAGCCAATAATACTTTGCTGGGAAAAGTTGCCCTTCCAATATTAAAGAGAGATAAACACTTTTCCAGACAGGCAAAAACTAAGGGAGTTCTTCAACAGATCTGCCTTACAAGAAATGCTTCAAAGAGTTCTTGGAACTGACACAAAATGATTCTGATTAGTAACAAGGAAACATACAATGGTAGAAAATCACTGGTATGGTAAAATCATAGTCAAGTTCAGAAGACTTTACCTCTACATGGAAGTTGCTTCAGAAAACCTTACATAATGTAAAAAGTTTGGATAAAGAGACATATCCATTTCTTATAATTGAGAAGCAGGAAATTTAAAAACAGATTCTGGTAAAGAAAGACAGAAGTTGGCTATTCCCAAGTTTAGTAATCTAGAGTTTGGAAACTTTAGGGCTTTTATTTGATAGCAGTAACTGTGATCACAGGAAATTTGGGTGATGGGAAATTTCAAATAATCTACTCCAGATAATAGATTAAAACATGGAATCAAAATAATCTAAAATGTAAATAATTCCTATTCCACTGGCTTTTAAGCCTATTGATCTCTCCAGCAAATATCAAAGGTTAAAAAATTTTGCATACAATTATTCGTTATGAATTTAATGCATACTAATAAAATTCCCAAATATAGTGTGCAGTATGTTTTAGTTATGTAACTTATGCAATCTGTAAAATACCTATGATACTTCACTATTCATTTAAAATAAGAGGATGTTAAAAACGCAGTGATCCCTAACTGTTCAAATGTATTGTGATTTAATTTCTTAAACATAAATTGGGCTTAAACATAAATTGGCAATGATCCCAATTCATGTTTAAGAAATTAAATCACAACATACTTGAACAGTCAAGAGCAATACATATATGTATTGCTTATGGTTTTGTGAAACTAGAATCATTCCAGTTATTTGCCTCATTCTTTGTGCAACATACAGCAGTAATAAGAGGAGACTAGAAAGTACTTTCCTAAGAAGATACACACAGCACTCTTAACCTTATTAGAAAAATTCTTGACATTGTTTGGATTATCACTGTGAAGTATGAAATGGAGTTCTTTCCGATGAAAACAATCAAATGTGATGAAAAGTTTGGGCAACAGCCCCTATGAGATAAAGCAAATGAAACTGTTCTCCTTTGACCTAAAGGAAGAAAGAATGATTTGGGATTTACTAAGAGACTCCAGAGTATGAAATGGCCATGCACAATAGATGAGCAGCAGTTATCATTTTCTTAGACACAAGAGGAAAAGGGCCCTAATTAGATTATATATCAGAGAGACAGTCTATCCTGTAACAGTTACAAGGTCCTGGAAAGAATTATTTTAAGAATAAGAGTAGAATCTGCCTCTCTAAATGAGAAGAGTCAGTATTAATGGTACTTCGAAGAGTTTGAGCTGAGAGATGGCTGCGTTGACCTCTCCGTGAACACTTTAGCCTTTGACTTGGTAACAGGAGGCCTCAATACAATCTTTCAATGAAAAATTTTAATTGAATCGCTACATTTCTGAATGGAAATGCCATCTATATAAAAGATTCAAAATAAATCACTCCTCGTTAACAACTAAATTACTTAAGATGATGAAAAAAATAAACACTAAAATATTTCCATAATTGTCTACCAAATCACTAAAGTATCAAATGCTAGTATCTTATGATAATTTAAACGCTGACATCTTACAAAAATGTTAAAAACAAAAAGGCATAAAAGAGCAGGGACTACTAGTAGCTTCTTGCATTTTGGGAGGTATAATCGGAAGAATAACTTACAAGGATTAAAAAAAATCTGCTCATAATTCATATAGCAGAATAGAAGTTCAATATAACTTTTTTTTTTTTTGAGTTTCTCTCTTGTTACCCAGGCTGGAGTGCAATGGCGCGATCTCGGCTCACCTCAACCTCCGCCTCCTGGGTTCAGGCAATTCTCCTGCCTCAGCCTCCTGAGTAGCTGGGATTACAGGCACGCGCCACCATGCCCAGCTAATTTTTTGTATTTTTAGTAGAGACGGAGTTTCACCATTTTGACCAGGATGGTCTCGATCTCTTGACCTCGTGATCCACCCGTCTCGGCCTCCCAAAGTGCTGGGATTACAGGCGTGAGCCACTGCACCCGACCCAATATAACTTCTTAAAGTACTCTGTTCAAAATATAGGAAATGAGATAGGGGAATGAACAGTCACAATTTAGAGGTGTCTGTTAGAAACTGGAATAAGATTACTTATACATGGCCTTAAACTAGCCCAGAGGCTATCTATACAACTTAAAGTTGTGGTTTATTTTTATGAAAAAGAGAATAATTACTACTTTCATAAGAATCTCTAAAATAGATAATAGGTATTTTAGCCAATATACTAGCTTTTCTCCCCATTTTTCTTCTTTATTGAGATATAATTGACAAAATCATATACACTTGGGATAAATAATAACAATGTTTTGCTATATGCGTATTCTATGAAGTCATCTCCATAATCAAGTTAATTAACACATATATCACCTCACAAAGTTGTCATTTCTTTTCTTTCTTTTTTTGCGGTGAGAAGACTTAAAGTCTACACTCTTAGAAAATTTTAAGTGTGTGCCTTTTCACAAGATGGCGCCGAAAGCGAAGAAGGAAGCTCCTGCCCCTCCTAAAGCCAAAGCCAAAGCGAAAGGCTTTAAAGGCCAAGAAGGCAGTGTTGAAAGGTGTCCACAGCCACAAAAAAAAAGAAGATCCGTACGTCACCCACCTTCCGGCGGCCCAAGACACTGCGACTCCGGAGGCAGCCCAAATATCCTCGGAAGAGCGCCCCCAGGAGAAACAAATTTGACCACTATGCTATCATCAAGTTTCCACTGACCACTTAGTCCGCCATGAAGAAGATAGAAGACAACAACACACTTGTGTTCATTGTGGATGTTAAAGCCAACAAGCACCAGATCAAACAGGCTGTGAAGAACCTCTATGACATTGATGTGGCCAAGGTCAACACCCTGATTCAGCCTGATGGAGAGAAGAAGGCATATGTTCGACTGGCTCCTGATTATGATGCTTTGGATGTTGCAAACAAAATTGGGATCATCTAAACAGTCCAGCTGGCTAATTCTAAATATATGTATATCTTTTCACCATAAAAAAAAAAAAGAAAATTTTAAGTGTGCAATACGGGATGGGTAACTATATTCATGTTGCTGTGCACTAGGTCTTCAGAAATTATTCATTTTGTACAAATGAATAATTGTACCCTTTGACCAACATCTCCCTATTTACCACTTTCCCAATCCCTGGCAAGCAACATTCACTCTAATTCTATGAGTTTGACTATTTTAGATTCCACATATTAGTGAGATCATGCAGAATTTGTCTTTAATTGTCTGGCTTAATTTACTCAGTATAATGTCCTCTAGGTTCATCCATGTTGTTGCAAATGTTTGCTTCTTTCTTCATACCTTTATTAAAGAAGACTAAAGGATCAGGACAACTAAATAAAATGTGTACTGCATCATTACATCCTGGATCAAAACAAGCAGACCAGAAGCAACAAGGGAAATTATTGAAACAAGCAGAATAATTTCACTATAGACTATCAGCTATCAATATTATATTGATGTTAAATTACATCAGCATTTGTGTCTATGTATGATTTTGTAAGAGAAAAATAATGTACGTGAACTATTTAGAAAAAAATTGTCATATTTTCTCAAACTGTCATACACACATGCACACACATATAAATGAACATATATATAAGTTAATGGAGATAATAGATTTGTGTGCATATGTGTGTGTGAGAGAGAGAAATGGTGCATCTGGATATATACAGGTTTTTGTGTTGTTCTTAGAATTTTTCTACATATTTGAAATTCTTAAAAAGTTTGTGGAGAATTTCTTTATTCTATAATATTAAAATTATAATCCTAATATGGATATATTCATATGTATATGTGTACATATGCATATAACTAAGTTGGAGAATATATATCACCACACTACCATAGTTATTACCAGAGAGTCGAAATATCAATATTTTTACTTTATAATTAATGATTTTCTGTGTTTTCCAAATATTTTATTGTGGACAAATTCAGTCTTATTCACTGATAAGAAACAACAGAAATAGAATTTCAAAATAATTTAAAAGCATATATGCTGTTTTGAATGATTTTCTCCAAAGGTAGTCATAAAACTTTTCTCATTTATAATATTAATAGCCTCTACTAAGTAATTCATTTATCATGTTACTTGCCATTGCAAGGATTTATTCATAGCTTTCCAGTTCCTCCCTCAATGTCAGACAGCTGTAAGTGCACACTTCTTCATTTCTCCTAAGGATGTCTGTTCTGTCCTTTCAACATTTACATTACTCATCTTAGAATACCTTTTAATGTGTTTACACATTTCTAGGACACATTTCCTGAAAAAGAATAGAAAATACTACTTAACTAAATATATGCAATCATAAACACCTGAAACAGTGTTAATTGTGGTAGTTGAGGACTGTCTTTGGGGTCAGACAAGCTTATCTGAATTACTTATTAATCAATTAGTAAATTTTGTGTCTTGCCAGTTGCTTTGCTTCTCAGATACTTTGTCTTGTCATTAATTTCATGGTCCACTAAAAAAAGTAAATGAGAAATTTGATAATGCAAAGGGCATGCAATCTATATTTAATAATTGTCAACTTTTTCCCCTTTCTGAAACATGCCCATTATCAGTACAGGAAAGCTGCTGCTCCTTTCATTTTAAAACATTCAATGTTATTGTTAAAAAGAACAAGACTTATAATCCTTGTAAGAATTTTAAAATGTCACACTAAGTAAGATAGTAAATTATCGGCTTAGTTATTTAATATTCCCTATTGAAAATCCAGTGGACAGAGAAAATCACTAAAGAGTAATAATCAGGTTTCATTAAAGTAAATGTTTCATTTGCAAATTTTATGTTGTAAGAAACCATAAACTAAGATACTCTCTTTTTTTCTCAACAAAATCTTTACAAATTTAGAAAGTATTAGAAATGCCAGATATGGGTGAAGGGGCAGAAGGCAGCAAAACACACTGCCACGTGTGTACCTATGCAACTATCTTGCATGTTCTGCATATGTACCCAAACCTAAAATGCAATAAAAATTTAAAAAAAGAAAGTATTAGAAAACATTTAGACACATTACATTTAGAAAACATTTATATTATTGTATAAGATTTTGAGAAGCATCTCATTATTTATTTGTTTGTTTGTTTAGCCAATTGTTGTTCTGTTGTCCAGGCTGGAGTGTAGTAGTGTGACCTCTGCTCACTGCAGCCTTGATATTCTGGGCTCTAGTGATCCTCCCACCTCAGCCTCTCAAGTAGTTGGGACTACAGGCACACCACCACAACAGGCTAATTTTGTTTTGTTTTGTTTTGTTTTTTTTGAGGTAGGTTGTTACTCTGTTGCCCAGTCTAGTCCTGAATTCCTGGGCTCAAGAAAATCTCCCAAAACGGCCTCCCAAAGTGCTGGGATTATGGGCATGAGCCACCATGCTCAGCCTTTGAAAGCATCTCTTTAGGAGAAAGAAGACAATTTAAACAAAATTTTCTTAGAAAATTTATATCTTTCTTCTAAACCATTTAAGCCTTGTATCTTTATCCTTTTGTTTCAATTATTTATTTCTCTTGCTTCTTCTGGTATATAATTTTGGCAGATTATAGATATACTTTAAATTTTCTATTGAGAGTTTTCACAAATTAAACCAGAAGAGAACTTGTTACAATATTCTCCTATATTAATATTGTATATTACCTATTTTCATTCTTTTGCTCATTTCCCTTGATTTGGATTTCAAATTTGATTCTGTTGCATGATTGTGAATTACAGAACCAGAATAGATATAAAGGAGAGATATTAATGAAGAAAAAGAATCAATGAAATAAACTTGTTTTTTTACATCAAAATATTCTGGGAATTTGAGAAGTGATTACTCAGCTTTCTAGTTTGTTTAGAGCACCTAGCTTAGGTTTCAATTGTTCCTTGTCTTATGATAAAACTCCTGTTACTTCTTGCTTCCTAATATATTCCTGACTTAAAATTATATAGAGATTTTTGTCTGAAATTCTGTTGTAGTTTGCTGAAAGTCTCAGTTTTTAGTACTCTGACAAAATTTGAATTCTGAGCTTTCATAAAAATGTTTTGTAAAATGTTAAAATGATTTTTTTAACATTAGTGGTAAAACTTGTGAAATTCAAATAAAGTCTGGGGTTTATTTAATAGAAGTGTAGCCACACTGGTTTCTTAGCTGTCATAAAAATCATGGTTATGTAAAATGTCAAAATTAGGAGAAACTAGATACATGTAACACTGTATTATCTTTTCATTTTTTCTAAACAAACTTATAAATAAAAAATGTTTATTTAAAAATATGTATAGATGTATTTTAATTTCAACATTTATGTCAAATACAGGGGTGTAAGTGCAGATTTGTTACATTGGAATATTGTGTGATGCTAATGTTTGCTAGTGTTTGCAGTACAGATACTATCACCTAGATAATGAGAATTGTACCTGAAAGGCAGTTTTTCAACTTGCACCTCTGTTCCAACCCTATCTTGCAGTATTCGATAGTATCTATTTTCCCATGTTTATATCCATATGTGCTCAATGTTTAGCTTTTATTTATAAGGGAGAACATGTGGTATTTGGTTTTTCATTCCTGCATTAATTCTCATAAGACTGTACTCCTCTGCTCTAATATTGTTGTGGAATAAGTAGCTTATTGTTAGCCTGGTTGCTTGAAAGTTGAGGGTGGAAAAAGGTTTGGTATTTCTGTTTTAAATAAACATTTAAACTCTCAAAAAAAAGATTGTGTCTACAAACTTCATCCATGTTACTGCAGAGACATGATTTTATTCATTTTTATGGGTCTATAGTATTCTATAGCGTATATGCATAACATTTTCTTTATACAGTCTACTATTGATGGGCACTGACTTTAATCTTATGTCTTTGCTATTGTGAATAGTGCAGCAGTGCACATATGAGTGCATGTCTTTTTAGCAAAATGATTTATTTTTCTTTGAATATATACCCAGTAACAGGATTGCTGTGTCAATAGTATCTCCAGACTTCTTTCTATAGTGACTGGACTAATTTACATTTTTATCAGCAATATAACTGTTCTATGTTCTCCAAAGCCTTGCCAGCACCTTTTTGTGTGTGTGTGCCCTTTTGATAATAGCCATTCTGACTGGTGGGAGATGGTATCTGTACTAGTCTAATTCCACACTGCTGTAAAGAACTGCTGAGATGGGGTTGTTTATAAGAAAAGAGGTCTAATTGACTTATATTTCAGCATAGCTGTGGAGGCCTCAGGAAAATTACAATATGGCAGAGTGTGAAGAGGAAGCAAGCCACCTTCTTTGTAAGACAGCAGGAAGGAGAAGGGCAAAGCAAAGGGGGAAGAGACCCTTATAAAACCATCAGATTTCATGAGAACTCACTATCATGAGAACAGCATGGGGGAAAACACCCCCATGATTCAATTACCTCCACCTGGTCTCTCCCTTGACATGTGGGGATTATGGAGATTACAATTCAAGATGAGATTTTATGGCTCAAGCTTGTAATCCCAGCACTTTGGGAGGCCGAGGCAGGTGGATCACGAGGTCAAGAGATCGAGACCATCCTGGTCAACATGGTGAAACCCCATCTCTACTAAAAATACAAAAAATTAGCTGGGCACGGTGGTGCCTGCCTATAATTCCAGCTACTCAGGAGGCTGAGGCAGGAGAATTGCCTGAACCCAGGAGGTGGAGGTTGTGGTGAGCCGAGATCGCACCATTGCACTCCAGCCTGGGTAACAAGAGTGAAACTGTCTCAAAAAAAAAAAAAGATGAGATTTTGGTGGGGACACAACACCTAACCAAATCAGTATCCCTTCATACTTTTCATTGAATTTCTCTGATGATTATTAATGCTGAGCATTTTTAATATTTGTTGGTTGTTTGTATATCTTCTTTTGAGAAGAAGTGTCTGTTCATGTCATTTGCCCATTTTTAATGGGGTTTTCCTTGTGACTTTAAGTTCCTTATAGATTATTGATATTAAGCCTTTGTCAGATGCATAATTTGCAAATATCTTCCCCCATTCTGTAGACTGTCTATTTAATCTGTTGAATTTCTTTTGCTATGCAGAAGTTCTTTAGTTTAATTAGGTTCCACTTGTCTACTTCTGTTTTTGTTGAAATTGCTTTTGGGGACTTAGCCAAAATATTTTTGCCAAAGTTCACGTCAAGAAGAGTATTTCCTAGATTGTCTCCTAGGATTTTCATAGTTTGAGGTCTAATATTTAAATCTGTCATCCATTTTGAATTAAATTTTGCATATGGTAAAAGGTATGGGTCCTGCTTCAATCTTCTGCCTGTGGCTAGCCAGTTATTCCTGCACCATTTATTGAATAGAAAGTCTTTTCACTGTTTCTTGTTTTTGTTGACCATGTCAACGATCAGATGGTTGTAATTGTGCAGATTTATTTCTCAGTTTTATATTGTATTCCATTGTGCTATGTATCTGTTTTTGTACCGGTACCATGCTATTTTGGTTACTGTATCTTTATAGTATACTGCAAAATCAGGTAGTATGATGCCTATTGATTTGTTCTTTTTTGCTTAGGACTGCTTTAACTATTTGGGGTTCTTCTGTAGTTCTATAAATTTTAGAATAATTGTGTCTAGTTATGTGAAGAATTACATTAGTAGTTTGATAGAAAAAGCATTGAATGTATAGATTGCTTTCAGTTGTATGGACATTTTTAGAAACTTGATCCTTCCAACACATGAGCATGGAATATTTTTCCATTTATTTGTGTAATCTCTGATTTCTTTCTGCAGTGTTTGGTAGTTCTCTTTGCCAAGATCTTTCACTTCCCTTTTAATCTGTGTTCCTAGTTATTTTACTTTCTTTGTGGCTACTGTAATTTGGCTTGTTTTCTTTATTTCATTCTCAGCCTGGTTGTGGGTGCTGTGTAGAAATGCTCCCAGTTTTTATGCATTGATTTTGTATCCTGAAACTTTACTAAAAGTG
This sequence comes from Leontopithecus rosalia, assembly GCA_028533165.1. Lineage (NCBI taxonomy): Eukaryota > Metazoa > Chordata > Mammalia > Primates > Cebidae > Leontopithecus > Leontopithecus rosalia. The sequence goes on along the minus strand of CM052648.1, from coordinate 61,187,161 downwards.
TTTGCTAGTTCTGTAAGCCTTTGGCAGTCTTTAGGATTTTCTAGTCATAAAACTGTATTGTCAGCAAAGAGAGATAGTTGATTTCTTATTCTCCCATTTGGATGTCTTTGGTTTGTTTTTCTTGTCTGATTGCTCTGGCTAGGACTTCCAGTACTGTGTTGAATAGGACTGCTGAGAGTGAAAATTATTGTCTTGTTCCAGTTCTCAAGAGTAATGGTTCAAACTTTTGCCCATTTGATATGATGTTTGCTGTGGGTTTATGATAGACGGCTGATTTTATTTTGAGGTATGATCCTTCAATGCCTAATTTGTTGAGGATGTTATCATGAAGCTGTGTTAGATTTTATTGAAAGTCTTTTCTGTGTCTATTGAGATGATCATATTATTTTTGCTTTTAATTCTGTTTTTGTGGTAAATTGCATTTATTAATTTTCATATGTTGAATCAACCTTGCATCCTTCATCCCTCATAAAGCCTACTTCATTGTAGTGTTTTATCTTTTTGTTGTGCCATTGAATTTGGTTTGCTAATATTTTGTTGAGAATGTTTGCCTGTATGTTCATCAAGGATATTAGCTTGAAGTTTTTGTTGTTGTTGTTGTTCTTTTGTTTGTTTGTTTCTTTTATTTCTTTGTTTCTCTGCCAGATTTTAGTATCAAGTTGATGTTGGCTTCATAAAATGAGTTAGGGAGGAAACCTTCCTTCTCATTTTTTGGAATAGTTTCAATATAATTAGTATCCATTTTCTAGAGAGAAAGTCAAGCCTGCTGCAGAAATTTGTATACGTAACAAAAAGCTGAATGTTAATCACCAAGTCAATGGGGAAAATGTCTTCAGGGCATGTCACAGACCTTCGTGGATTCCCTTCCTATCACAGGCCTAGGGTCTTAGGAGGAAAAAATGGTTTTATGGGCTGGGCCCAGGGCCTCCCCTGCTGTGTGCAGCCTAGGGACTTGGTGCCCTGCACTCCAGCCTCGCTAGCTCTGGCTAAAAGAGGCAAAGATACAGCTTTGGCTATGGCTCCAGAAGGTGCAAGCTCCATGTCTTGGCAGCTTTCATATGGTGTTGACCCTGCATATGCAGAGAAGTCAAGAACTGAGGTTAGGAAACTTCTACCTAGATTTCAGAGGCTGTATAGAAATGCCTAGACATACAGGCAGAATTTTGCTTCAGGGGCAGGGCCCTCATGGAGAACTTCTGCTAGGGCTGTGTGGAAGGGAAATGTGAGATTGGAGTCCCCACTGGGCCACTCCTCAGTGGAGCTGTGAGATAAGGGCCATCATCCTCCAAACCCCAGAATTCAAGATCCACCGACAGCTTGCACTGTGCACCTAATAAAGCTGCAGACATCCAACACAAGCCCATTAGAACAGCTGTGAGGGGACTGCACCCTGTGAAGTCACAGGGGTGGGCCTGCCCAAGGCTGTAGGAGCTGACTTCTTGCACCAGCATGACCTAGATGTGAGACATGGAGTAAAAGGAGATCATTTTGGAGCTTTAAGGTTTAATGATTGTTCTATTGAATTTCAGAATTGGATGGGGCTCAAAACAAAGCCCCTTTGTTTTGAGCAATTTATCCCATTTGTAATGAGTTTATTTACCCAATTCCTGTATCAACATTCCATATAGAAGGTAACTAACTTGCTTTCAGTTTACAGGCTCATAAGTGGAAGAGGCTTGCCTTGTCTCATATGAGACTTTGGACTTGGACTTGACTTGTGGATTAATTCTGGAATGAGTAAAGACTTTGGAGACTGTTGGGAAGGCATGATGGTGTTTTGAAATAAGAGGACATGGGATGGGGGGCAGGGGTGGAATGAGATGGTGTGGCTATGTCCCTACCCCAATCTCATCTTGAATTATAGTTTCCATAATCCCCACATGTGGGAGGAAACTGGTGGGACATAATTGGATCATCCAAGCAATTACCCCCATGCTGCTTTCTCATTATAATCAGTAAGTTCCCACAAATTCTGATGATTTTTTAAGGGGCTTCTGCTCCTCTGCGCCTGTCCTTCACTCATTCTTCTCCTTCCTGCCATCATGTGAGGAAGAACGTGTTTGCTTTCCATCTGTGATGATTGTAAGCTTTCTGAGGTCTTCCCAGACCTGAGGAACTGTAAATTAATTAAAACTTTTTTCTTTATAAATTGCACAGTTTCTGGTATGTCCTTATAGCACTACCAGAATGAACTAAGACAATTATTCAACACTGTCAAGTGAAATTTACTCCACATACGTAAGGCTGATTACCATTTGAAACCAATTAATATAATCCATTGTATCAACAGGCCAAATAATCATATTGATTGATGCAGAAATAGCATCTGATAAATTTCAATAACCATTTGTGCTAAAAATTTTCAGCATACTAGAATACTAGGTAACTTCCCTAATTTGCTCAAAACTGACTCTGCAAACCTACAGTTAACATCATATTTAATGGTGAAAAATGGGATACTTTCCACTGAAGAGCAGAAATAAGTGTAAGATACATTATCTCACCATTTCTCTGGTACATTGCACTGAAAATCCAAACTAGTACAGTAAGACAACAAAAATAAAGAAAACATATAGAAATTAGAAAACAAGACACTAAACTATCTTTGTTTAGAACAAATCATGATTGTCTATCAAGAGCAGTCTAAAGAATTAATTTTAAAAACTTGGACTTTGTTAATAGGTATAGTACGTTTTCTAAATATTAAAAAAAGTAATAATACTTGTATCCTTTACCCACTTTTTAATGTTTAGTTGTTGTTGTTTTTAATTTGTTTAAGTTTCTTATAGATTCCAGATATTGGACCTTTGTTGAAAAGACTGGGGTTACATGTTCAGGTTTTTTACATGGTTGTATTGTAGCCAGGTGCAATTTATATGTGCAACTGAAGTGCAAACTACACAATAGGTAGTTTCTCAACTGACACCCTTCTCTCCTTCTTCCCCCGCTAGCAGTCCACAGTGTCTATTGTTCCTATGTTTATGTCCACATTGCTTAATGTTTGGCTTTTATTTATAAGTGAGAACATGTGGTATTTGGTTTTATGTTCCTGCGTTTCCTCACTTAGGATTGTGGCCTCAACTCCATCTATGTTGCTGCAAAATAAATGATTTCATTTTTTTTGGTTGCATAGTATTTCATGGTGCATATATACATTTTTATGCAATCAACCATTGCTGAGCACCTAAGTTGATTTTTTTGTCTTTGCTATTTTGATTAGAATGGCACTGATGAACATAAATGCAAAATTTTTCAGTAAAATACTAGCAAAGTGAATCAAGCAGCACTTCAAAAAATTAACCCAGCATGATAAGGTAGGCTTTATTTCTTGGATGCAATGCTAGTTCAACAAATGCGAATCAATAAACATGATTCACCACATAAACATAATTAAAAGCAAAAACCATGCAATTATCTCAATAAACACACAAAAAGCTTTCAATGAAATACAACACCCCTTCATGATAAAAACACTCATAGACTAGGCACTGAAGTAACATACCTCAAAATAACATGAGACATCTATGACAAATTCATGGCCAACATCATACTAAATGCTCAAAAGCTGGAACAATTCCACTTAGAACCAGAACAAGACGAAGATGCCCACTCTCCCTATTTCTATTAAATATAGTACTAGAACTCCTAGACAGAACAATTGGGAAAGAGAAACAAATAAAAGGCAACCAATATAAAGAGAGGAAGTCAAACTATCTGTCTTTGTGGATGATATGACTCTGTATCTAGAAACCCCTAAAGACTCAAAAAAAAGGCTACCAGAAATTATAAATGCTTATAGAAATCAATGTACAAATTCGGTAGCACTTCTTTAGACATTAATGGCCAGGGTGAGAGACAGATCAAGAAAGCAATCTCATTTATGGTAGCCACAAAGAAAACCAAGGAGAGCTAACTGAGGAAGCAAAAGTTTCTACAAGGAGAACTACTAAACACTGCTGAAAGAAATAAAATAGAAACACAAATAAATAAAAAAATTCTATATTCAACCTCTTCCAAACGTGTCTGTTAATGTTGATATTTTACGTCTTCCTAATATTATGAATGTTCTTAATTATATCTAGAATGGTGAATCACTTTTAGAAGATTTTCCATTTATTTTTGCTCAGCTTCATCAGAAGAATCGCTATCTATGGCAGTTATGGCCTTTCAAAATGTGTTTCTTATTTGATAAGACTCGTAAGTCAAAATTACTCCTGGATCCATGGGCTGAAGAATGGATGTTGTGTTAGCAGATGTAAAACCATTAATCATCAGAGCTCTCAATTTAACAACTACATTGTCAATGGGAAGTAAGAATTATGGCTTGGCCCAATTTCAATATTCTTGTTTCTTAGAGAATACGGAGGTCAAAGGTAAGGGAGAGAGACAGGAAAACAACAGCTCAATGAGGCAGTCAGAATACACATAACATTTATCAAATAAGTTCACATCTTATATGGGAGTGTATGGAGCCCCAAAATAACTAGAACAGTAACATGAATGATCACTGATCACAGATTACCATAATAGATATAATTAATAATTTTGAAATATTACAAGAATTACCGAAATGTGACAAAGAGACATGAAGTGAGCACATGCTTTTGGAAAAATGACATGTCTTGCTTAATGTAGGGTTGCCAGAAACCCTCTGTTTATAAAAAACAGTATCTGCAAAGAATAATAAAGCAAAGCCCAATAAAACCAGGTATGTTTGTAGACAACAGTTATTTGTGATATCCACTGATGTAAATAATTAATGGAATAAATAAATTAAGAAGATATAAATCTCCATTGCAGAACAGTTCCAAATATTTATGTAAATACTTTCTCTTGAGGAGGTGGACATAACTGCCAGTTCAAGTAGTGTTTCTGTTTTAAAGATTTTAGCATGAAATGTGCTGAGTAAGAGGATGAAGAGTAATTTTAAAGTGGAGAAATTTGACATATAGAACCTCAGCCAGGTGATAAATATTTACATCAATAATGCTGAGTCATATTGATCATACAAACTTTTGATTTCATGTGATAAAATGATTTTTTATTTCTGTGGTTTTCTTTTCCAAAACCTATAACCCACATCTAATCATTAGAAAAACATCAGACACACTTTGAGTAGCATCCTACAAAATGCTTGGCCAGTAGTCCTCAAACTTGTCAAAGTCTACAGAAACAACAAAAATTTGAGATACTGTCCCAACCAAGAGCAGCCAAAGGAGATATGATAACTAAATGTAACGTGGTATCCTGGAAGTGATTCTAGAATAGAAAAAGGAAGTTTTAATGATGATATAACAATCTTGGTTCATCAATTATAACATATGTACCATAACATAAAATGTTCATGAAAGGAGAAACTGCATTCCAGGTTTATGGGGATGCTTAATATTATGTTTGCAATTTTTATAAGTATAAAAATTTCATATTAAAGTACTTTAAAATTGTATTAAAATATTTTATTTTTATTATAAATAATATTTGATATGAAGAAGAGAATTTCTAAGTATAATAAAATGGCATATATATGTATTTGGATCTTTTCATTTGTAGAGACATTATTATTACTTTTTAAGTTTTGATTGGAAATATATATGAAATCATGTGATGAACACAAAATATTAACAGTGGTTATCTTTAGGTGGTTGAACTGTGAGGAAAGAAAGAAGCATTAAAAATTTCAAATCTTGTAAAATGAGCATAAATTATCTGCACAACCAGTAAGTAACAAACACAAGTTTATTTCAAGAAAGAACATCTATCAAAATCAGCTTATTCCTGGAAATTACTTTGTGTCTAGCAATAACATAGTAGTTCTTTAGAGTAACTATATTTTTCTCCTTCCTTTAGCTTACCCAGCTTTATTGCTACACTCTAATATCTCTAGGAATAAGCTTTTATTTTGCAGAATTTTCCATTACATACTACCTCTGATAAAATCTCTGAAGATATATCTTCCCTGGGAGCTGTTTACAAAGTTTTCGACCCTTCCCAAGGCATGCACATTTTCTCTTTCCTCCTCTAGACCACTGATACAGATATGTACAAGGTTTTGCATTCATGCATACACACACTCACATACACACATTTTTTCTTTTTTCTGCTCTTCAACCAGTGCCAAAAAATCATAGTGGTCTTTTATTTATTTATTTATTTATTTTATTTATTTTTTTTTATTTTAAATTTTTATTGCATTTTAGGTTTTGGGGTACATGTGCAGAACATGCAAGATAGTTGCATAAGTACACACATGGCAGTGTGTTTTGCTGCCTTCACACATATTTGGCATTTCTCCCCATGCCATCCCTCCCCCGCACCCCCCCCGCCACTGACCCTCCCCTATTTCCCCCAATAGACCTCAGTGTGTGGTACTCCCTTCCCTGTGTCCATGTGTTCTCATTGTTCATCACCCGCCTATAAGTGAGTATATACGGTGTTTCCTTTTCTGTTCTTGTGTCAATTTGCTGAGAATGATGTTCTTCAGATTCATCCATGTCCCTACAAAGGACACGAACTCATCATTTTTGATTGCTGCATAATATTCCATGGTGTATATGTGCCACATTTTCCCAGTCCAGTCTATCACCGATGGGCATTTGGGTTGATTCCAGGTCTTTGCTATTGTAAACAGTGCTGCAATGAACATTCCTGTGCATGTGTCCTTATAGTAGAACGATTTATAGTCCTTTGGATATATACCTAGTAAT
>CM052648.1:61147930-61179957 GCA_028533165.1 Leontopithecus rosalia | reverse complement strand
TATGTATAGCGCTCTCCACTTTAAATACACAAAATATACATTCTCCACTTTCAATATACAAAATATTGATCAGCCATTATTAATAACCATTCTTAGAATTAAGCAATATTCCTGTTCTCTCTCCCTCTTTTTCTTCCTCTTTCTTCCTCTCCTTCTCTCCTATTATCCATTTGAATAAACTTCTGCTCTAATCTCTTTCCCTTCCTCCTCTTTAAGGCCAATATCTTAGGTTTGCTCTTTTGAGGCTATTTTTCTGGATCTTGTAGGTATGCTTTATTATTTTTTAAGGAAAAAAAATGTCAAATTCAACCTGACTCTAGTACAGCATCACATGACAGATAGCACGTCCTGATATTTAAAGTGTTTTATCCCAAAATATGTTTCTTTGACATATTTAAAAATGGCTCTGCAAAGCTGTGTCTTGTCGGGGGAAATCCATATTCTGTAGAGAATCCCCTTTCTTTTCCAGGTCTTTTTCTGATTCAGGAAATATTAACCAAGAGTCTGATACCTTTTATTTTTTTGAAAAGCTTACTAGCTTTTTAATATAGATAGATATATAGATATTGATAGATATTGTGTTCACGTAGGCCACAAGTTAAATGCAGGTATCCATAAGAAGAGCATTAACAATAAAAATACAACCTGTGTGTAGCCAAGTACAGAGACTTAAAATGGTAAAACAGCAAAAAGGATCTCACAAAAAAAAAAAAGTGTTCATATTCTTCTCCCACTTTTGGATGGATTTGTTTGTTTTTTTTTCTTGAAATCTGTTTTAGTTCTTTGAACATTCTGGATATTAGCCCTTTGTCAGATGGGTAGATTGCAAAAATTTTTCCCATTCTGTTGGTTGCTGATTCACTCTAATGATTGTTCCTTTTGCTGTACAGAAGCTCTGGAGTTTAATTAGGTCCCATTTGTCTATTTTGTCTTTTGTTGTCATTGCTTTTTGTGTTTCAGTCATGAAGTCCTTGCCTATACCTATGTCCTGAATGGTTTTGCCTACATTTTCTTCTAGGGTTTTTATGGTATTAGGTCTTATGTTTAAGTCTTTAATTCATCTGGAGTTAATTTTAGTGTAAGGTGTCAGGAAGGTGTCTAGTGTCTGCTTTCTGCAAACTGCTAGCCAGTTTTCCCAACACCATTTATTAAACAGGGAATTATTTCCTCATTGCTTGTTTTTGTCATGTTTGACAAAGATCAGATGGTTGTATATGTGTGGCATTGCTTCCAAGGCCTCTGTTCTGTTCCATTGGTCTATATCTCTGTTTTGGTACCAGTACCATGCTGTTTTGATTACTGTATATTATAGTATAGTTTGAGATCAGGTAGCATGATTCCTCCCACTTTGTTCTTTTTGCTTAGGATTGTCTTGGCTATGCAGGCTCTGTTTTGGTTCCATATGAAGTTTAAGGTGTTTTTTTCCAGTTCTGTGAAGAAGATCGTAGGTAGCTTGATGGGGTTAGCATTGAATCTATGAATTACTTTGGGCAGTATGGCCATTTTCATGATACTGATTCTTCCTAACCATGAGCATGGGATGTTTCTCCATCTGTTTGTGTCCTCTCTTATTTCCTTAAGCAGTTGTTTGTAGTTCTCCTTGAGGAGATCCTTTGCATCCTTTGTTAGTTGTATCCCTAGGTATTTTATTCTCTTTGTAGCAATTGTGAATGGGAGTTTGCTCTTGATTTGGCTCTCTGTTAGTCTATTATTATGTATAGAAATGCTTATGATTTCTGCACATTGAGTATGTATCCTGAGACTTAGCTGAAGTTGTTTATCAGTTTAAGGAGATTTTGGGCTGAGATGATGTAGTCTTCTAAATATACAATCATGTCATTTGCAAATAGAAACAATTTGACTTCCTCCTTTCCTAATTGAATACCCTTAGAACTTCCAATACTATATTGAACAGGAGTGGTGAGAGAGGGCATCCTTGTCTAGTGCCCATTTTCAAAGGGGATGCATCCAGTTTTTGCCCATTCAGTATAATATTGGCTGTAGGTTTGTCATAAATAGCTTTTATTATTTTGAGATATGTTCATTTGATACCTACTTTCTTGAGAGTTTTTAGCATAAGGGGCTGTTGAATTTTGTCAAAGGCCTTCTCTGCATCTATTGAGATAATCATGTGGTTTTTGTCTTAATAGTATTTTATTGTGTGAAATATTTAAACATTTTATGCATTCACCCATTGAAGAACATCTTGGTTGCTTGCAAGCATTGAATTTAAGAATAAAGCTGCTATATACATACAATACACTTCAATTTACAAGTTTCTGTGTAGACATGTTTTCAACTCTTTTGCATGAATACCAAGAAGAAGAATTGTTAGATTGTACCATAAGAACATCTTTAATTTTGTGCAAACTGACCAAACTATCTTCCAAAGTGGCTGTACCATTTGGCATTCTGATCAGCAGTGAATGAGATTATTTTGTTCTACATCCCTCCAGCATTTGGTGCTGTCAGAGTTTTGAATTTTGACTATTCTAATAATATGTTGAAGTATCTTGCTTTTATTTTAATTTGCATTTCTCTGATGACATAAGTTGTAGGCTTATAATATGTTTATTTTTCCATTTGGATATATTTGCTGCATCTGTTAGGTTCTAGGCCCTTTTAAAAATAGTTTGTTTTATATCTTATTGTTGAATGTTAAGACTTCTTTGTGTATTTGGGATAGAAATCCTTTATCACATAGGTCTTTCACAAATATTTGTTCTTCAGTCTGTGGCTTGTCTTTTCATTCTCTTGACAGTGATTTTTGCAGAGAAGAAATTTTTAACTTTAATGAAGCCCAGCTTATCAATTATTTATTTCCTGAATCATGCTTTTGGTATGGTATCTAAAAATTCATCTTCAAACCCAAGGGAATCTAGATGTTCTTCTGTGTTATCTTCTAAGATTTACACAGTTTTGCATTTTAGTTTTGAGTCTCTGATCCATTGTAAGGTAATTTGTGTAAAGGATGTGACATCTGAATCTAGATTCATTTTTTGAAAATGTGATATCCAGTTATTCCAACAAAATTGTCAAACATACTTTCTTTTCTCTATTATGTTACTTGTGTTTCTTTGTCAAATACCACTTGACAGCTGCTTTCTTTGTTTTATGAGGATGAATAATATTTCATTGTATTCATAGATACATTTTCTTCATTCACTCATCAGTGAACATTTGGGTTATTTTCACATCTTCTGTGTTGTGAATAATATGGCAATGAACACAGAAGTTACTCATAGCTCTTTGAGATCCTGATTTCCTTTGGAAACATACGCAGAAGTGAGATTGCTAAATCCTATGATAGTTTTACTTTAAATCTGTGAGAAACTTCTATACGTTTTTTCTATAATAGGTACACCAATTTAAATTTTCATCAATAGTGAACAAGGTTCTTTTTTCTCCAAGTATTTTCCAACTCTTATCTTTGTTTACTCGTTTGTTTTGACAAATGTCTTCCTAACAGTCTAGAGGTGATATCCTATTGTAGTTTTTAATTTGCATTTATCTGATGGTTAGTAATGTTGAACACAATTTTATATACCTGACAGCTATTTATATCTCTTCTTTGGGAAAATGTCTATTTAGGACACTGACCTACTTTTAATTGAGTTATTTGTCTTCTTCCTATTAAGTTGAGTGAGTTCCTTACATAGTTCAGATATTAACCTTTTATTAGACATATGGTCTTCCAATATTTTCTCTCATTCCACAGGTTTACTATTTTGTTTATTGTTTTCTTTGCTGTCCAGAACTTTTTAGTTTGGTATATTACCACTTGTCTATTTTTGCTTTTGTTGCCTATGTTTTTGTGAAATCCAGGAAATTATTGTCAAAGAAAATGTTAGGAAGCTTTTTTAATTACATTTCCTTCCAGGAAGTTCAGGTTTCAGGTTTATGCTTCAGTTAAACTCTCGGATTTTAAAAGAAATTTTCTGTAGAAACTTCAATCACAGTTGTGATAAGGAATGCTTTAAATTTGTAGATTACTTTGGGTAGTATGGATTATTTATCAATATATATATTTTTAATTTGTTTGTCAACACAGTCTCACTGTGTTTCCCAGGCTGGAGTGCAGTGGTGTGATCTTGGCTCACTGCAACCTCCCCCCGCAAGGTTAAAGAAATTCTCCTGAGTCAACCTCCTGAGTAGCTGGGATTAGAGGCAGGTGCCACTATGCCAAGCTGATTTTTGTATTTTTAGTATATACGGGTTTTTGCTATGTTGGCCAGGCTGGTCTTGAACTCCTGACCTCAGGTGATGTACTCACCATGGCATCCCAATTTCACTACTTTTTATGGCTGTGTAGTATTCCACGATGCATATGTATGACTTTTTTTAAATCCAATCCACTGTTGATGGGCACTGAGGTTTATCTTATGTCTTTCCTATTGTGAATAGTGCTACAATGAATGTGTGAGTGCATGTGTCCTTACAGTAGAACAAAATTATTTTCTTTTAAATATATACCCAGTAATGAAATTGCTAGGCCAAATGATAGTTCTAAGTTTAAGAAATTTCCAAACTGCTTGACACAGTGGCTGAACTAACTTACCTTCCCATCAAGAGTGTAAAAACATTCACTTTTCTCCACAGCTCCACCAGTATCAACTGGAGCAACAGCTATTTGTTGTATGCTGATTTTACATGCTGCAACTTTTTGAATTTATTATGTCCACTATTGTGTGCATGCATGTGTGTGTGTGCATGTGTGTGTGTATGCGTGTGTGTGTGTGTGTGTGTAATCTTTAGAGTTTTCTACACATAAGATTATGTTACCAGTGATAAGACACAGTTTTACTTCTTCCTTTCAATTTTGGATGCTTCATTTATTTTTCTTGCCTACTTGCTCTAGATAGGACTTCAAATATAACGTGGAATACAAATGGCAATAGTGGACAGTCTTGCCTTGTTCTGTATTTTTGAGGGAAAGCTTACAGTTTTTCATTATTGAGTATAATATTATCTTTGAAATTTTCAAATGTAGCCTTTATTGTGTTGAGATAACTTCCTTCCATACCTAATTTATCAAGTTTTTATAACAAAAGACTGTTAATTTGTTTTAAATGATTTTCTACATTAATAAATGTTTCTCTTTATGTGTTGTATTGAGTTGATCATAATATTTTTACTTTTTATTCTCTTTATGTGTTGTATTACATTGATTAATTTGTATGTGTTGACTCATCCTTGCATCCCATGGATAGATCCTTGGTCATGAAGTAATAACCTTTGACTGTTTCCAATATGCTATTGCATTCAGATATCTAATATTTTACTGATGATCTATGCATCTTATGATCATTAGGATATTGGTTTCTAGTTTTCTTGTGTTTTTTTGTGGAGGGGAGGAGCTTGATATTAGGTCAATACTGGACTCCTAAAATGAATTTGAAAGTGTTTTCTCTTCTTAAACTCTTCTTTTAAGAATTTAATGACAATATGAGGTCAAGAAAGACTTCTCAGGGAAGGGAATAATGTGCTTTCCAAAGGGATGTATTTTCTAAGTGGGAAAAGCTGCTGAAGAGTCCACCAAATCATTCTCACCCTTATTGCTTAATTTTTTAGTTCACGCCAAGAGGGCCAAATAGGAACAGCTCCAGAGCACAGTTTCCAGTGAGAGTGACACAGAAGGTAAGTGATCACTGCGTTTCTAACCAAGGTATCAGGTTCGTCTCAATGGGACTGGTTGGACAGTGGGTGTAGCCCAAGGAGGGCAAACTGAGGCAGCGTGGGGTGTTGCCTCACCAGGAAGTGCAAGGGGCCAGAAGACTCCCCCTCCTACCCACAGGAGGCCACTGGGGACTTTCGCAGACACCCCAGCACTCTGGCTCAGATATTGCATTTTTTCACCCACAGTCTTTGCAACCCACAGACCAGGAGTTTCTGGCCTGTGCCAAAACACCAGCGCTACAAGTTTCCAGCACAAAACTGGGTGGTTGTTTAAGCCAGCATGTGGAATGCCAGCAATACAGAACTGCACATTCCCCTGAGAAAAAGAGGGCTTAAGGCAGAGAGCCAAGTGATATGGCTTGGCAGGTCCCAACCACACAAAGACCAGCAAGCTGAGACCCACCTGCTTGAAATTTTCATAGCCAGCACAGCAGTTTGGGCTAGACCTGGGACGGTCAAGCTTGGTGGGAGGAGGGGTGTCCACCATTACTGAGGCAGTTGTAACCTTGCCTGTGTAAATGAAATAGCAGGAAAGTTTATATAGCAGCTGGGAGGAGCCCACGACAACTCAGCAAGGCCTCTTCAGGCAGACTGTGACTAGACTATCTTCTTGCTGGGCAGGGCATCTCTCAAAAAAGGTAGCACCCTGTCAGGGACTTATAAATAAAGCCCCACCTTCCTGAGACAGAGCACCTGGGAAACGGGGCTGTTTTGAGTTCCACTTAGGCAGACTTAAACATCCCTGCCCAGCAGCTCTGAAGGGAGCAACAGAGTTCACAGCCCAGCACTTGAGCTCTGATAAGGGAAAGAATTCCTCCTCAAGTGGCTCCCTGACCTCATATATCCTAAAAGAAACCTCATACAGCAGAGCTCTGGCTGACATTAGATGGGTACCCTTCTGGGATGAAGCTACCAGAGGAAGGAACAGGCAGCAATCTCTGCTGTTCTGCAGGCCATGTGGGTGATTCCCAGGCAAGCAGGGTCTAAAGTGGACCTCTAGCAGTCCTGCAGCAGAGGAGCCTGACTGTTAGAAGGAAGACTCAAAAACAGAAAGCAATAGCTTCAACATCAACAGAAAGGATATCTACTCAGAGACCCCATCTGAACGTCACAAACTTCAAAGACCAAGGGTAGATAAATCCACAAAGATGGGAAGAAACCAGCACAAAAATACTGAAATCAACAAAAATCAGAATGCCTCTCTCCTTCAAGGGATCTCAAGTCCTCACCAGCAAGGGAACAAAACTGGATGGAGAATGAATTTGACAAATTGACAGAAGCAGGCTTCAGAAGGTGGGTAATAACAAGCTTCTCTGAGCTAAAGGAACATGTTCTAACCCAATGCAAAGAAACTAACAACCTTGAAAAAGTCTAGATGAAATGCTAAATAGAATAACCAGCTTAGAGAAGAACATAAACAACTGGATGATGCTGAAAAACATAGAACAAGAACTTCACAAAGCATTACAAGTTTCAATGGCTGAATTGATCAAGTGGAAAAGGGATATCAGAGGTTGAAGATCAACTCAATGAATTAAAACAAGAAGGCAAGATTAGAGAAAAAAGAGTGAAAATAAATGAACAAAGCCTCCATGAAATGTGGGATGATAAGAAAAGACAAAATCTACATTTGATCAGTGTACCTGAATGTGACAGGGAGAATGAAACCAAGTTGGAAAACACTCTTCAGGATATTATCCAGGAGAACTTCTTCCCCAGCTTAGCAAGGCAGGCCAACATTCAAATTCAGGAAATACAGAGAACAACAAAAAGATATTCCTCAAGAAGAGCAACCCAAAGGCACATATTCCTCAGATTCACCAGGGTTGAAATCAAGGGAAAAATAATAAAGGCAGCCAGAGAGAAAGATCAGGTTACCCACAAAGGGAAGCCCATCAGACTCACAGCAGATCTCTTCCCAGAAACCCTACAAGCCAGAATAGAGTGGGGGCCAATATTCAACATCCTTAAAAAAAAGAACTTTCAACCCAGAATTTCATATCCAGCAAAACTAAGCTTCATAAGTACGGGGGAAATAAAATCCTTCACAGACACACAATTGCTAGGAGGTATCATTACCATCATGCCTGCCTTACAAGACCTAAAGGAAACGCTAAACAAGGAAAGGAACAACCAGTACCAGTAACTGCAAAAACATACCAAATGGTAAAGACAATCGACACAATGAAGAAACTGTGTCAACTAATGGGCAAAACAACCAGCTAGTATCTAGAGAGCAGGATCAAATTCACACATAACAATATTAACCTTAAATGTAAATGGGCTAAATTACCCAGTCAAAAGACACAGACTGGCAAATTGGGTAAAGAGTGAAGACCATCTGTGTGCTGTATTCAGAAGACCCATCTCACATGCAAAGACCCAATAGGCTCAAAATAAAGGGATGGAGAAAGATTTACCAAGCAAATGGAAAGCAAAAAATAGCAGAGGTTGCATTCTTAGTCTCTGATAAAACAGATTTTAAAACAACAAAGATCAAAAGCGACAAGGGAATTACATAATGGTAAAGGGATCAATCCAATAAGAAGAGCTAACTATCCTAAATATATATTCACCCAATCCAGGAGCACCCATATATATAGAGAAAGTTCTTAATGACCTACAAAGAGACTTAGAGTCCCACACAATAATGATGGGAGACTTAAACACTTGACTATCAATATTAGACAGATTAATGAGACAGAAAATTAACAAATATATTCAAGACTTGAATTCAGATCTGGACCAAGCAGACCTAATACACGTCTACAGAACTCTCCACCCTAAATCCACAGAATATACATTCTTCTCAGCACCACATCACACTTACTCTAGATTGACCATATAATCCTCAGCAAATGCAAAAGAAAGGAAATCTTAAACAGTCCACAGACAATCAAATTAGAACTCAGAATTAAGAAGAAACCCACTTAAAACCACACAACTACATGG
Source organism: Leontopithecus rosalia (assembly GCA_028533165.1). Lineage (NCBI taxonomy): Eukaryota > Metazoa > Chordata > Mammalia > Primates > Cebidae > Leontopithecus > Leontopithecus rosalia. The sequence goes on along the minus strand of CM052648.1, from coordinate 61,171,329 downwards.
AAACTGAAAATCCTGCTCCTGAATGACTACTGAATAAATAATGAAATGAAGGCAGAAATAAAGATGTTCTTCAAAACCAACGAGAACAAAGACATAACATACCAGAATCTCTTGGACACATTTAAAGCAGTGTCTTGAGGGAAATTTATAACACTAAATGCCCACATCAGAAGCTAGGAAAGATCTAATATTGACACACTAATGTCACAATTAAAAGAATTGGAGGAACAAGATCAAACAAATTCAAAAGCTAGCAGTAGACAATAATTAACTAAGATCAGAGCAGAACTGAAGGAGATAGAGACATAAAAAGACATTCAAAAATTAATGAATCCAGGAGCTGATATTTTGAAAAGATCAACAAAATAGATAGATTGCTAGCCAGGATAATAAAAAAGAAAAGAGAGAAGAATCAAATAGATGCATTAAAAAAAAAGATAAAGGGGATATCACCACTGATTCCAAAGAAGTATAAACTACTATCAGAGGTTACTGCAAACACCTCTATGCACATAAACCAGAAAATCTGGAAGAAATGGATAAATTCCTGGACACTTACACCCTCCCAAGAATAGATCAGGAAGAAGCTGAATCCCTGAATAGACCAATAACAAGATCTGAAGTTGAGGCAGCAATTAATAGCCTTCCTACCAAAAAAAGTCCAGAAACAGACAGGTTAACATCAACATTCTACCAGAGGTAGAGAAAGGAGCTGATACCAATCCTTCTGAAACTATTCCAAATAGTACCAAAAGAGGGAATCCTCCCTAACTCATTTTATGATACCAACATCATCCTTATACCAAAACCTGGCAGAGACACAACTGAAAAAAAATCCAGGTCAATATCCATGATGAACATAGATGTGAAAATCTTCAGTATAATACTGGGAAACCGAATCCAACAGCACATCAAAAAGCTTACATCAAGTCACTTTTATCCCTGGGATGCAAGGCTGGTTCAACAGATGCAAATCTGTAAACATAATCCATCACATAATCAGAAACAAAGACAAAAATGACTTGATTATCTTAATAGATGCAGAGAAAGCCTTTGACAAAATTCAAGAGCACTTTATGCTAAAAACTCTCAAGAAACTGGGTATAGACAGAAAGTATCTCAAAATAATAAAAGCTATTTAAGGCAAACCCACAGCCAACAGCATACTGACTGGGTAAAAACTGGAAGCATTCCCTTTGCAAACTGGCACAGGAGAGGGATGCCCTCTCTCACCACTCCTACCCAACGTAGTATTGGAAGTTCTGGTCAGAGCAATCAGGCAAGAAAAAGAAATAAAGCGTATTCAACTAGGAAAAGAGGAAGTCAAATTGTCAATATTTTTAGATGATCTGATTGTATATTTAGAAAACCCCATCATCTCAGCCACAAATCTCCTTAAGCTGATAAGCAACTTCAGCAAAGTCTCAGGATACAAAATCAATATGCAAAAATCACAAGCATTCCTATACACCAATAATAGACACAAAGACAGCCAAATCATGAGTGAACTTTCATTCACAATTGCTACAAGAAGAATAAAATATTTAGGAATACATCAAGAGTCATGAAGGATCTCTTCAAGGAGAACTACAAACAACTACTCAAGGAAATAAGAGGACACAAACAGATGGAAAAACATTCCATGCTCATGGTTAGGAAGAATCAATATCATGAAAAGGTCCACACTACCCAAAGTAATTCATATATCAATGCTATCCTCATCAAGCTTCCAATAACTTTCTTCACAGAATTGGGGGAAAAAAACACCTTAAACTTCATATAGAATCAAAAAAGAGCCTGCATAGCCAAGAAAATTCTGATCAAAAAACACACACAAAACAACAACAACAACAACAACAAAAACAAGCTGGGAGCATCATGCTACCTGACTTTAAACTATATTACAAGGCTACAGTAATCAAAACAGCATGGTACTGGTAACAAAACAGAGATATAGACCACTGGAACAGAACAGAGGCCTAAGAAAGAATGCCACACAACTACAACAATCTGATCTTTGACAAACCTGATGTAAACAAGCAATGGAGAAAGGATTCCCTATTTAATAAATGGTGTTAGGAAAACTGGGTAGCCATATGCAGAAAACTGAAACTGGATCCCTTCCTTACACCTTAGGCCAAAATTAACTCCAGATAGATTAAAGATTTAAATATAAGACTTAATACCATAAACACCCTAGAAGAAAACCTAGGCAAAACCATTCAGGACAGAGGCATAGGCAAGGACTTAATGACTGAAACACCAAAAGCAAAAGCAACAAAAGCCAAAATAGATAAATGGGTTCTAATTAAATGTAAGAGCTTCTGCACAGCAAAAGAAACTATTAGTAGAGTGAACTGGCAACAAAGAGAATGGGAAAAAATTTTTACAGTCCACCCATCTGACAAAGGGCTACTATACAGAATATACAAAGAACTAAAACAAATTTTCAAGAAAAAAACAAACAATACCATCAAAATGTGGCCAAAGATATGAATAGACATTTTTCAAATGAAGATACTTATGTGACCAACAAACACATAAAAAAAGCTTCATCATCACTGATCATTAGAGAAATGCAAATCAAAAGCACATTGAGATACTACCTCATGCCGGTTAGAATGGCAATCATTAAAAAATTAGGAGACAACAGATCTTGAGAGGATGTGGAGAAATGGAACATTTTACACTGTTGGTGGGAGTGTAAATTAGTTCAACCATTGTGGAAGACTGTGGTGATTCCTCAAGGACCTAGAAATAGAAATTCCATTTGACCCAGCAATCCCATTACTGTGTATATATCCAAAGGATTATAAATCATTCTATTATAAAGGCACATGCCCAGGTATGTTTATTGCAGCACTGTTCACAATAGCAAAGACTTGGAACCAACCAAATTGAACATCAGTGATAGACTGGATAAAGAAAATGTGGCACATATACAACATGGAATACTATGCAGCCATAAAAAAGGATGTGTTTATGTCCTTTGCAGGGATATGGATGAAACTGGAAACCATCATTCTCAGCAAACTGACACAGAACAGAAAACTAAATATTGCATGTTCTCACTCATAAGTGGATGTTGAACATGGAGAACACATGGACACAAGGAGGGGAACATCACACACCGGGGCCGAAGGGTTCGGAGCTGAGGGAAGGAATAGCAGGATTGGGGGAATGGAGGAGGGGTAGCATTAAAAGAAATAACTAATGTAGATGATGGGGAGATGGATGCAGCAAACCCCCACATGGCACGTGTATAGCGATGTAACAAACCTGCACCATTTGCACATGTACCCCAGAACTTAAAAGTATAATTTAAAAAATTAAAAAATAGTAATAAATAAATAAAATATCTGTAACTATCTGGATGTAGGCATTAAAATGTAAACTAGTGATTATTAATAGATTCACATAAAGTATTTGATTTAATTCAACATCTTTGTATGATTAAATGTTTGAATTAATATAAAGTAGAATGCAAGTGTAAACTCCCTTCTTTAGAGTTCCCTAGAGAAAAATTTATTTTAAATAGTTGGCATGTATGATTGTGGGGGCTGGCAAGTATGAACTTTGGTTGGAAATTCACATGAGTAGATGGTCCAGTATTTAGTTCAAATTCTACAGGGCATCGGGTTGAAAACTCTGTTAGGGTTTCTATCTTGCACTCTGGAGGAGACTTCCTTTTTCTCTGTGAATCCTCAATCTTAGTCCCTGAGACTTTCAATTGATTGGATATTGCCTACTCATACTATGGAACATAATCTGTTTATTCAAACTCTACTGATTTAAATTTTAAGTACATTTAAAAACAAACAGCTTTCACGCTATAACCCAGCCAAGCTGATCAACAAAATTTACCATTCTTTCAACATTTTAAATCTGAAAATGTGTCCAAGCCAAAAACCTGTAGTAAATCATCAGGCAATAAATACTTAAGCATAATTTAGAAAATGTAACTGTAATATTTAACATTGTGATAATTAATGTTAAGAGGTCTAAATAATTAAGGCCATATATCAACTTGAGTCTCCAAAAGTATAATTCTTAAGTCTGCTCAATTTAAAGATCATTTTCTTCTCTCTGCAAGTCTTGTGAACGTGGCACCAGGATTACTGTAGCAGTTGTCAGAAGAAATCTTGCCCATCTTTCTCTGTCTGACAAAGTGATGCCTGGTCTTCTCCAATGATGCACAGTCTGTGTTATGGCTATGCACCTCCCTTTTTAGCTTATTTTTCTTCTAACTGTCATATGCTGTCCAACAGAATGCCTCCACAAGGCTAGATAGACAGGCAATGGATGTGGGTCTGACATATTTGAGAGAACATATAGTGCTATGAGCACATCAATGCTAATTTGGCCAGTAAATGTCAAATTATTATAGTAATTATAGGCTGCATCTAGGAAATGGAGGTTGGTAGAAGTTTTACATGCTTTCCCTTTATTCTCATTACTAGTTGACATATCAGTGTAAAAGGAAGTTTTGTAACAAAGTCTGTCAAAAAAGGATAAATGCTTCCACAACCTGTTATTGTAAGTTCAGGGCAATGCTCATTATTTCTTACATGAGAAATATATGAGACATTATAACAAGTCCCTTGTAGAAACGGTTCAGTTTGTAGAAGTATAAGAATAAATGTCAGATTAAGAGGAAGAACCCTCCATGAATAGGTCAGAAAGGAGAAGAAAGGCCATCTGAAACTCTAGACATCCAGACTGTTTGGCTGTGATACCAAGGTATTTGTGCCCTTGTTGTAGCAAATAACATATCTTGAAGAACACTAATTTCACCACTAAAATATTTCTGGTGGTTATTTATAAAAATGATATTTGTAGTACTTAGTTTCTATTTTTGATTGCGAATTTCTGCTTTGGTCATTCCAAATGCTAACTGCCACTATGTCTGATGAAAATATACACTCATATAAATGACAGTTTGTATTAAAATATTTTAAAGTGGGCCGGGCCTGGTGGCTCACACTTATAATCCCAGCACTTTGGGAGGCGGAGGCAGGTGGATCACGAGGTCAAGAGATCGAGACCATCCTGGTCAACAAGGTGAAACCCCATCTCTACTAAAAATACAAAAATTAGCTGGGCATGGTGGCGCGTGCCTGTAATCCCAGCTACTCAGGAGGCTGAGGCAGGAGAATTGCTTGAACCCAGGAGACGGAGGTTGCGGTGAGCCAAGATTGTGCCATTGCACTCCAGCCTGGGTAACAAGAGTGAAACTCCATCTCAAAAAAATATATAAATATTTTAAAGTACATTACCAGAGAAGGAAATATGACCACATGCTACACACGGATGACCTTGAAGACATCATGCTAGGGGAAACAAGCCAGTCACATAAAGGCAAATGTTGTACAGTTTCACTATGTGAGGTATCTAGAATAGTAAAATTTAAAGAGATAGGATGTAGAGTTTTGGTTGTCAGAGCTGAAAAAAGGTGGAATAGATAATATTTACTTGAAAAAGTTCTGGAGATACATATGGTGATTATTACATATGTATGCATATATATTAAGAACAGAAATTATTTACAATCACACTATTTTCTATATTGACGTTACTTTACTATACCATGAAGTTTTTACCCAGGAAAATATAAGATGTAAAGAATATTATTGTTTTTTCTAGAAACGTCCCAGAAAATCATTTTTGAATAAATATCAAACTGTTAGACTTCATAATGGATGGAAATAAGCAACTGTTTGCACTCTGAAACTTCCAATATTCACCTGGATTTATTCTGGAATAAAGGCAGAAATTGGCCAACTGGAAAAGTTAGATTAGCATTTCCAGAAAAATGGATAAGATTAATAACCTAGAGTTTCAATTTTTTTGATGTCCTCAAAAACACATCTTTTAGGAGCTGTATTCAGAGTCCACCACATCAGTGGTCCTATGACTGGATCTGACACTTCAGCTGACTCAGAGATATCCCAGCATCAGTGGAGCCTACTATTGGTTAGCATATAAACATCATAACAACTTGTAGTTCGTTAGAAAAAACCAGCTAATAAAATGTATAACTTTATACAAGGATAGTGCTAATATAAATTTTATGTATATGTGTGTAATAGCCTCTCCAAAATCAGATGTAGACTTGATAAGCAAGACCCCAGGTTCTATAGAGAGGCAGAAAAAAGTAAGTTTCAGATTAAAATCAAGGCAAAAGTCTTAACTCCAACATAATAGAAAATACACAGAAACAGTGAGCCATTTTAATCTTTGTGCACAAGCTTTACATTATTAGTTTCTTTGGTTTGTTTTATTTTGTTTTTCTTTCTACTCTGATGCATTTTCACTTTAATCCTTTATATCTTGAATTTTGTTTTCTTCATGGCTCACTGTTCTTTCTTTCCTCTAAAGCACCTTCTTATCTCACCCACTTACATATTAATATAATTTTGATTTCAAAATTATATCAGCCAATTCAACCTGATGGTTTCTTTCACTAAGATGGTGAAACTTTCCTAAAAGTTTACTACGAATCTCATAGTAGTTCATTTTAGGGAATGTCTTTACCTTTGAGCACTTACGATGAAGGGCATTTTTCCTTTGAACTAAATATTTTCATAATTCATATCATGTTATTTGTTTTACAGTTATTTTCTGATGACATATTCAGGTATCCAGATTTGTGTATTATCTTTGGTTCCTTCCATTGTATATATGTTGAAGTCTCACTTAGCATTTTGTTGAAATCTTTTCCTCAGATTAGAAGCTAAAGAACAGGTTAGCGTTTACAGTTTCCAGACCAATTCTGATTTCTAGCCCAGAACTGCTTCTCCTCCTGCTTCCATTTCTAACTGACATTGTAAATAATGGGACTAATTAGAATCTGTGTTTCTCAAGATTTCCTGCTCCAATCCTTTTTCTGACTCTGCTGTCACAAATCACAGTGGAAACCACCCTTTTAGAAAAATACTGTTTAATTGCCACTCTCCTTTTTTTTTTAATCTGCTGTCTTTTAAAGACATTAATGGTATTATTAAGTCATGCCATCAATGATTCCTGTATGAGTGGGCTACTTACAAATATAGTAGTCACAATCTGAATATAAAATTAAACAGTTTTATTTTGCTTTAAAATAATATTTTACACATTTAGAGATTGACTAGAAAACTAACAGTTTATCAGGGCACATATGCGTGTATATACATCTGTATGTACATCTGTGTGTCCATGTGTGTAAAAATGAAATGTTTGTGTGAACAAATGAAATGCACTTGCATTAATTAAACAGTTTTATTTATCTGTATAAGGAGCAAGGGCTGGACTCTTTTACAGAAAGATTATAAACGTGGATGTTATATGGAAGAAGGATGCTTCTCTATCACTGTACATCGATGTCTTGGAAATTAAACTGACTTGATGTACCCAGCTGATCTTAGCTTCTGACGTCCATAAGCAAAGAGGAGAGTAGGATATAGCCTTTTGTGATTCACCGTGGGCTAGAAAAGAGAAAGCAGCTAGCCCTGCTTTTGTTTTCAGGTAACAGCAGATTGCCTGATAATAAGAAACAGCTCCTTGATTTGTAAGAGGGTTAAGTCATCAAAACATAAATTTAGAACATAAGCATTCACACTAATAACTATGTCCCGCATCACACACACACACACACACACACACACACACACACCCATTATCAGTAGTTGAGATGGAAATTCTAAGCAGTAGTTCCAAGGAAACTTAGATAGAGTTTGTGTTGGGCGGGAGAGGAAGGAAGCCCTGAGTATTTTACTGCTGCTTCTCAATTATCCTATTTGATTCTATCTCAGAACATAGGAAGACTGTACAGTAAAAAAAAATAATGTGGACACTCCAAGAGGAATCCATTTATTTTCTCTAAAGAAAGCTGGCATATTTTCTAGAGTTGAGGGAAAAGAAGATATGACAACACTTCAGCCATTTTTTTTCAGGAAAAGTTATTTGGTAATGAATAGCATAATGCACCACAAGCATACCTTAGATATGCTTTGCTACAATCAAAAACAACAGCTTTGTAGGTACTAAAAACCGAAAACCTGGAAGGTTCATAATAAATTGCTTTTTTTTTGGGATGGAGTCTCACTCTGTCACCCAGGCTGGAGTGCAATGGCATGGTCTCTGCTCACTACAGTCTCCGCCTACCGAGTTCAAGCAATTCTTCCACCTCCGTCTCCTGAGTAGATGGGACTAGAGGCATGTGCCACGACACCCGGCTAATTTTTGTATTTTTAGTAGAGATAAGTTTCACTATTTTGGCTAGACCGGTCTTGAACTCTTGACTTCATGATCTGCCCACCTTGGCCTCCGAAATCGCTGCAATTGATTACAGGTGTAAGCCACCACACCTGGCCCCAATAAATTGCCTTTAAACTTACTTTTTAATAGTAATATTGTGTTTTGTTTTTATTGTCATTTAGTTGGTATTATATGAAATAGTTGGAAGAGGCCATATTGTATGATACTAGTCAAATGCTTTTATTAAACCAGTAAATTATTTATTCATTTAAAAAAGAATAGATTCATCTAAATAGTTTCAGAAGCAAGTTAGTAACACAACTTCCATTTCTACTCATGAAATTTATCATAAATTTGCTTTAAAATCGTATTCTACACCTTTAGAGATGGACCAGAACACCAACAGTTTATCCAGGGCACACGTGAATGTATATGCATCTGTGTGTTCATGTGTGTAAAAACAAAACGTTTGTGTGAACAAATGGAATGCACTTGCCTTTGTATCTGCACGACAATATTTTTATGTGACAAATAACTGCCAATTAAGTAGAAAAATCTATACACTCTATGAGCTTATATTTGTGTGTTTTGTTATAACAAAAAGCTTGGAGGCCGGGCGCGGTGGTTCAAGCCTGTAATCCCAGCACTTTGGGAGGCCGAGGCGGGTGGATCACGAGGTCAACAGATGGAGACCATCCTGGTCAACATGGTGAGACCCCATCTCTACTAAAAATACAAAAAATTAGCTGGGCACGGTGGCACGTGCCTGTAATGCCAGCTATTCAGGAGGCGGAGGCAGGAGAATTGCCTGAACCCAGGAGGCAGAGGTTGCAGTGAGCCGAGATGGCGCCATTGCACTCCAGCCTGGGTAACAAGAGCGAAACTCCGTCTCAAAAAAAAAACAAAGCTTGGAATAGAGAAAGAACGCGGCGCTTGCTAAATGACAGTTAGAGATTAATATATTGTCTGAAATGTCTTTTCATAGTAGACTACATATTAATATAAAAGAAGATAGTTCTAGCAGGAAAAGGAAAGCTAAATTTTATTTAATGTTTGGTTTCTGAAAAACATCTGAACAACAACTGCAATTAGCAGTCAAACTAGGAATGTGTTTTTAGGTGTGCCACAGACATATGTTCATTTAACAGACAAAAGCAATGCCCAGACCTTAGGAAGACTTTCTATTACCTCTTCTCCCTCCACTTCCCTCTCAATCTGTAGTCAGGGATAAACAAGGTACCAACTGAAGCTAGAAGGACTGTTAGTAGAATAACGTTTAAAACAAGAAGAATAAAACTAAAATCATATGCTGTGACCCAGAACAGTGTTGTAATTAAATTTACTGGGGCAGAAAATTTACTTTGAAGATTAATATCACCTTTAGGTACTTTAATGTCTTCTGGTGTAAATAAACTTGATAGTACCTTTCCATATGTTTTATACATAATATGTTTACTACAAGTGCCTTCTTAAAAAAAAAAGATACCATTACTTATTAAACTGAGGAGTGTCTAACCCCACGTTTTCTTCAAAATTATTTTCACTCCATTTTCTTTCTGAAACTTTATTCATAATAAGTCAAAGCAAGATTGATTTAATAATAGCATAATAGCATGAAAAAAATAAAACTTGGTCCATCACTAGTAACTGTGTTTTCTTCAAATGGGAAATGATTGAGATACATGGTAAGGAAAACAATGTCTTGTCTTCTCCCTTTTCTGTGAGAGATTGTAACTCACTTGACTTCTGTCTACACTCTCATTATCTAAAAGGAGGAGGAGTGAAGTGTCTGGCTGGTGATTGTGCAGTTCTGCCCCTTCCCTTCGCTGGTGCCTTTGGGATGTTTGTACTGTGCTCTTGACCTTGCTTCAAGTTCAGTGAAGATCTGCTTTACAGAAAGGTCTTTAGTTTTCTATCAGGAACTGTTATGAAGTGTTAAGTCTGCAAAGATATTTGCTCCCCATATCTAATTATCCCACACCCCGGCACTTCAGTTTATTATTGTAAGGTCAGCGTTGTGGTGGTGTTTTAAAGTCAGTAATAAACCTGAGGCTTTTCCAGCCAGTGGACTGAACTCTTATTTTCAATTCACTCAGAAGTCAGGAGCAAAAAAAGGGATTCATTTTTTGGGCTGTCTGAAATTCTAGCATTGCAGAAAATACAATAAATGTTTATGCCAAAAACTAGCGTTAGAAAAACTTAAAATGTTGAATAATGAAGTTATTCCAAGTCCTTAGTGCCTAAGAAACATTAATTTTTTATTTTTATCTTGAATAAAAATATAAGATATTCTTACATTTTCTTCAGTGGTCAAATAAATGAGTATTCTAACCCTTTACCAAACACATCCATTCTTGGTATTATGATACTAATGCTAAAACAGAAAAGGCAACTCCCTGAAAATAAATAGTTTAGGTATGTATTGTGGATGTTTCTGAGGTGATGTAATCATTTGTAACATTGAATCAGATCACTGACACCTAGAATTTTTTTCATTGCTAGGAATTATATGCTGTAGTTCTATGTATGAGCAACCAATTTGTTTGTATAAATTATCTCACAGGAAAACAAAATTATACACGAATGAAATGGAAGTCTTTCCTCATTTTACTGTCTTCCTAAGAGGCTATTTTACCACTAATCATCACAATCACTGAAAATTCCTTGCAAATCAAAATGCTGCACCACTTTGCTTAATTTTAGAATGCAGATTATATTTACATTCTTTACAAAGTGCTTAACAGATTCTTTTCAACTACAGATTTAGCATTTGTCTTTTTTATTCATTCTTTAAGAAATGTTGACTGACACCTACTCAAAGTGCTTCAAAGAATGTGTACAATAGTGAATGGCCCATATTTATTAGGCACCTATTTTCGTGGGCTCAGTTTCTATATTTTACAAAATTTAGATTATAATGCTTATGCTACTTTACAACTTATTTTTGATATGATAGAATATGTTTAAATTATTTCTATTGTAAAATATTATTTTAAAATATCATTACATAGTTTTTGTAATGTTACATGTACAGATAAATTACATTCTAATAAACCAATTTCCTATTTCTAGACAGGCTATTCTCAATTTTTCAAAAATTACAGAAATGGTATTACAATAACAAACTATATGCTATCACTTGTAAAGTATACCTGTATGTTTTAAGGATAAATTTTAAAGTCCAAATTTTTAATCTTTTTAAAACCAGTTTAAATATTGCCAACATACTTAGTTGTCTTTTTCAGTCATTATATATATTTCTTGGTTAATTTAGTGTAAAAACTGTTGTAAATGTCATACTAGATATAAGCAATTTTAATAGTAAAACTATATTTGGGCAATTAAAATAATTCCTTTATTCTAATCATTTTAAATTGTTTTTAAATTTAAAAATATTTTGTTCTCTCAGCTGAAAAAGATATTTAGATGAGCCAATTTTTAAGTGAACATTAATACGTGAAATTAGGTTTTAGTCTACCTCCATATACAAGTAGTTCCTGATGGTATGGTACTTACCAAAGCACAGTCATCAGAGTTCATTAAAAAAAAAGTCCTACTGAATGGTAAAATCATTCTCAGTTTATCTTATGTTAGGCTATATAGATTATTTCAAAGCTGATTATGTATATTAGAAGACTATTAAATATTTTCTTAATGTTTATAAAAAATATTCTCATTCAAGACAGCTTGCTGACATCTCCATAGTACTTTACTGATTTGGAGTACATGTGGTAATACTTTTCTGAACATAATTTTTTTACACCTAACACATTTGGATCAGACTCTTCAAAAAGACACAGAAGATGAGCAGATGTGAAAAAAATGAAACAATATGAGAACGTATTTCTGACATCTGGAATGTTACCTAAAGTTACTGAAGATAACTGGTAACTTTTTATTCATGGACAAGTAAAATAATTTTAATACCAACCTGAATTACATTGCCAGCTCAGGTCAGATCAATGACAAATTTGAATGGAACATTTTTTTTTATCTGTTTCTCTATTGAATGGCTTCGTAGTATTACCGAGAACTTTTCATGGTAGACTATAAATATTAAAAGTGACACTTGGAAAAAAATTCTTAGTGGTAAACATTTAAAAATTTTTTTTCACTCTATTTGGTAATCACAAGTTTAAAGAATTCACTGATGGTACTTCAAGCAAGGTAATTTTTTAGCTGGGTAATCATAGATTTATAAATCTAGGTGATTAGACTTAACAGCATTATGTGAATTATCTGACTCTTTCTATGAGTATAACATCCAATCTCAAATATTAATTACGCTATTTAAATATGTGAAATACTTTTTATTAGATAGACTAATAAATTATTTAACTTCTATTTATTGTTCTTATAGATTAAACCCACTCTTTTTTTTTTTTTTTTTTTTTTTGGCAGACTTTCCCTCTTGTTACCCAGGCTGGAGTGCAATGGCGAGATCTCAGCTCACTGCAACCTCCGCCTCCTGGGTTCAGGCAATTCTCCAGCCTCAGCCTCTTGAGTAGCTGGGAATACAGCCACGCGCCACCATGCCCAGCTAGTTGTTTGTATTTTTTTTTAGTAGAGACGGGGTTTCAGTATGTTGACCAGGATGGTCTCGATCTCTTGACCTCATGATCCACCCGCCTCCGCCTCCCAAAGTGCTGGGATTACAGGTGTGAGCCACCGTGCCCAGCCCTAAACCCACTCTTCATTAGACTGTAATTATCCCTATACTTCTAAAATTATCAAATAGTTATAAAATGCTTTGGCCATTATACATTTCATTCTTTAAGGATAAAATCCTATTTGGGTAATTAGATGGGTTATTAAGTTAATAGATTTTTGCACTAACAGAATTAAAGAACTTTTGTGCCCTTAATATCTTTAAAGATCACAAATACATGAAATGAAAACTAGCACCCCTGTGTGAAAAATGTGTGCCAATTCTCAAACAGTAATGACAACTATTTAGTGCTTATTATGTATTAGGTACCATGTTATTTATATTAATGCTTCAAATCATATCTCCCCATTGCACAAATATGTTCCTCATGTTGTGCTTGAGGAAATTAAACACTGAAAATTTACAAACGTCATCTAAGTTCTTACATCTTGCAGATAGCAAAGTTAGGATTCAAATCCAGGCAATTTGACTTAAAAATCCACTTACTGAACATTTTGCTAAATAAAATATTGTATCATAAAATATATTTCACATCATAAGAAGAAATAGTAACAGAATTTTTTAAGAGGAAAAATTCTAGACTCAAATTTAAATTTTTCCAAACAGGAACTTCATCTAACACACATTGCATGTCATCCAGGTGGTGGGACAACTTTAAATTCATTATTCATATCAGTTTCAAATAATCTTCTAATCATTATTTCTCCAAAATAGCACAACTAATAACTGGGACTTGAACATTGCTGTCTCCACAATCATAAAGGTCTTCTTCTATTACAATTTTTCTTATTATTAAACATAGTAGAGAAAGTGACAGGACTAATTTTTCTTCTAGATAATTCCTTCAGAAAATCCCCTAAATTCTTTTTTAAAAAAGAAAAATCATTGAGAATTAATCATTCAATATTTAATATCACAGTTTTTTTCATATACATATTTTACTGAATAAAATCAAATATTATTATTAAGCATTGGCTGAGTTTTATGTGTGCTTCTTTTTGGCGTATTAGTGAAAGCTATAAATTTACCATATGGTAATAGCTATTCTGCTATTTTATGATAAAAGTTAGAATATGTTTATAAGTATTCTCAAAATCTTTGAGAAGGGAAGATTCATGTTAAAAAAAAAAAATCAGTAAATGGCAGATTCAGGGATGAAACCCAGGCCAGCCGAATCTAAGTCCTGTTTTCTTTCATAAATATTTGAGTATCTTGTTGCTACAATTCTTTGTGAAAATTTTCAACAGAATTTTTGCTATTTTGCAATTCATGGTAAGCAAAACTCTCTTAAGATCTTACCAGATGAATATTGAGTTTGATCTAAACATCATGCAAGGTAGGAGAATTTGTTATTAACCATGTTTTGTATAAAAAAATACATTTCCTGAATGTTAAGTGCAGCAACATTTAATATTGGTAGACATGGCTATAACCTGACTGTTTGTGATCTTGTTGGATGTAGTACAGGTCTTCTGGTCCCAGAATTTCTTTGCTTTAATTCATAGTACCAACATACTCATATGATCTTCCAATGCTTCTCAGAGATTGAATGCCATACTTTGAATATAATTTTACTGTTAAGTCTGATTTAAATGTCTTCATTATATATGTCTGCCTTTGTAGAATAGCCAACCAAAATTTAAATTAAAAATATTCAAAAGAGGTTAGTCTACATGATAATTGAAACTGCTATATATTTTGTTATTTAGGTCTCCATATTTTTCTATACCTTTATTTAATAATATGTATAGTAAATATCAAGCATGCTTATAATACTTATGATATTTAAAATATAATAAAATCTAGACTTGATATAAGTATTATCTAGGGCATATGATATATATTTTTTGAAGTTAAAAAATGTTTTAAATTGTACTTTAGATTCTGGGGCACATGTGCAGATGATGCAGGATTGTTGCATAGGTACATACATGGCAAGGTGGTTTGCTGCCTTCATCCCCCCATCACTTACATCTGGTATTTCTCCCCTCATTATCCCTCCTCACCTTCCCCATCCCCCACTGTTCCTCCCCTAGCCCCACCACCAACTGACCGCAGTATGTGATGCTCTGCTCCTTGTGTCCACATGGTCTAATTGTTTAACACCTGCCTATGAGTGAAAACATGCGGTGTTTGGTTTTCTGTTCTTGTGTCAGTTTGCTGACAATGATGGTTTCCAGATGCATTCATGTCCCCACGAAGGACACAAACTCATCATTTTTTATGGCTGTGTAGTATTCCACAGTGTATATGTGCCACACTTTCTTTATCCAGTCTATCGTTGATGAGCATTTGGGTTGTTTCCAGGTCTTTGCTATTGTAAACAGTGACACAATGAACATATGTGTGCATATGTCTTTATAATAGAAAAATGTATAATTCTTTGGGTATATACCCAGTAATGGGATTGCTGGATCAACTGGTATTTCTATTTCTGTGTTCTTGAGGAATCGCCACACTGTCTTCCACAATGGTTGCACTAATTTGCACTCCCACCAACATTTTTTTTTTTGAGACAGAGTTTCAGTCCTGTTACCCAGGCTGGAGTGCAATGGCGAGATCTCGGCTCACCGCAACCTCCGCCTCCTGGGTTCAGGCAATTCTCCTGCCTCAGCCTCCTGAGTAGCTGGGATTACAGGCACGCGTCACCATGGCCAGCTGATTTTTTGTATTTTTAGTAGAGACGGGGTCTCACCATGTTGACTAGGATGGTCTCAATCACTTGACCTTGTGATCCACCCGCCCCGGCCTCCCAAAGTGCTGGGATTACAGGCTTGAGCCACCATGTCCGGCCAATATTTTTTTAATAAAACATTTTGGAAGAAAATATTCATTAATCTAAAATTAGTTACACTTTTATTTCATGTTAGTAGTGTCCAGAACTTTCCTTGGTGTCCAGATGAGGCCAAGGGCAGTTAAATAACATCCAGAAAAACAGTAGAGCTCAAGTTCAAGCCAGGCCTACCTGACTGTAGAACCAGAACTCATCAGCTTTACTAGCAATACTAGCTCAATAGATTCTCCTACCAATTTTAAGTGTGATTTTTAGCCAGTGTCTGCATTTGCATTTAGTTTTTATTTCATTTATTTTAAAACCTCTGTATGCTTTATCTTCAAGCCAGAAAGATCTCTCTTCTCTTTCCTTTTTGTCTCCCTCCTACCCTTCCTCTATTTATTTTACTTTCTTTCATATTTCTAAGAATTCATTTACACTAGAAGAAATATAAGTTTTACTAATACTATAGTTTTGTCCAAATTAATAACTATTGATGAAAATAATTTAAATTAAAACACAAAAAATAAATGACCCAAATTAGAGAAATAATAAAAAATTAGAGAAATAATAAAATAATTTCTAACCATTTTTTGGTCGTCCAGTTAAATTTCAACTCTAAAGTTGCTTTGGCATTATGCAACAGCTTGCAGCATAAAGTCACTGCTGGTGAATACTCCTTTCACTCTGAAAGCGGCAGAAAAGTGGTTTTTAAAAAGAAATAACTAGAGAGAGGACACAGGAGATAGAATACTAAGAAAATGAAAATTAAAGACCTGGTAATTGGAAGTTAATTTGAAAACTCCACTGTCTGATACTTCATATGATCCTATGATCATGTGCATTGTAAACTGCATGTTATTATGCATCAACCAATCATAGCTACTCTACAATAGCCACATAGCTGAAGAAATAAAGAAATGATAAAAGTCATGTGACACATATATGTGTCGTGTATTTATTGTATATCATATGTATTACATATATATCATGTATCATATGTATCAGATTGTTTTATTGATGTTACAGAAAGCAGAAAAAAAGTTATAGCAAAATTAAACATTTTAATAATGTAATCTCAGTACTACTGTATGTCATACATGAGTACTGGCATTACATTATCCAAATGTATTACAACTATTTGATGACTGACATATAGTTGTAATACATGAGAACTGGCATAACATTATCCAAATGTTTTTAATCTCACTATAACAACTTTTCTTCTGCTTTCTGCAACATCATCAATAAAACAGTGTGATGTCTATACTTTTAATGATTTGAATAGTGAAGAATAGTTCAACCATATTATAGATAAAGTTTAGCATTGTGATTTGAATTGAGCATGATTTTCCAGTATTAACAATGAACAACTTTAATAATGATTTATCTAAATATCATATCTGCAAGGAAAATGTTTGGTGAGAGTTTAACACTCAAGGGTCACTCCAAAACTTGAGATTCTCTGGTACTATCATTAGAGTGCATTTTGTTTATTCCAAAAGGAATTAGTGGGTAGATTTGCAAAGTCATCAATCATGCAAAGGCAAACCTAAAACATAGTGATTTGCTATGTCAAAAATCATAACTGTTTATTCTGTAAAAGATGCATGTTTTAGGATATGACAATGAAAATACATGCATATCAATGTATTATAAATGAACAGCAAATGCAATTATTTATAAGAATACAATACATTATTTATAATAATATAATTATTATTTATAATAATATGATTTGCAATAATGTAATGTATTTCATGTCAATATATTACAAATGAATAGCTAATAAAATTATTCCATTTAGGGTAAGCTTGATGTTCTACATTGCACTGCATGGATTCTGTGATAAGTAACTGAAACCAAACCAGTTGATCTTCTTTAGAAATAAAATGAATAAGAAATTGAGATATGCAACTGTCCTTCAGTACTGCTGCATCTCAAAATTTTCATACTTTCATAAGATTAAGCAAAATTTGCTAATTGTTAACATTATATTGGTACTCACAGCCCATAAAAATGGCTATATACTTGATAAAGTTTTTACTTGTTCTCAAATGTATATCATGCCTTAGTGTCTGCCTTAGTTTTCAATATTAAAAATTAGAGATACTTCCCCTTTTTCTTAAGATGAAGAAAATCAGAAAGAGACTCTTGTCTTAACAATCTATCCCTACCAACAAGACAAAGCTGTATTATTTACAAAGTCATAATTTATTGAACCCAATAGAGGGCTGAGGTCACATGGCATCCAACTTCTTTGAAATCTAAGCCATACATCTTCAAGTAGAGACAGAAAGTCAGCTCTAGCTAACCTGAATTAGAGCCCCAGAGGAAGACACTGTCACTGTAGAAATTAAAAGTAATAATTCAGCTAAATTTTTAAAGAATTGGTGAAGAGAGAGTGTGAGATACTGTGAGAGTATGGGACTCCTGGGATCTGCAGACACAGGACATTTTGCACCCATTCCCAGGCTCCTTTGACCTCATGAGAAAGACTGGGGAAAGGGCTGGAGAGGAAGGACAGCTTTGCTAGAGGAGGGAGCAACTGGTGGTCAGCAAAGTGTTTGTTTCCCAAGGGTTCACTATCCTGTGGAATAGAAGCTCTAAGACACTGATGAAAGACAGAAGACACTGCCACACGGGTGTGCGTTGAGGGTCTATGAAAAAGGAAAGAGGTAAGTTTTACAGGGGTGATTGACAGAACTATTCTGATTGTGATGGTGGTTACATTACTGTATACATTGTCAAAACTCAGAAAATATAAATAAAACATTCTGTGAGTAGTAATAGAAGGGGTGAATTTTACTGCAAGTAAATTATGCTGCAATTTTGAACAAAAGCCTCATATAATCTCCGTCAAATAAAAATAAATAAGGAAGGAAGGAAAGCAGTAGGAAAGAAGGAAAAGATGAAGAAAGAGGAAAAGGAAGAAGGAGAAAGTTCCTTGTAGTTGAAGAACTCTGTAGCTTCATCATTTGGGTACTTGTCTTTAGTTTAGTGAACCTTGTTTTATTAGGCCTAAAGTAGGAATAATACTATGAAACACTGAGGGATATTGTAAATACTAAATAAGATAAATCATAGCAGTACCTTGCCCAGTATGAGTGTCAATGTTAGAGCATATGGGAGGTTCACTGTGAAATAATTGAAGTCGTTCACTCAGTGGTGATGTGGCACCTGAACTTCTGAAAAGGTCAATGTTGTAACATGTAACTTTGAAGGTATATGCATATTCCTCAACAAACATAGGAAGAGGAATATATATATATTCCTGTATGTGTGTGTGTATACATACACACACACACACACACACACACATACATACACACACATATATGAGCTTCAGGAACAAGTTGTAAAATTAGGTGTCAGAATACTGAAGATGCTGTAGCTTTTGGTCTTGTCAAGTTATAGTTTTGGCACAGAGTCAGATGTACATGCTTTTGCAATTTTAGAACCATTACTGAAGAAAAATTGCTGGTTTAAATGTTGAGGGAAATTAAATTATGTCTTTCTCTTCAGATTCTTCCTGTTCACTGACAGTTTTTGAGCTCCATGTATATTATTATGCATGCAGTTATTTATTTGTGAGTATCTGTTCTAACTACTCATGTTGACACTTTTTAGGGGGAAGATTTTCTCTGAACCCTGCAGCAACTAGATTTGTTTTTATAACACCCTACACCTTACCTATGACCAAACAAGACACTGTTTTAATTGCTGGTTAACTTTGTGAGTTATT
Organism: Leontopithecus rosalia; assembly: GCA_028533165.1. Classification (NCBI taxonomy): domain Eukaryota; kingdom Metazoa; phylum Chordata; class Mammalia; order Primates; family Cebidae; genus Leontopithecus; species Leontopithecus rosalia. Next base: position 61,151,907 of record CM052648.1, on the reverse strand, counting down.
ACAGGTTGGGCTCTGGAGGAAAGGATTATAGAGGTCGTTGCTTTATCCTAACATTGAGGACAGCACCCTCAATCAGATGCTACACACTGCACATATAGCATAAATTGAGGAATAAACAACAAAAGCAAATGGATTCTGCCTGTGTGTGATTATAGCCCACAAAGTGTCACTGAAGAGAAAATGTGAAAAACCTTATTTCAGTGAGAATCCAGTCAGGGGCTAGAAATCATGCCATTTACTTTAACCAACAGAATTTGATACAAATAAGTGTTAACTATGTAAGCAATTGTCAAGGCCAAAAAGGGAACATGAAAGTATAGATAGTCCTAATAGCTTCCACTCTTAGAACCGGTGACTAAAGGGAAGAGAAATTTGAAATTCCGATAATACTCTCAAGACTCAGAGAAGAGGCCCTGTGTGTCTGCAGCCCGATCTTTGTAGAGCAGACAGCAATTGTCTGGTGCTATTGTCTCTGAAAAGGCAAAATGAGGGTTGTTCGTCAGATGTTGGGAAAAATTGCAAACAGTGTGCCCTTGCTGCTACTGGAACAAATCCTTGCTCATGAGATGAGAAGGGGAGCTGGAGCACAGCTGATAGGAAGTGGAAGGGAATAGAAAACCAACAGAAAGGAGGAAGTTCCTACTGGCTCCTCCAGCCTTGCATTCTCCATCTCCTGCCTCCTATCGGCATGACTAGGAGGAAGTCAGCTCTTGTGGAGATTAAGTCAGGGTGGTGGCAAAAATATTAAGGACAAATATTAGAAAAACTTATAGAATATAGTCTCAAACCCTTTTGGAAAGCCTAAGAGTTTTTCTCTATCGTTCTTTGCTGAAGGCAGCCTTGTCCCCTTAGTTAAATAAATTAGAGCAGAAACAAAAGAATGTGGGGAGTTTACCTAACAAACTTATTTACTCAGGTGGTTCTAACACTAACCTTTGATCATTCTGATGGCCCTCATAGGGGAAGTCGGCCAGGGATATTACCCACTAATGGTATTTTCTCTGGGCATTGGAACCTGTTTTTAAATCTTCAGCCTCTGGTGGTATTGACTCAAGACTTTGTCAATTAAACTTTACTGAATAAAGGAGAGTCACACTGACTGGGGAAGGCTGGTAGTTGCAATTATTTACAGCACTCCCCAGAAAGTCTGTAAGCCACTTTGACACTCAGCTAAACTTGCAAAGCATAATATCTGTGTTTCAGTGTACTTTGTTCAACTGTTGTTGAGACAGGGTATGCAGCGCAGATCCCAGCAAATGGTGACCCCAACAGTGGCCCCCAACATGGGGGCCACCCCAACAAGCTGTCAAATAACAAATGTGGTTTGCAGTGCCCATTCTCAGTATCTTTTTTTAAAAAAAATTTTAATCTTTTTTTTAAAATTATTTTTATATTTTTTTAAATTTCACTTTAAGTTCTGGGATATGTATGCAGAACATGCAGGTTTGTTACTGAGGTATACATGTGACATTGTGATGTGCTGTACCTATCAAGCCATCATCTAAGTTTTAAGCCCTACATACATTAGGTAATTGTCCTAATGCTCTCCCTTCCCTTCCCCCCGACCCCCTGGCTGGCTGCAGTGTGTGATGTTACCCTCCCTGGGTCCATGTGTTGGTTGGAATGTAAATTAGTTCAAGCATTGTGGAAAACAGTGTGGCAATTCCTTAAGGATCTAGAACCAAAAATACCATTTGACCCAGAAAGGCTATTACTGGGTATATACCCAAAGGATTATAAATAATTCTATTATAAAGACGAATGCACATGTATTTTTATTGCAGCACTATTTACAATAGTAAAGATTTGGAACCAACCCAAATGCCCATCAATGATAGACTGGATAATGAAAAATGTGGCACATATACACCATGGAATAGTAGGCAGCCATTAAAAAGAATTAGTTCATTCTCAGTATCTTAAAGCTGGACATACAAGGATGAATTTGAAGCTGAGAAGCAGTAGCTTAACAACTATCATGAAATTCTAAAAGACTGCTCATGGAACACAGGGGACCGAAAGGGGGCAAAATTCCTTTCTCCTTTGAGCCTTTATTTTAGAAATAAAACTACTGTTATTTTATTATTAAACAACAAGACATAGTGTCATGTGCTCACACAATAAACAAATATGGTAATAAAAAGTGGTGCATGTCAGCTCTTTTCTATTCTCAAAGGGCCACGAACTTCCCAAATAAAATCTGCATTATAAGCTTTTCTCTTGACCTCTGCTAAAACAAGGAAATGTAGGTTAAGACCTGTTATTTGAATAGCCACAAAGTTTCTATAGCTGAAATTGGCTATTAGTATTATTTGGAAACATTCTGCCAAGATTTACATTAAAAAATCTCTTCAAATATATTGATCTAAGTTTCATATTGCTCTATGTTAAAACGTAAATTGATGCTTCTTCAAATATGCTGAAGACTACTTGGAACAGCAGAACTTTACCTTAAGATATATGAAAACACTGAAATGAAATGGGACATTTTCCTGTTTAAAGAACATGTCACATAAAAACTGTAAAAATTTTGAATGAGAGAGAGAAAGAGAGAGAGAGATAACACTTCAGAAAAAGATTTCAACAGAGTAACATAATACACCAAGGTGTAAAGAAATAGCCAAGTGCTGAAAATCAGATGATGGGAGCAAAGTTCAAAATACAAATTTGTACTGCCCCCAAATGTTCCACAATGTACTCTATAAATTTTAATTTTAATTTGATATGGTATTTAACTTTAGCCACGTAAGTTTAGTCATCAGTCATTCTAGACTTATAAATTAACTGAATCCTGGAAGACTGATTTTATAATTTTACTTGTAGGAAATACTTAAATAATTTAACACCATCACCCTGTTTGGTTTTACTCAGTAATATTACTCATTATCTCCTTTTTACATTTTATTTGAAAAATTATATATTTGGTCGGGCATGGTGGCTCATGCCTGTAATCCCAGCACTTTGGGAGGCTGAGGTGGGTGGATCCTGAAGTCTGGAGATCAAGATCATCCTGGCTAACATGATAAAACTCCATTGCTACTAAAAATACAAAAAATTAGCTGGGAGTGGTGGCACACACCTGTAGTCCAGGTACTTGGGAGACTGAGGCAGGAGAATCACTTGAACCTGGGAGGTAAAGGTTGAAGTGAGCTGAGATTGCACCACTGCACTCCAACCTGGGAGACAGAGCAAGACTCCATCTCAAAATATATATATTTAAACTAAACACACACACACACATATATGTTTACTTAAAATGGGCAAATAAAACTTGTATACATTTATCGTGTACAGCATGATGTTTTGAAAGTGTGTATACTTTGTAGAATAGCTAAATTAAGTTAATTAAATGTGCATTGCCTCATATATTTGTTTGTGTTTAGAAAACTTGAAAAATACTCTCAGCAGTTTATTTATTTTTCTTTTTTTAATTGCATTTTAGGTTTTGGGGTACATGTGAAGGACATGTAAGATTGTTGCATAGGTACACACATGGCAGTGTGATTTGCTGCCTTCTTCCCCATCACCTATATCTGGCATTTCTCCCCATGTTATCTCTCCCCAACTCCCTACCCCCCCGCTGTCCCTCCACTATTTCTCCCCGACAGACCCTAGTGTGTGATGCTCCCCTCCCTGTGTCCATATGTTCTCATTGTTCAACACCCGCCTACGAGTGAGAACATGTGGTGTCTGATTTTCTGTTCTTGTGTCAGTTTGCTGAGAATGATGGTTTCCAGGTTCATCCATGTCCTTACAGAGGACACAAACTCATCATTTTTGATGGTTGCATAATATTCCATGGTGTATATGTGCCACATTTTCCCTGTCCAGTCTATCATCGATGGGCATTTGGGTTGGTTCCAGGTCTTTGCTATTGTAAACAGTGCTGCAATGAACATTTGTGTGCCTGTGTCCTTATAGTAGAACGATTTCTAATCCTTTGGATATATACCCAGTAATGAGATTGCTGGGTCATA
>CM052648.1:61051428-61147430 GCA_028533165.1 Leontopithecus rosalia | reverse complement strand
GCCTCATGTATGTCTTCTTTTGTAAAGTGTCTGTTCATATCCTTCACCCACTTTTGAACGGGCTTATTTATTTTTTGTAAATCTGTTTTAGTTCTTTGTAGATTCTGGATATCAGCTCTTTGTCAGATCGGTAAATGGCAAAATTTTTTTCCCATTCTGTTGGTTGCTGATTCACTCTAATGACTCTTTCTTTTGCCATGCAGAAGCTGTGGAATTTGATTAGGTCCCATTTGTCTATTTTGGCTTTTGTCGTCAATGCTTTTGGTGTTTTAGTCATGAAGTCCTCACCTATGTCCTGAATGGTTTTGCTTAGGTTTTCTTCTAGGGTTTTTATGGTCTTAGGTCTTATGTTTAAGTCTTTAATCCATCTGGATTAATTTTAGTGTAACATGTCAGGAAGGGGTCCAGTTTTGCTTTCTGCATATGGCTAGACAGTTTTCCCATCACCATTTATTAAACAGGGACTTCTTTCCCCATTGCTTGTTTTTGTCAGGTTTGTCAAAGATCAGATGGTTGTAAATGTGTTATGTTGTCTCCGAGGCCTGTGTTTTGTTCCATTGGTCTATATCTCTGTTTTGATACCAGTACCATGCTGTTTTGATTACTGTAGCCTGGTAGTATAGTTTGAAGTATCAGCAATTTTTGAGTATATAACTCATTGTTACTAACTACAGTTACCATGTATATAATAGAGCTCTTGAACTTATTCCTCATATGTAAGTGAAATTTAGTAACCATTGACCATATCTCCCTAATTTCCCTTCCCAGACCCTAGTAACTAATGTTCTACTCTCTGGTACTATGAATTTGGCTATTTTGGATTCCACACATAAATTAGATAATGTTGTGTTTGTCTTTGTCTGGTTTATTTCACTTAACTTAGTGTCTTCCAAGTTCATCCATTTTGTCATGAATGACAGGATTTCCTTCTTTTTTAATGCTAAATAGTATTCATTGTGTATATAGACCATATTTCTTAATTCATTTTTCTATTGATAGACAAATAGGCTCATTGCATATCTTGACTATTTCACAATTCTTTAATCCTAAGTGAGAAAATTAATATGCATTGCAAAATTATAAATTATGTAAACATAAGACGTTGAGTGGATTAATGCTTTTTCATAGCAATACTTTTTCATCAAACGTGATTGACAGGTTCTTCTCAAACAGGATTAATATCAGTATATTGAATAACTAATATAAAAAAGACCAAATATTTGTCACTTTTGAGAATAGGGAATTATTTAAAATAGAAAACATATTTTTGATATTATAAAGATAAATTAATTTGTAGAAGAGGGAATTATTTAAAATAGAAAACCTATTTTTAATATTATAAAGATAAAATAATTTGTATATGTATTCATACTATATCAATGAAAAATATCTTTAAACAGGAGAAGTATATTGTTAAGTATATTATAAATATGTAAGTATACTATAAAAGGACCAGTTAATGGTATATCTACTTATCAGGAAATTGCCAATATATTAAAATATTAATTAGGAATTATTTACAGCAAGGAAAATGATTATTTTATAAGGTCAAGAGAAAATATAAGATTATATAAGTGAGACAAATGTATTAATTTACTTGATTGTTGTACCATTTCACCACATATATGTATCTCCAAACATATTGCACAACTAAAATGCACACAATAAAAATTTTATAAAAGATTGTATTTCCAACAGTGTAAAGTGTCTACTTGTTTGTTGCTGAAACCCTCAAAAATATCTAGCTTGGTTTTCTCAATTTATTGAGTATTTTGTGATGTCCCATCATAAGATATAGGCTATGTGCTATACTTAAGAAGGGGTCTTCGAAAAGATTGGAAGTCATCCCTCCAAGTAGCTGGTCCTGAGGCACAGCCAGTCCATGTCCTTGCCAATCAAAAGATACATGCTAGGGATTGCTGAGCTAGAAATACTTTCAAGAATGAGCACAAATTAAAAGGGCATGTGCTTTGAATTTCAAATATTGATTTACAATCAAACTATATATTCTTACATGTGTAGGTCTATGAAGTATGTTCCCAGATGGTTAATAGTAATGATTTATAAACATACTAATGGTCAATGATTCTACAGCTCAATATTGAAAAGGCAAGATAGTTGCTACTCAAATAGACAAGGAGTAGGAGAACATATTTTTTTAAAAAAACAGTATTTTTCCTGGGAAAATTGCAAGATAATTTGTAGAAACAGATTTTTTCTTTTATGTTAGTATGTTTCTTTATGGTTTTGTTTGTGAAATATGCCTCAAAACCATAACGTGTCATCTACTTTGATGAGTAATTTTACCACTGCATATTTATCTCATAATATGTGATATAATAAAAATATAATGATATTCAATGAGGCATTATTTATAAATTAAGAAATACAACTTAATTGTCTAATAATGATTGGGTTAATTAGATTATGGGATATATTTAAAATTAAACAGTCTAGATTTTCTTGAAAATAAATAGCTAATTGTCTACAAATACTTATGATTTACTTTATTTTTTAAAATTATGAAAAATCTGAAATATGGCCTATAAACTCCTTTTACTATACTTTTTACTCTTGCTCTAGCAAAAATATTCATCTCTGAAGTTTCACACAAACCTTTCTCCCTATTGACATAAATGCTCCAGGCTCTGTTCATTCTGGCTGAAAAACTTCTTCCTATTTTTACTTAGCTTTTCTTTCCTCTGGAAAAAAAAAAATACCCCGAGATCTAACTATGCCAAATTCTCTAAGTGTTGCTATAGTACTATAGGTATATCCTTTATTGTGCTTACTGTGTTTGCAAATGTATACTTTCTGTTGCTGTTGTTTCTTTAATGTCTGTCTTAAAGAGGTGTTTTCACTTGCTTGCACTTGAATTCCTAGCATTTGGCACTATTTTCAGTACATAGTATCTGTGGCAGCAATTGAAGTGCCTGCTCAGATCTACAAGAAAAGACCTTGCTGTTGAGTTGTCAACAGTGAAATTAGTTCATAACCTTCAATTGTTCGTGCCTTCATAGTTTCTCTCAGATTTTGACCAAAGTTGTTCTGCTACGCAGCCTGTCAGTGACTGATGATGGTGGGAACTACAGCCCATCTAATAAACATTTCCCCAAAGCTCTCTCCTAGATTATCCTACACTTGATTACATGTACCATGTACTCTGAGGCTTTCACTGACTGATCCTATTTCCTCCCACCTTCCTTTTGTGGTTGTCATACCTGCCTCACTGTCTGAAGATGCTGCTTTCCAAACCCTGCTTTCTCTCCACTCCCCACCCCTCCTTTTTTGTTTTGTTTTGCTTTGTTTTCACATTTTACTGGGAATAAACATCTTGTTTTTCTATCTTGGTCCTAGTGTCGGCTTCCTCAATGGCCCAAGTAACATAACGTATACTTAATAATTATTAAGTGAATGAACAAAAGCATAAGGAAAAATGCAAGAATATGTTACTTACAAGAAAAGGAGAATATAAGGATGTATTATGATGCCGTGCCAATTTTGTGGCAAGACAATACAATGTAAAGATTAAGAGAGTGGATTCTAGATTTTAACTGAGTTCCAATCTTGACTTGATACTTTCCGGCTGCTGTCTAATCTACAAAGGCTATTCAGCGAGGACCATGGGCAACAGGGAGCAAGGTGGTGGAATAGGAAGCTTCACCAGTTCCTGCCCACCCAAGGACGCCAACTTAAAGATAATATAAGGAGAAAAAAGCACCTTAATAAGAATCAAAAACCAGGTGAGCACTCATAGCACCTGGTCTTCATGTCTTTGAAAGAGTCACCAAAGAAATAGAAAAAACAGTCCTTAATTGCCGGCACTGGGGAAGAAAGAACACAGCAACTGTGAGTCATTGAACTCAGTGCTGTCCTGTTACAGCTGAAACCAAAGCCAGACCCAAATCAGCTGACACCTGCCCATACAGAAAGCATTTAAACCAGCTCTTGCACGAGGGAAATCACTGATCCTAGTGGTCTGAACCTGAGTGCTTGCAAACCTCCACCAAGCGCTACGGCACTCTTTGTACCCAACAAAACCTGAAAGGCACTCTAGGCCCTAAGGACTGCAATTCTTAGGCAAGTCCTAGTGCTAAACTAGCGCCAGAGACAGTGGACCAGAGGGTGCACGTGACATACCCGGAAAAGAGCTAGAGCAGCCAATGGAATGCTAGCATTGCCCCGCCCCTAATCCCAGGATTTATAGCCTCCTGGCTCCAAAAGACACACCTTCTTCCACTTTGAGGAGAAGAGGGGGAAATGCAGGAAGGACTGTTTCTTGCATCTTAAATACCAGCTCAGGTATAGCACAGCAAGGCACCAGACAGAGTGAGGCCCCTAGCTCCCAAACAACATTTCTAGACACACCCTGGACCAGACTGGACTCCACTTCCTTGAGGGAAAGGAGCTGATCCTGGTAGCATTCATCATCTGTTGACTGAAGAGCCCTTGAGCCCTGAATAACCAGCAACAGTACTTGGGAACTACATCAAGGACCTTGGCTGAGCCTCAGAATTGCTGGCTTCAGGTGAGAGTTACATATTATCAGCTGTGGTGGCTATGGGGCAAAACTCCTGCTTGAGAAAAGCAGAGGGAGAAGTCAAAGGGACTTTGTATTGCACCTTAGGTACCAGCGTGGCCAAAGTGGGGTAAAGCAAAAAGCAGGCTCTTGGGGGTCTACAATTCCAGGACTTGACTCTTGGACCTGCTCTGGGCCAGAAGGGAGCCCACTGCCCTCACAGCTGAGGGGCGCTTTGAATTATGAGCTCAGTTTCTTTACAAAGAACCAACTTTTTTTTTTTCATTCATTTTCTCTACTGTCTTTCTATTTTCAGTGTTATGGATTTTTCTCTTGTGTTTTTCAATTCTTTCTGTTTGATATTTGCTTTGGGACATTTGCTTCTCTTTTACTAAGTTATCGAGATAATTGAATAATTTATCTGATGATTTTAGTTTTTTATATATGTATTTAGTGCTATAAACTTCCCTCTCCACATTGCTTTATCAGTGTCCTACATGTTTGTATATGTTGAATTTTCTTAATGATTCAAGTCAATGAAAATTTTGGATTCCCTTGGGTTGTCTGTTCATTTGTCCCTAGGACTATTAGAAGTGTGCTTAGTTTCCAAGTGTTTAGAGATTTTCTTGTTATCATGTATTACTGATTTTTATTTGGATTCCACTGTAGTTCAAGAACACGCACTATAATAATTTCAATGTTTTAATAATTTTAATGACCCTGCCTGTATTTTTTTCATATGTTCCTGGGTGTTTGAAATAAAATCTGTGTTATTGTTGGGTGGAACATTTGGTGTTGATTAGCTCCTGTTGTTTGATAATAATGTTCAGTTCTATATCCTTGCTAATTTTCCGTCTAGTTGTTCTATTAACTTTTAAGCGAGATATGTTGAAGTCCCCAGTTATTGGAAATTTGTCTATTCTTTCAGTTGTATCAGCTTTTGCTTCACATATTCAGAAGCTCTGTTGTATGGTGAATTTAGAACTGCTAAATATTCTGGGTGGATCAACCTTTTTATTATTATGCAGTGTCCTTCTTCATCCCTGATAGTTTTCTTTGCTCTGATATTGACTTAATATTAAACTTATATAGCCTCTGTAGCCACTCTAGACAGTGTGAAAAAGAACTCCTATTACTACCAGATGGAAGTAACAGACCAGGCTCTTTAATTGGTCTGCACTGACACCATGGATGGGGGACCTTGTTACCACAAGATGGTAATCAGAAAACCAGCTCTGTACTCAGCCTCCTCTTTTAAAAATTGATTGTTATATTTATTCATTTTATTTTGATTGACAGATAATAATTATATTTGATTATATATTTATGGGATACAATGTGATGTTTTGATATGTTTACATTGTGGAATCAATAAATCCAACTAGTTAGTAAATCCATCACCTCACATACTTACTTTTTGTCTGTGATCAAAACACTTAAAAATCTACTCTTTCAGTGATTTTGAAATATATAGTGCATTGATATATATTATAATCACTATGATGTGTAATATATCTGTAAAGCATATTCTTCCTAATTGAAATTTTGATCAGTCTCTCCTTTTCCCATCCAGCATCCTTCCCCAGCCTCTGACAACCACTATTCTACTTTCTACTTCTGTGAATTAAAGTTTTTAGATTCCACATGTAAGTGAGATCATTGGTATTTGCCTGTCTGTGCCTGGCTTGCACTTAGCATCATGTTCTCCAGGTTCATCCACATTTTTACAAATGACAGAATTTCTTACTTTTTAAGGCCAAATAGAATTTTATTGAGTATATCTATCACATTTCATTTATCCTTTCATTCTGTGATGGACACCCAGGTTGCTTCCACAACTTAGCTGTTATGAATGATGCCACAAATAACGTGAGAGGGCCGACATTTCTTTAGTATACTGATTTCAATCCTTTTGAGTATATGCCCAGAGGTGGGATTTCTGAATCACAATGCTAATTCTATTTTTAGTTTTTCTGGGGGAATTCCAACCTGTTTTTCATAATGGCTACACTAATTTATATTCCCACCAACAGTGCACAAAGGTACCCTTTTCTCCACACCTTCACCAATACTTGCTATCATTTGTCTTTTAGATAATAGCCAGGCTCGGGTAAGGTAGTGGCACCGTCTGATGAGGGAGGAGGTCTTGGTTCCCATTTGGTCTTTGCTGGCAAGGGAGAAGTAAAGCCACGTTTTCCCTAGTGTATGACTGAAGAAAGGCAATTACATTTTAAAAGTATTTTGTCTTGCTAGGTTGCTCTTTCATTGGTCTTTGGCTTCAGAGATCAGGCTTTCATTTGTAGCTTTCTGTTTACATCATTGGTGTTTCTGGGTTTCTGGCTTATCCATTACTAAATCTGGAATATATGAAGCAAAGGAAAAATAAAGCAAATGAAAAGCAAACAACAGAAACAAAGCAAACAGAATAGGAAACAAAACAGGAAACAGTCTGTATTGTTTCTCAGGTCACAATGTACTTAGCTGTTCTGCCATCTCCCAACTCTCCAGGGTCATCTTATGTATGTTTTATATAATATGCTCAGGAATTTTAGGTTTAATTAGGAGAAAATGTAGAGAAAAATACTTCTACTCCATCTCTCTGGAAGCAGAAGTCCCGGGGGAACATTAAATGATACTTATAGATTGACCCCAGACCACTTTATCAGACTCTCTGGATATTGTCCTATCTATTTTTTAAAGTCTCTTGTATATGCTCAGTTAATTAAAGAGTTACATTGCAGTTTTCATTACATTCACCTTAAAGTTCTGAGTGTTTCACTCAGCCTGAAGATTTAGTTCATACCTCGTATATTTTAGCAGCCAAGATCCTGGTTCTGATGCACCATTTGAGTTGAGAATTTGTGTACAAAAAACATACTTTTCTAGTGGCTCTGTGTGTTTGAAAATCTTCATGCACAAAAAGCTTGTGTATGGTTCTTCAGTTTTGCTATTTTCAAAGAAACTACATTTTCATAATTCCTCCTTTTACCTTGTAAAATTAGTTATTTTGCAACTTAATAGGGTATGAATCATTCACTGTTTGTGTTTGTGACAAAGAGAGAGGGAGAGTCAAAGAGAAGGAAAGAGAGAGAGAAAGAAAGAGAAAGAGACAGACAGAATAAAGATTTAATTGCATATAATAGTAGGGAAACCTATCAGTGTACATACTGGTTTATACACAGTTAGAAACTCATATTCACATAGAAAAAGAACATTGAACTGTACATATAATAGAAATACAAACTTTATGAGTTTCACCTTTCATTTATAAGACATAACTGTATGCACAACTATTATCTGCATCATTAATGCATGTCAGATTATTTTTTACTCAAAGTCTGTGTTATAACAATGAATTTCATGTATATATTCTCTATTATTCACATGCTATAGTAATCTGCTTATGATTTTTGAATGAGGAGGAATTTTTTGCAGTGTCGTGTTTGTAGGGTACAAATATATATTGCTTTTATTTTTACTGTATTGTAGGATAACAGCCATATATTAAACAAATAAAAAACAATAATTATTTGCAAATATATGTTTTTATGTATATGTATGTTTATCAAAATGTCTAAAAAGAAAACCTTAGTAATTGCTAAAAATGGGAGGACATTTTTCTCATTGCTGCAACAGAATATCAATTTTTGAAAGAAAGCCAATTATTTCTCTTCTTGTGAATATTCTGAGTGTAGAAATTAATCATACAAAATAACAATAAAAACTAACTTATCAAGTTGATAAAACGTAAGGATGGTTCGAGATTTGCTATGCAAATGTTAACCAGAAAACAATAGAAATATTAATGCCAAATTCATCTACAGAAAAATGCATGAAAGTAGTCAAAATATATTTGGAAATAATAATAATTAACAATAATAATTGTTATTAGCATTGTGTGGTAGGCTAAAAAGTCACAAAGATATTTTTGTTCATGATAGAAATGTAATATTAGATTATTGGGGAAAACAATGATGTATAGGAAATTGTACAGCCTTAATTACATAGTATACAAAATAAACTTCAGACAAAAAGAGCAGAACAAAAATAATTCTATAGAGGTCTAAAAGTAAATATTGGCAAAAATATTAGAGTCTTGTAAAGATTTTTTTTAAGAATAATTGAATATATCATCACTGTCTTAGAGGAAAAAAAATACACTACAATACAGCAGTAGATATTGGATTCAACTTTGCCTGCAGGGTTATGTTTGCTTCCAAAAGAAGAAGGAGACAAGTTACAAAAACTGGAAAAAGTGTGGGCCAACACTTTACGTAAGAATTTCACCTAATAGACATTATTACTTGAGAAGACAAACAGATAGCATTGCCAGGAGACATGAGCTAAAGCAAATGAGTGATGACAAAGAAGGACAGACATGTAGGAATCTACATGTAGCAAATATGTTTTTCTGTTTTTCCTCTGTAGAATCTTTGTATGTTTGGTATTACTTTTCCTCTGTAGTATCTTTATTTGTATGATTAGTCTTACTTGTTTGATATTTTCCTCTTTTATAGCTGTTTTTCCCAAGCAAAATAGCCATATCACCTTTTTCTTTTGTAAAATAAAGACTAATAGAAGTTCATGCGAGAATATATGCTGTCTTGGTCCATTTTCATACTGCTATGTAGAAATACCCAAGATGGGGTAATTTAGAAAGAAAAAGAAGTTTAATGGACTTACAGTTGCACATAGCTTCACAATCATGGTGGAAGGTGAGGGAGGAGCAACAGCATATTTTACATGGTTGCAGACAAGAGAGTGTATGTGGGGTAACCAACCTTTATAAAACTATCAGATCTCATGAGACTTCACTATCACGACAACAGCACAGGGAAAACTGCCCCATGATTCAGTCACCTGCCACCGGGTCCCTCCTACAAGTGGGGATAATGGAAGCAACAATTCAAGATGTGATGGGACAGCCAAACAATATCATATATTGCTTAATAATATGCTACCTGGTTAATACCATGTAAATATTCCAAAAATGTTTATTTCATTCATACTACCTTTATTAATTTATTAACCAATAATACTCAGATACTATATTCCATAGTTCTGTCCGCTTTACAGAAAATAAACACGTTATTTCATTTGACAGCCATAATAATTCTGTGACAATGTCTGTTTCAAGTACAGACATTGAGTTTTATACATGAAGACACAAGTTATCTAATAGTGAACAATTTGTATTTCAAATTCACACTGTTTCTCTTCAAATATGATGTTCTTTCTACAATGTAATACTGCCTCCTAAGAATACATACCTTAGTTAATTTAAAATTGTCTTTATTTAAATTAACATTTTAAAGCCTCTGGAATTATTAGTATACATACTGATACAAGTCCTTATTCTCAGAGTAGAAAAGAGTTAGAAATGATCTCAGAGACTATAGTACTAATTGCTCCTCTAGTAAGAATTGTGCTGAAATTTATATATAAATGTAATAGCCAATTGCCATAATGTTTATAGTCTGCAAGGGGAAAACTCTTGCCACACTCTTCTCTGGAAATTTTTGTTAGAGTTCTAAAAGATCCACCAAGTTTATAGTACCTGACTGTTTATGAATGTCATAAATGTAATTCTGTCTAAGATCAATGATACAACCTATCTTCTGTTCTGTCTCCATATCTCTTAAAGAGAGTACCATATTTCATAAGAATTTTGGTAATTACATTTTAAAACACCACCTTTTCTTCAAAGATGAGGGATGAGAAAAGATGATCCCTATGCTCCATTTGTAACCTATTATAAGATGGATTTTTGCTTTTCTTTGTTCTCTTTTCTTTTTCATCTGAGCAAATAGACCTTACTTTGAGACTTTCATCAAAGAAGATTCTCTTCATTCTCCTTCACCAGTTATAAAATTGCCTTGTCTTCTGCTTCTTAAAGAGTCATATTTTGTACTACTGTTGTTAAAGAGGTCCTGATTGAGATAAGGAAGGCTCTTCTGTCCCTATCTTTGAAAATTTTGCTGTGAGATTATCTTCCCAGTTCTCTATTAATAAGTTCAGCAGGATTTTATCCATCCTGTCACACTGTCATCTTCCCTATCCTAAAGTATATATGGATATGAAAACATAAATTTTATATTTTTATTTAGTTTTTCTTTTAAAAAAATTATGGCACTATTAGTATATTGGAATATAATATTACCTGCATTTGAAATGGCTATATATTGCTTTGATAAGCCTAAATTCTTGAATCATTTGAAGGAACTTCTGAAGATGGTTTTAATTTTAGAACATGGTAATTTCAACAATTAAAAGCTAAGTAAAACAAGCATCTGTCCTCCTACATATAATTTGTTTAAAATCAGTGTGCAAATAATCATACAAACCTATCACAGTTATCCAAGAGCTAATATATTTATTTTTAAACTAATTATTTTCTCAGTTAATTTCTAGAAACATTGGACTATGACATGCCTTACACGATAGTATTTTTGGTGTCAAAAGGCATTTATTTACAAACTTATAAGTAACATTTTGCCTAAAGCAGTAATTTGGAAAACTTAT
This sequence comes from Leontopithecus rosalia, assembly GCA_028533165.1. Classification (NCBI taxonomy): domain Eukaryota; kingdom Metazoa; phylum Chordata; class Mammalia; order Primates; family Cebidae; genus Leontopithecus; species Leontopithecus rosalia. Next base: position 61,136,389 of record CM052648.1, on the reverse strand, counting down.
TTCATGGTAGTCCTTATGGCTCTTAAAAACAGTTATTGAAAAATCTTTTTAAAAATCTAAATTTCTATGTGTTTTTATATTAACAATTTATTTTATAAAATCACTGTTACTTCAGGTACACTACATTGAACTTTTCAGTTTGGGTGTGAAAAGCATGGTGATAGTGCTATATTCTTATTTAGAATCAAAACTTGTTTCTTTTTCCTTCCTTTCTGTTCTTTTTCTCTTTCTACTTTTTTAGTTATTATTTTTTGGGGTAAAACCCTCCTCATATAGACATGGGTGAAAATTCTATAGTGTCCATTACTGTGTCTATTCTACTCTGGATGATTTTCTCTTGTTATTTTCTGTTTTACAAGTTTTTCAATTATCAGAATGGTTGGATTGATCCAGGATGAGTATGTTGTATTTTGGTCAGATAGAAGGAAAAATAAAAACATGGAGAAGGATTCTTGAGCATACTGCTGCAGTAATCGTATATACGAGGGATTCTATGATCATTAATACATGTAGAAGAGTCTGAACACGGAAGTTGGAAGTTCAAGAGAAAATTCAGTGGTAGAAAGTTTAGAGGAAGATGTAATGAGCCCAGAGAAGAGTTTTTGTTAGCATGAAGGAGAAAGCTGAAAAAATGGGAAGATGTAAAAAGAGGATAAGATTGTTTTAGTCATCGATTTTATAACTGGAGTAGTTCTGGAGTATAACAGAGTCCTGGTTGCTTGGAGCAGAAATGGTTGAAATGAAGTAAGAATGATTAGTTATTGGAAGTATATGAACCTTGAGTCGACTTGATTGCTGGATGGGCCATGCATATTGTAATAGAAGTCACCCGAAACAGAAGAATGGGGAAATGTTAGGTAAGACAGTACTGGTTTAGAATGAAATTGGGAAATTCTGAGAATTTTACAGACCCCTAGATTTTCCTCACTATATCTACAGGAGAAGAGATGCTCTGTTATACTGGAACCCACCTAAGCAGAATTAGTGCTCTAAGCAGGGTGATCTGTCCTAACGGAACTCATGGCAGGAGTTACCCCAAAAGTGGGAACAGGGAAATTTCCACAAGGAAGTGCCCCAGAATGTCTTGAGATGGGGCTGGTTGGGATTCTGAAAAAAGAACCACTAAATCCCAGGATTGTAAGTCCAAAGCATTTTTTAGGGGAATGTTAGTACAGAGACAGCTGCAGCATATCCTTGTAGGGAACAGGGAAACAAGGGTTGTTCTGCCTAGGAATATCCCAGTTGAATGGGTTGAATAATGAAGTTTATTTGAGGGTTTAAATATGTGGCTCAAGGCCAGGGATAGTGTCTTTCAGGGCCAGTGTTTGGGGCCATAACTTAAATACCTTTATCAGTGTCTGGAAGTGTTCAAGTAACCCTCTCGGGTTTAAGCCTTTAAGGAAAAACATGTAGCTGACTAGGTCACAAAGTGACCACTCGAGCCACTCTGTATTTCTGCATCAGTAAAGTGGAAAATTAGAGGGAACTACAGGACCCTCGATGGGGGGAGCCAAGATTCAACTATATAACAATCAAGAGTGTGCCAATGAATTTTTGAAGACATAGTACCACCTAGGATACAATGGAAAGGAAAAGCACTTTTTTTTTTTTTTTTGCTGAGAATAAACACAGCAGTAATAGGATGTAAAATTGGAAGAGCAGAGATGAAGACATAATCATTTATTTTACAATTATAGAAGATGTCTAGGCATTCTGTGACTGTGGGATTATCTGATTTCCAATATTACATATCTGAAGAGTAATGCTTTGAATTATATTCTATCCTGATAGTTTAAGCCAGAACATTTGTTTCCGTGGTTGATATTCTTTTCTTCTTGGAAAACACAGCATTCATCTTACTCTATAAAATAATGCAATTTCTTTTGATGGAAGACTTGCATTATAAGATAACAGGCCTTCATAGCAAATTCTATCAAAGGTACGTGCAAAAAATGATAACAAAAACAATACCAACAACAATAGTAGATGATAGTTATCAGATACTTATTATATTGTAAATACCATGATGCACATTTAAAACACTATGTAATTCGTGGAGATACTGTGCATGCTAAGAAAATGTTCCATACTTTTTAATGGAGAAAATTGAGACCAAGAATGCTTCTATGACATACCAAAGCCCCATAACCTATAAAACTGTCATTTTAATCTACCGTCTTCTCAACTTCTCTCAAGTTTCATTGTTTGGGCATTTTTTTTCTTTTTAACAGATATCTCATATGTTTCTTTCTAGTATGTGGATTAAAGGTTTACCTTTCATGGCCTATCTCAATATCTTCTGTCTGGGCTACTATTTAAAAAAAAAAAAACAAACTAGCATAGACTGGTTGGCTTATAAACAACAGAAATTTATTTCTCACTGTTGTGTAGGGCTGGAAAGTCCAAGATCAAGGTGCCCACAGATCTCATCTCTGGTACAACCCACTTTCTCACACAAAAAGATGCACATTGCAGAAGGGGAGAGGAGAATCTCTTTGGCCTCTTTCATAAGACACTAATCCTATTCACAAGGGCTCTTCCCCAAGAACCTTTTCAACTCCCCAATATCTCCCCTCCTAATAACGTCAACTTGGAGGGGAAAAGACCCATGTCTTATTTGAAAATCCAAACTTTCTTCTATTTGGTTGCACTAAGAATAAGTGATATTATTCCTTTGCCTGTCCCTAAAAGGGGAGATGGAGATTTTACTTTCTTTTTTTTTTAACGTGGAGATTATCTACACTTACAAGACTAGCAATCTTTCATAAATTGAAAAAAGGCATTTCTGATTTTATTCACATCATATTGTGAGTATATTAGTGTCATATTTTTCATTATGTTAATCAATAGCTTTGTTTCCTGTTTTGAAAACAGCAGTTGTTTGGGTGAATTGACAAGTATTTAATACATTTAATAACTCTTTTCAAATGTTGGTTGTGATCGATCAATAGAATTATTTACTTTAAACATATTGTATAGCAACTCAAATGGAATAGCATAATAAAAGCACAAGGCCCATAAATCAGATTATAAAGGAGTGAAGAGGAAGAATTCTGATAAACAAAATGACATTGTAAGTGGAGCATCAATATTCATTATTCCTACGAGAAACAATTCTTTGAATGACAAAATGGTAAGTAAAAATTGGCTAGGACAAAATGTCATAAAAGAGCGACTTCGTATTGTCAGAAGCAGTTATTATTATTGATGACCTGCCACCTGTCAGCAGTATCAATGTGTTTGATGAGATTTACATTGATATAATGAATTACTGCCCTTAAGCCCTGGCTTTTCTAACATCAGTTACAAGGTAGCAATAAAGACATGGCAAAATAAAAGTAAAATTACAGCTACGCACATAAACTATAGAATCAACAAACTGCCAGAAACACATTTAGTGACCTCAAAAAATTCAGATGAAGTAGAATCAGCCTGATCACATAATAGAATATTTGAAAACAGAAATAGTTCATTGTATTATCAACAAAATAAAATGAGAAATATATTCCCAATGCCTAAAGCATCATAATACATTTTCTTCTAAAGTTAGACCTGGGGATGCCAACTCAGATGAAATTTATTGAAATTTTCACAGGGAATACTGTAAATTGAGATAGACTGTAGTCAAACTCATGAAAACAAAATGGCTAAAACCTCTCATGGACCACGAAAGTGACTTAAAGGAGCTTTTATGATATAAATATTTTAAAAATAATGTTATTTAGCAGTAGATTATCACATTTCTTGGAGAGAGGAAAATGATCTGCTTAAGAAAAGCTTCCAACCATGGGCATGATTTTATTTTAACCCTTTAAATTACTTAAAATCTAAAACTTAAATAGCAATAGATGTCCCTTTAGCAAGTTAGCATGGACCTATGCTGGAAAATAGTTTTCATTTTCTCTTAAAAATGAGAGGATATAAAGATGCCACTTCTCTTCTTGAGAACCATGAAAGTGGAATTGTTGATTGGTTTGTGTGGAGAGAGAAAGTGGTTGGAAGAGAAGGGAAGTGATTTGTGAGGAGAAGTGTTATTACATTCTTAGTGTTTTAAAAACAACTTAATTTACAAATGATAATTGTATCTATCTGTGGGATTCAAGGTGCTGTTTTGATATATGTATATATTGTAGAAAGATGATCGATCGTTTTAGTGACAGGATTCTATCTACCTTATACTCTGATTATATTTCTAAAAATTGTCCATCCGTTCCTCCCAGTTGATACAGATAGAGAAAAACAAGAAGGAAAAAGAAGGAAAGGAATGACAAAAACTATTTATGTTTAATGTGATCACAAGTATCATTTGGATGGTCTTAGTTTCTATTTCTTCAGATGTAAGAGTTAAAAATATAAAAATTTTAATAAAATTGATATATGCCAACTTAAATTTAAAAAAATAATAATTAATGTAAAATATATTGGTAATTTGTTAAATGCCATGTGTCAGTTTTTAAGTTATTAAATGTGCTATAATGAAATTTTACACATTACAAGCTTTTCTTTTTTGGTTTATATATAAGTTTTATTGCATTTTCGGTTCTTGGGTACATGTAAAGAACATGCAGGATTGTTGCATAGATACATACATGGTAATGTGATGTGCTGCCTCCATCCCCATCACCTATGTCTGGTATTTCTCCCCATGTTATCCCTCCCCAACTCGCTACACCCCACTGTCCGTCCCCTAGTTCCCCACCACAGACCACTGTGTGTGATGCTCCCCACTGTGTCCATGTGTTCTAATTGTTCAACACCTGCCTATGAGTGAGAACATGCAGTGTTTGATTTTCTGTTCTTGTGTCAGTTTGCTGAGAATGATGGTTTCCAGGATCATCCATGTCCCTACAAAGGACATGAACTCATCGTTTTGTTTATGGTTGCATAGTATTCCATGGTGTATATGTGCCACATTTTCCTTGTCCAGTCTGTCATCCATGGGCATTTCTAAAGCAGATCATTTTCTTCTCAAGATATGTAATATTCTATTTCTAAGCAATATAATCATTTTTATATTTTTCTATCATTAATTATGCTAAAAAAACTTGAAAGTAATTTTTCTCTGAAGCATAGGCAGTATTTTTTATATTCCTATGTGAGTGATCTTAGACATCATATATGAATTGTGCCATAAGTTGTGCAAAATTGATTCTTCTGAACAAGTTATTTCTTAGTAACCTTGGAATTTTTTTTTCTTTATTATGCTATCATTGGTGAGAGGTCCTTAGTTTCTAACTAAGTTTTAACTTAGTTCTGATTCACTAAATGCTTTAAGCTGGAATACAAAACCAATGCCAACATTTGAGCTATTTCCTTTGTCAGGACAGAATTTGTCTTCAGTTTGATTGTAACTCTCAAAGAATATTAGCTAAAGCAAATTCAATTAAAAGAGAATTTAAATATTGATTAAAGCAGTGATTCCTGTTCTTACGTAAGTGATTTTAATTTTATGTAACATACTAAACAGAGTCAAAATAATATTTATACAGAGCAATTTCACAAAATTGTGAAGATGCAAGTATTCATTACTCAGATGTCCACTATTACTTCCCCAGTTATCTCCTTGTAATATACTAAAAATATAAAAGTATATTTTGAAATACTATGATAAATACCTTAGGATGATTACTGTAGTACTTTATCATTTGCTTTTAAAATTATCTTGTAGTTGCTGTGAGTTATTTTTCTACTATGATGGCTTAAGAGGAAAGAACAGAAAAATTTAACTTTAAATGATGCAAAATGTTCAAATGATACACAGATGATGTCACACTATACAAAAATCATAGTTGTTTAAATTAAGAAAATAAATTACATAAAAAATGTAAAGGAATGCTAAACTTATCAAAGATCAAAAGAAAAGCTAAAACAAAACAAAACAAAAAACAACCTGTGTTCAAAATATCAGCATAAATACAGTGCAGAACAGTGGTTTGCAAAGTGTGACTTGTGTGCCTAATCTGGCTCAGTGCTTATGTGCTTACATTTTTATTGACCGTGAGTTAAGAATTTTTTGTTTTTTGTACTTTAGGTTCTGGGGTACATGTGCAGATCATGCAGGATTGCTGCATAGGTACATACATGGCAAGGTAGTTTGCTGCCTTCATCCCCCCATCACCTATATCTGGCATTTCTCCCCTTTTTATCCCTCCCCACCCCCCACTGTCCCTCCCCTAGCCCCCCACAACTGACTGAAGTGTGTGATGCTCCCCTCCCTGTGTCCACGTGTTCTAATTGTTCAACACCTGCCTATGAATGATAACATGCAGTGTTTGGTTTTCTGTTCTTGTGTCAGTTTGCTGAGAATGATGGTTTCCAGATTCATCCATGTCCCTATGAAGGACACGAACTCATCGTTTGTTACGGCTGTGTAGTATTCCATGGTGTATATGTGCCACATTTTCTTTATAAGAATTTTTTAATTTTTACAAATTATAGTATTTTATACCCATGAGAATCATATTAAATCAAATTCAAATTTCAGTGTTTATTGGAACACAGCAAGGCTTCTTCTATTTATTTAGGTAATATTTATGGCTATTTTCATGCTGAAATGGCAGAGTTGATACCACAGAGACTTCATAAACTGCAATACTGAAACTATTTACTGTCTGGCCTTTTAAGAAATTGCTAACTCCTGGTGCAGAAAATACGTACATGAGGTTTAGAGTTAGAATGTCTTCATTTAAATTCTCTTCATTTAAATTCATAAGCATTTTGCCATTGGACAAATCAGTAAACAAGTCTGTGTCTGTTTGTATATTCTTAAGATGGGGAAAACACACAACACTGGGTAGAAAAATACATATATTGTTTTTGTTGTCACCATTGGCATTGCTGCTGTTGTTCAAATTTAGGACACTAAAATATATCTCAGCCAGACTCTATATGGATTATATCTGATTGCATTGTGAAATAAATTTTAGTATAAAAGTAAATTGAGTGTAAAGGATAATAATTCCCCTTTATTCTTTATCAATATCAGTGCCACATGGTACTCAAGTGTTATCCATATGCATTTTATCTCACTGTCAAAGATAGAATTATTTAATGCTATATGCAGTTTGGGCCCTAGTATGTACAGTTTGGGTCACAGAATATAAAGTTTGGCTCAGCTCTTTAGGAGATGAATGGGAGAAGGGAGATGCAAAAAAGTTCCATCAGTATCTTACAGTCAAATTGTACCTTACAAATACATACAATTATTGTTTGTCAATTAAAAATAAAATGAAACTTAAAAAATATCTGTTTAGTATCATCTTGGAGCATCTTCTGCATGGATGGTCAGATGGAGCTGACCCAGTTTGTCACTTTGTTCAGGACAGTAATGTGCATCTTTGATACCATTCAATCACAGTTTTCTTTTGCCCAATTTGGAACACAAAGGTGTGAGATTCTTCCTATGACTCTCCTTGTTTGTATTCAGATATATTTATATGAAATGCACACACATGTACACACATTATGTTAAAGCATAGAGGCTTTAATCAGAGGATACAAAGTAGCAGACATGCAGAAAGAACAAGTTTAGAGATATAATGCACAACGTGTATACCATAGCTAATAAAATTATACTAGCAATTCATGCTACATGAGTAGATTTTGGCTGCTCTTGCCACAAAAACAAAAAAAATTGATAAATGTTTGAAGTGATGGCTATATACATATGCTTAAATACAGTAACCTCTTCACTATCTCTCTCTATCCCATAACATCATGTAATATGCTTTAAATATACACAATCAAATTTATTTTTTATAAAACAGTATACAGGCAGGGTGTGGTGGCTCATGCCTGTAATCCTAGCACTTTGGGAGGAAAGGTGGGCAGATTACCTGAGGTCAAGAGTTTGAGATAAGCCTCACCAACTGGGTGAAACCCTGTATCTACTAAAAACACAAAAATTAGCTGGGAGTGGTGGTTCATGCTTGTGGTCCCAGCTACTTGGGAGGCTGAGGCAGGAGAATCCTTTGAACCCCAGAGGCAGAGGCTGCAGTGAGCCAAGATCATGCCACTGCACTCCACTGCACTCTGTGCTGGGTGACAGAGTGACACTGTTTCAAAAATAAATAAAATAATAATAAATAAATACAAGACAAAGTTGCAGGAGGCTTCATGCCTCCAGGTAGGTACTTTACCCTGTGATATACCACAATAATAATATTAAATTGAATTTCATAAATTGAAATTCATCGAGTTTTACAGTTGGTCCATATGTAATTTATAAAATTTATTTCACTTTTTCAGTTGTTTAAGAGCTGGCATGGGCTCATAAACAATTGAACACCTGTACCCCAACATTTATATGTTGAAGACCTAGCCCCCAGTACTTTAGACAGAAATGTATCTCTGTATTTAGAGAAATAAATCCGTTAAAATGAGGTCTTTAGTGTGGGACCTAATCTTATGTACCCAGTGTCTTATAAGAAGAAGAGATTATGACACAGACAGCAGATGCAGAGGAAAGGCCAAGTAAAGACAAAGAGAAAATGACCATCTACGAACCGAGAGGACTCAGAATGAAACCACACCTGCCAACATCTTCATCTTGGACTCTGGCCTTCATAAATATTATGAAATAAACATCTGTTGTTTATGTGATCCAGTCTACAGGATTTTATTACAGCAGCACCAGCAAACTAATAATACAAGAGCTATATGCACATGGTAATTATAACTAGCTTTCTTTTTGTACTTAAGAACATTATAATAATGATTAAATTTTTTGATAGCTCACAGCAATTTTATATTGAATATATATCTCAAAACAGGTATTTTTTTAGAGATTTGAATACCTGGCATATGAGCTTCTATTTCCTTAACCATAGCAGTTTTTCCAGCTAGGTCCAAATAGAAGTTTAAAAATCTTAAAACCAAAATTGATCTGAGTTGATGGAAATCATAGAAACCTTTTATTATAGGACTTATGGATGAATTAAAGGATTCATTCATATTTTAAAATATTCAAAGTTTTAATTGCTGAATAATGGGTACTTGGTATGCCTTAATATATTTTTATCTCTATATGTCAATGACAAATTTCAAGTAAAAATATTAAATATTTTCTTTAAAATATTAATTATTCAATATTTGCATTAAATGAGTAAGTGAATCAAATTTTTTAGCTTTAACTTTGTTTCTTTTATTATTTGTTATATAGTTATCTTTTTGTATTTTTAGATTTTTCTATGGACTAAGTTATGACATATATATAATAGTCAAGTACTGTGAAAGTTGTATATTTTTACTCTGAAAGCTGATAAGTTAGTCTTTCACTGTGTTAAGAATGCTGACAAGAGACCTGAGATTCCTGGGTTAGAGATGAAGGATATTTTATCACTCATAGCTTTAATAATAGCCAGTTCTTTGAAATCCTATTTCTACAGGGTGCAGAGTCAGATGATGTTAACACACTCAGTGGGATGCATAACAGAAGAAAAATCCTGAGCCTAGCAACCCCAAATCTTGTAAAATGTACCATGAGCATTCCTGCCTTTGCTCCAGAAAGAGACATTATCTTTATGATACTTCACAAAAAGCATCTCTGATGTTTGTTTCAGGGAAAAACACTATGTCTGGCTATATGCTGTACAAATATCCTTGAAAAGATTGTCTGGAACAGATGCCAGCCTGTGTCTCTGCTTTAAGACATGCAATAATGTCCACCCCTCTTTTATTATACCATCCTGACTTCCAGCAAATTTTCCCATTAGTACACCATTCCTTTGGCCCCTTTAATTAAATTGAGTGACAGACGGTGGGAACGAATGTATTCACATTGTCTCATACAGCACTTGATTAGGACTACTGGCAACAGTAACCCAAGCAACCAGATGAGGCCAACCTGCAGCAATGACCTCAGGTTTAACCCTTCTGATCCCTCATTCCTACTCCTGAACCTACCCAGCTGAACAAATCCTTCACCACCTTTAACAGTTAGGATATAGTATAGAAAACCAAATAGCTTCTCATTATGACTCTATTCTCACCTTTCTTTTTGTCTTAAAACATTAGTCTTGATATTATAGCAGGACATCTTAGCAATTGCACAGCCTCAGTTGACCCACAAAAAAGAAATCTCTTTTCCAGAACATGTCTGGCCAGTGAGAAATTCTATTTTCTAGAGCACATCTGGCCAGTGAGTTGAGGTTAACCTGAATGCCTTCTAGGGCCAAGAAAATGCCAAATGAATATTTGAGCTAAAGTGAGGGACAAATTTAATACCACCTTTTCTAACTAAATGTCATTTATTATTTGTACTTTTTGTTGTAGAGGTCTTTCACTTCCTTGGTTTGGTATCTTCCTATTTTATTTATTTATTTATTTATTTATTTATTTATTTTTGTGGCTATTGTGAAAGGAGTTGAGTTTTTTAGCTTGGTTGCTGTCGGTGTATAGCATAGCTACTGATTTGTGTAGGTTAATTTTGTGTCCTGAAACTTAACTGAATTCATTTATCAGTTCTAGGAGCTTTTTGGAATAGCCTTTAGGGTTTTCTAGGTATACAATCATATCATCAACAAAGAGCCACCCTTTGACTCCCTTGTTACCAATTCAGATGCCCTTTATGTCTTTCTCTTTTCTGATTGCTCTAGCTAGGACTTCCAGTACTATCTGGAATAGAAGTGGTGAGAGTGGGTATCCTTGTCTTGTTCCATTCTCAGAGGGAGTGCTTTTAACTTTTCCCCATTCAGTCTTATGTTGGCTGTGGGTTTGTCATAGATGGCTTTTATTACATTGAGCTATGTCCCTTGTATGCAATTTTGCCTAGGGTTTTAATCATAAAACCAGCATCCACTGATGCTGGCTTTTGTCAGGTGTTTTTTCTGCATCTATTGGGGTGATCCTGTGATTTTTGTTTTAGGTCTCTTTGGGTGGTGTATCACATTTATTGACTCACATATGTTAAACTATCCCTGCATCCCTGGAATAAAACACCCTTGATCATGGTGATTATCTTTTTTGGTATCCCATTGGATTCCGTCAGTTACTATTTTGTTAAGAATTTTTACATCTATGTTCATCAGGGATATTGGTCTGTAGTTTTCCTTTTAGGTTATGTCTTTTCCTGGTTTGGGTATTAGGGTGATACTGGCTTCATAGAATGAATTAGGGACGATTTCCTCTTTCTCTATCTTGTGGAATAGTGTCAGTAGGATTGGTACCAATTCTTCTTTGAATGTCTGATAGAATTCAGTTGTGAATCCGTCTGTCCTGAACATTTTTTTGGTTGGTAACTTTTTATTGCCATTTTTAATCTCGCTGCTTGTTATTTGTTCGGGAGAAAGAAGTCATTATACAAAAAAAGATACTTGCGTGCACATATATATAGCAGCACAATTCACAATTGCAAAAGTATGGAACCAGCCCAAATGCCCATCAATCAATGAGTGGTTAAAGAAATTGTTGTGTATATACATGATGGAATACTACTCAGCCATAAAAAGAAATAAAATAATGTCATTCACAGCAGCCTGTATGGAACTGGAGACTATTATTCTAAGTGAAGTAACTCAGGAATGGAAAACCAAACGTCATATGTTCTCACTTATAAATGGGAGCTAAGTTGTGATAATGCAAAGCCATAAGAATGAAACAGTGGACTTTTGGGACTCAAGGAAAAGGGTAGGAGGGGGTCGAAGGATTAAAAAAAACACAAATTGTGTTCAGTGTATACCACTCGGATGATGGATGCACCAAACTCTCACAGATAACCATGAAAGAACTCACTCATGTAACCAAATACCACCTGTTTCCCCCAAATCTATGGAAATAAATAATTTTTAAAATGCAATTTATTAGCTGTCCATGCTGTGCACAGAAATGAGCCAGAAATCTCCAGGCCTTGAGCTCTCCAGAAATCTCCAGGCACTGTTTCATTTTGGAGAGCCTTTCCAGTCATCTGAGGGCTACACGATCTGTTATTTGTGTTTCCTTTAACACTTGAAGTTCTCTTATGACCACACTTGAGATATAAGTCACCATATTTTTAGAAGAAAAGAAAATTGTTGCTTGGTTCTACACAAAAAGTATAGCTCTGGATGTACGTGTTACTTCTGAAAAGAAAGTATTTACACTTACTGAAACAATTGGGGCCTAAATAAGTTGGGCTATCACAGATTGACAGTCCTCCTGGACAACTGGTACACTCGTACTGGCTTTCCAGTTGAGTCTGAATAAATTAATGTAGTTTTTGTTTTGGAGGGACTGCTAAGAGCAGTCAATCCAATCTGTCCTGTTTTTCTATACCACTTGTTTGTTATTTGTTTATCCCACTAAATTATTGCTAAAGGTCTTGACAAGTTTTTGTAGTAGAAGATGTAGAAGCTAGAGCTGTCTTTGGCAGTTATCAAAAGACTTCTTGGTATGGTTAAGGGGAATGGCCATTATATCATAGTCAGTATTGTCTTGTGAAAAATGGCAGACCCAGCAAACAGTCAAAGGGTTTGCAATTAAAACCCTAGGATAAAACCTAGGCAAAACCATTCAGGGCATAGGCATAGGGAAGTACTTCATGACTAAAACACCAAAAGCTTTGGCAACAAAAGCCAAAATAGACTAATGGGATCTAATTAAACTGCTAGAGCTTCTGTACAGCAAACAAAACAATCATTAGAGTGAACTGGCAAACAACAGAATGGGAAAAAATTTTTGCAATGTACCCATCTGACAAAGGGCTAATATCCAGAATGTACAAAGAACTAAAAGAGATTTATAAGAAAAAAAAAAACCCATCCATAAGTGGGAGAAGAATATGAACAGACACTTTACAGAAGAAGGCATATATGAGACCAACAAATATATGAAAAAGTGTTCATTATCACTGGTCATTAGAGAAATGAAAATCAAAACCACATTGAGATACCACCTCACACCAGTTAGAATGGCGATCATTAAAAAACCTGGAGACAACAGATGCTGGAGAGGATGTGGAGAAATAGGAACACTTTTACACTGTTGGTGGGAGTGTAAATTAGTTCAACCATTGTGGAAGACAGTGTGGCGATTCCTCAAGGACCTAGAAATAGAAATACCATTTGACCCAGCAATCCCATTACTGGGTATATGCCCAAAGGATTATAAATCATTCTATTATAAAGATACATGCACACATATGTTCATAGTGGCACTATTTACAATAGCAAAGACCTGGAACCAACGCAAATGCCCAACGATGACAGACTGGACAAGGAAAATGTGGCATATATATATACCATAGAATACTATGCAGCCATAAAAAATGATGAGTTCATGTCTTTGTAGGGACGTGGATGAATCTGGAAACGATCATTCTCAGTGAACTGACACAAGAACAAAAAATCAAACACCACATATTCTCACTCATAGGTGGGTTTTGGACAATGAGATCACATGGACACAGGGAGGGAAGTATCACACATGGGCCTGTTGGAGGGAATAGGGGACGGACAGCAGAGGGTAGGGAGGTTGGGGAGGGATAACATGGGGAGAAATGCTAGATATAGGTGACAGGGAAATTGAGGCAGCAAACCAACTTACCATGTATGTACTTATGCAACAATCATGCATGATCTGCACATGTACCCCAGAACCTAAATTACAATTTTAAAAGAGGAGAGAGAGTTTGCAGCTATTTTAGAGTGCCCCACCGGGGTGTATTTCTTCCTGAGGAAACCTCCCAAGGCTTTTCTAAATTATAAAGATAATTAGTATCCTTGTTTCCTTGTATCTTCCAGAATCTGAGGCTTCTTCTCCCCCAACCTCCTGGAATGCTGCTCTTCTTTCACTACTAAAAGTATTGATGGGTCTTATTCTATTAGTTGTAACTTTACTTTTTCTCTAATCATCACTGCCTTCACCCAGTCTCCAGGGACGTAGGTACAAGTGAGATGAAGGCATTTTTATAAGATACAGAAAACCATTAGGTCCTACCTTGGCTCACATGAAACACTGTAGGGAATATCAGCAAGCAGTGTGCTCAACCAAGAAGTAACTAAGATCTAGGAATATGTTGATCAAACAAATAATTCAAGTGGCTGAAACAGATTTAGGTTTGAATTTCAGAGCCCTTCTTTGTGACTGTGCTGTTTCCTGGAGAATGTTCCAAATAGACCTACTTAATATTGCTATTGGGGTTAAAAATAATAAGTATCATGTCCTGGAATGGTCGGAGTGGAAGTATGAATTTGTTAAAGTTAGTCTACAGAAAACCTATCTTTTTTACTTTGACCATTACCCAAGAAATGGACTCAAGGGGATTATACTTTCTTGGAGTGCAGCCATACTCAGTTGCCAAACTACCTAACAAACATGTATAAACTATGAGGAAACGAGTGAACTGGAGTTCTTAATTTCTTCAGGAAATTTTTGAGGTAGCAGTTCTAATGCTAAACAATATCAGATGTCTGTGAAAGATAAGGAACAGTAAGGCCCATTGTATAGCTTGACTATTCAGCTGTTGATCAGTGCTTTTACTCACTATTACCAGAACACAAACAGTCTGGAAGGCCAAAAAAAATCACAGATTAGTTTTAAGCACCACAAGGTGTGGCTGTAGTGAGCTGATCAAATTGGAGTATGCCACTTCTTATCCAACACATTTGTCAGCAGTGTTATCAAAGCAAAAATTGCAGTGGACAAAAACAGGTGAAGAATACTTTATTCAAAGTTACTGCAATAGTGGGATGAGACACAGAACAGTCTGAATCGACTCCAATGAAACAAAAGGCAAGGGAGTTTTTGAAAGCTAGAATTGGGAGATCCTAGGTATTTGTGTTTACCATTTGGTCTCACCCAAAGGGAAAATAGCCTTTGTCTTATATTCATGTCAGGAGGTAGTTTTTCAACTTGGAGCAAGATGCCTATGGAATTTAGGCTCATGCCTTCTCAAAGAGACTGGGAGATAGGGAGCTATTTTCTTAATGGTTATATTTCCAATGGTTGGTTCCTAGGTCTTTGAGGAAGACAGTCCTGCTTTGTAAAACTGGCAAAAGACACTAAAAAATATATCTCAAAGGGACAGAGAATTTATAACAAGAAGTTTCTAAAGTAAATAACCTGAGAAAAAGATGAAGAAGGGTGTCTATTATGAAAGCATTTGGATTTAGTAATGGACAGAATGAGAGGGATGTCAAGATACGTAAGAGAAACCTGATTAAAGTTTAGTTGACACCATGGTCAAGGCCTAAGGCATCTGAGTAGCTACAGAATGGGTTAGAGATCTGATGTACTTAGTCTACCAGGAAGGGCCCAGAGTAGCACCTGTGCAACGTGACCTCCTTCAAAGTGATATTCATGACTCAACTCTTGGCAAGAGTTATAAGTTTGGCAATACAGTGGTGTCCTCTGAAAAACAGTTTTTTTTTCTTGTATGTCCAGTATATGATGGTGAAATATGTTTCCACAACTGGTATAATGAAATATGCAGCAATAGTGGCAATCTGAATGGTGTGGCCTTATGACCAGCTTGATTCCTTTGGGTCCAATCAGTGGACACAACCTTACTGTGGACCCCTACATGAGTGGTATAGACAGTTCAATCAGCACCAAGATTCATTTCAGCCATTCATGGTCCCCAAAAGGATTGCTTTATTATGACAGTCAGTAATTTTTCAAGTGGTAGACCAAATAGCTAAGCCATTGCCAATTGTCCAAGAGTCATTAAAAATAAAAGAAAGGTTTACTGATGTGACTCTTGCATTGTTCTATGAAGAAAACCCTGAGTTATTCCCACTGAGTAGAACAAGCATGTTCATTGTCAGTACTGAATAGCTTGCATTAGGTTCAGCTGCAGCAGTCTTACAGATACCACTGAGTTTCATCTTGGCTGAATATCAATCAGTCAGTCTAGGCAGTTACAGGAACTGCTGAACTGAAAGCCTCTCTGAGCCAGTATCATTGTTTGTTTAGTGGATAGAATAGGAAATAAAGTTTGCCCTAGAGAGGCAGCTGATTATATATTTTTTTAATATAACAACAAGGTGCTGCCAGGGCAGGCTGACTGTATTCTAATTTACTATTTCCATTTGATAATTCTATCATATTAGTCAGTCTAAGTTGACCTACTGCATAGAATGTCAGGCTGGAGATTCACAAGTCTCCATGTATCAGGCATACAGTTTCAACTAAAGCCTAGTAGTAAGGTAACAGTCACGTTTTAAATAGGTTTAGCTGGTAGCTGGGTCTGGTAGGAAAGAAGTCCAAAACCCTAAGAGGCTCCACAGGGTGAAGACTGCCTCCCTTTCCCAGAAGCCCCAATCAGCCAAGTGATCAGTTTCAGAGGCTGGTAGTTTTAAGGGGCTATTAGCATTTAAGAGGTTTTTAGCACCAAAGTTACAGAGTATACCATAGCTTAGTGGACAGATTCTATGTTGGTTTGTTCTCCACCCAGTGGATGCTGGTTTGGATGTCAGTTGACAGAAAAGAGCAAGTAGAATGTCCAAGTGAGGGACAGGATGTTTTCAATATTGCAAGAGTACAGTAAGATGCTTTATCTTTTAGTGGTTGTAGCAGAAGAGAGCAGTTTTTCCTGTACTTAAGATATATTGAGTGTAATGAATCTGACCACATGGTTCCAATAAATTATTTTTGGCTCCTTGTCCATGCTTTTTGTTGGGTTTTATTAGATGCTCTTGCTGGCAGATGTTGGATAGCACTGTTGTCATGGCTGCTGAGACTCATGCTTCTGACCTGCTAATCAACAGGATATTGTTGATACAGTGAAACAGGATATTTCTATGCAGTGAAAGTTTTGAGTGTCTGAGTGTAGAGCCACTTGCACTGAATTTTTCCCTATCAACTGATGACAATGGCAGGGGAATTTGTTACATTAACAGTTTCTCTACAGTTAGCTCTTTCTGATGTGGAGAATCTCCTTTGACACTTGTGACATAGGGAAATACAAACATGAAGCATGTCAATTTCTTGGATATACTCAGTTGAAGAAGAATCACCCTAAAGTGCTCCACCTACAAGGTTATTTAACTTTCCTTTATATATTGCAAACTTGACTCAAAACATACAGTTGAAATTAGGTTCTTCCTCCTCCCATGGTTTAGGATGGTGACTCGGGTGTCTATATCCAACAGAGTCAGAACAATTTGAGTCCTTTCCTCTCCTGAAGTTACCTAGCATACTAGAGGGGACATTCATGTCCCTTGGTCTCCTCTGGGGACAGAGCAACTACTGCCCAGCCCCAGTTGCCTTTTTCTTCCCACAATCATCACTTTTCTTAACCCCTTTCTGGTTTGTCCCAGGAACATTTGCCAGCAGCGTTTGCAGCTGCAGCATTCACCCGAAGATAACTTTGCCACGGAATATCTCGCTTTCATTATTTTCTTCGCTTTGCTCTAGTATATCAACTTTGAAAACAAAAGACATCATTCTATTTATACGATTCTGTTTTTAGTAATGGTATTTACATTTACAAAATATAGTAATTCTGGATCGCTGAGAATGTCAAATCCTAGAAACCATAGCATTCATACACATGATAACATCGTTCTCGGATGGTTGTTGGCTCAAGATTCATTTGATGAATTCGATTTTTCCAAAATAGATAATTCTGATGATTCAGATGATTCTGATGTTAGGTCTGTTTAGAAATAACTCCAAGAACAGTTTTTATATTTCATTTTCACATTGAAAATCAATCAGATTTGCTTCAGTCTCAATAGTGTGTTTATGTAAAATTTAATGAACACTGGAAGTTAGCTGTTTTTTTTTTCTCTTTTTTTTTTTTTTTTCAACAGGAGCAGCTGAGGTCCAGGCAGAGAGTGAGGGAAATGTTGAGAAAGGGGGAGGACGATGTGGAAGGAGAGTGACACTGCAGGAGTAATGCACATATACCTTTATTACCAGCAACCACTCATTCTCTGGAAAGTGAAACCCTAGTGCTTTTCATCTGTAGAAAGCTTTGTACTGTGCAGCAAGGTCCTTATTGCTGACCCCATTTATTTCTGCTTAAAGGCTCCTTGGCTCAGCAGCCATAATTACATTGTCTTTGGCTGTAGCCATGCTGCCTGCTGCCTCATTGTCATGCTAACAGCCCTTTCTCCACAAGCCCAGGGGAGTGTGAGTGGCAACCAAGTCTCTGGTTTGGCTGCTTATTTCAGTTCTACCTCTCACTGCTCAACATCTATGCCTGCATAAACAGCTATGAGTTACAGACCCTTACTCTCAGTTCTTATTTTTGCTCACCACTTTGATGAGTATATACCAGACTCCAAGGTATCTTTCTTATCCCTCTCATTGTCATGAGTCCTTGTCTTTTAATTTTTTTTCCCAGAAAGCCATCTATCTGACAGCATCATATCCTTACTGCCATTTTTGTTAAGAATCACTGAAGCATCTGAAATTTTACTCTACTTGCAGGCTAATGAGTTAGCCTACCCCAGTTTCAGGGATGTCCCTAGGATACATGAGACTACTGGGTCAGAGATAAAGAATTCACAGAAGTAATACAAATAAGCCCAGATGGATTGCCTGTACACATAGTGCGTTGAGTTATATAAGAGAAAACCTAACCATGGGATACCTGAATCTATTATACTGGATAGTAAACATGCCTCCTTTTTCTCTGGAAAAACACACTATTGCTATTTACTAATAGTAAAACATACTGTTATGACTATTACTATTACTACTACTAGTTCACCTTACAGTTCATCTTCAACAAGGCAGAGGTTAGGGGCACAGACCCTCTACACAGCTGAAAATTCACATACTACTTTAGAATATTCCAAAACTTTACTAGCCTAATGTTGCCTGAAAGCCTTACTTAAAACTTAAACAGTCAACTAACACATATTGTATATATTATATGTATTTTATACTGTTTTCTTAGAAGAAAGTAACCTAGAGAAAGGTTATTAAGCAAATCATAAGGAAGATAAAATGTGTTTACTATTCATTAAATGGAAGTAGACCATTATAAAGGTCTGCATGCTCACCAACCTAACATGGAAGAGGCTGAAGAGGAGGAGTGAGGAAGGGGTTGGCCCTGACATTGGGAAGTGGCGGAGGAGGAAGAAGTGGAGGAGCCAGAAGGAGTGCGGGAGAGGCAAGCACACGTGGTGCAACTTTACAGAAATACCTCATTATTTCTGTCTCACTTTGCTTTTATGTTTTGTCTAAAATATTTCTATGCAGTACCAATTTTTCTTACACCATTTGTTTTAGTTTCCCTGCTGGTGTCATAGAAGGATCCATTTTGTAAAATAAGTCAACAGCAGTCATGAATAATCTAAACCCTTCTCCTTCTGCCAGATGGTCTAATGTCAGTTTGTTTTCTGGCACTGCTGCTTCTTTGTCTTCTTCCTCATGATCTGGCACTGATTTGGAAGCACTCATCTCTGTCAAGTTATATTCTGTTAATTCCTTTGGTGTGGTGTCTATAGTTCTTGAATTTCTTTAAGTCACATATCTTAAACTTTCACTTCACACCTTTCTGTTCCATATCCACAATCTCTTTTATGATTTTCTTGATTGACTCTGTCATTCATCTTAGGAAGTCATGCAGAACATCTGGACACAATTTTCTGCAGGAGTTATTTATTGTTTTAGGCTTTCACAGCTTTTTAAAGTAATAACAGTGACATCTTTAATGGTGTGATCTTCCCAAGCATTCATAATGTTCTCCCTGTTGGGGTTCTTTTCTGTAACACTGATAATTCTTTTCCTAGAGTTTTGTGTGTAATGAGCCTTAACGGTCCTTCTGACCCCCCATAAAGAGGATGAATTAGGAACGTTATGTTTAGGTGCAATTAGACCATGTCGACACCTTTTCCATAGTACTCATAGTGCTCTGAGTGGCTGAAGGTACTGTTCCAGTATCAAAACAACTTGGAAAGACAGTCTCTTCCTCACAAGGAATTTCTGGACTTGGGGAACAAAGCATTGATGAAACCAATCCAGAAAAAAAAATTCTTTTTGCCCAGGCATCCTTGTTATAAAACCTAAAGAATGGCAGCTAGTGTTTATCTTACCCCATCAATATTGGGGATGAGTATTGACAAGGGCAGTCCTGATTGTAAACCTGGCTGCATTTGCAAACAGAGTTAGAGCTAGTCTATCCCTTCCTGCCTTAAATATTGGTGCTCACTTCTCTTCTTTACTAATAAATATTCTTTGTGGCAATTTTTTTTCCAGAATAAGATAGTTTTGTCTGCAGTAAAAATCCTTTCAGGTAGACATCCTTTTTCTCAATGATTTTCTCAATGGGAAATCTGGGCATTTGTCTGCTTCCTCTTGATTGGTAGAAACTGCTTCTTCTGTTATCCTGACATTTTTCTTTAAACCAAATATCTTTGTAAAATTATCAAACTATCCTTTGCTGACTCTATATCCTTTACCTTCCTTTTGCTTTAAGTTGTCATACAATGACTTTTCTTTTGCTCAAATCATATTAGAACCTATAGGTATGCCCTTTTTTTTTAACTTTTGAGACAGAGTCTCTCTCTGTTTCCCATACTAGAGTACAGTGGCATAATCATGGCTCACTGCAACCTTGAACTACAGGCACATGTCACTAGACCAGGTAATTAAAAAAATAGCTTGTAAAAATGAGGTCTAGTTATGTTGCACAAACTGGTCTCAAGTTCCTGGCCTTAAGAGATCTTCCCACTTTAGCCTTTCAAATCACTGGGGTTATAGGTATGAGCCAGTGCACCTGGCCCGGGTATGCCTTTCTTATAGTAATCCTGCACCTACATAAAATTTATTTTTCAATACAAAAAAAAGATATTTTCATACCTCATGGCATAACTGTAGTGACCACATCACTAATTTTCTTTTGTATGTTTTTACAATGGTCCTTAACCTGAATTCATTTATCATGTAATGGTGGTCAACCAGAGCTGTAGGCCTAAATCTATAGCACATATCAAGCAATTCAACCTTTTCTTGTAATGTGACTTCTTTCTCCTTCATAGGAGCACTTCCAGCATCACTATTGGCATTTTTATGGGTTACATGATGTATTTACTAAACATAATGAAATACAAGTTAGAACTGTGAGAGACCACTTTTTACTTCAACATACAATTTACTGGAAAGATAAACTTCTCATGTGCAGATGATGAGTGTCATACGGCATTTTAAGTGGCTGCAACACTTGAGTTCACTGCAATAGCAACAGGTGATGGCTACAAAATTACTGCCCTAGTACAGTATTACTGCAGTTAATTTCAAACAATTATGATTTAAAACTGTATCTTTATGTTTGTTTACTTTTCTCTCAATTGCAAATGGTGCCATATACAATCTGTAAGTGTAGGCACAAGTTTTGATAAATTTCAACTTTATATAATAGATCCATGTGTATTTTATAGCAAATATTAAAATACACTAGTAGGTATACATATTTTATACATTCATGGCATAACTAACTTTGTCTTAATTTTTTAAATATTTCTAGTTTACACAGTTCATTTGTGAGTTTTTTCAATTTGTCACAAATCTCAAAAAACTCTTCCAATATATTTATAGGAAAAAAAATCCACATAAAAGTGGACCTGCATAACTGTACAAAGATTCTCAGAAAGATAATCTAGAACAAGGGAGAGTCAGTGCCTTTGCCTATAGGATGCATAGAAATGTGAGAGGTCTATGGAAATGGCTTCCAAGCAGTATTGTATTAATTATAATAAATATAATATAAGATTTTGAAATAACCTTAAAAAATGAGCTGGGTGCAGTGGCTCACACCTGTAATCCCAGTAGTTGGGAGGCCCAGGTAGGTGGATCATGAGATCAGGAGTTTAAGACCAGCCTGGCCAATATAGTGAAACCCTGTCTCTACTAAAAATACAAAAATTAGTGGGGAATGGTGGCACATACCTGTAATCCTAGATACTTTGGAGGCTGAGGCAGGAGAATCTCTTGAACCTGGGAGGCAGAGATTGCAGTGAGTTGAGATCATGCCTTTGCACTCCAGCCTGGGTGACAGACAAAAAATAAATAAATAAAAATAAAAAATAAAATAAATGGGACCTGTACATTTGAATGGTCTGTTTCTTTCAGTCCTTATTTGCAGATTACAAAATACATGACAGTTTTTCCATTACGAATTTAGGATCCACTTTTGTTGGCTCATGATATCCATGATTGTATGTACTTTAAAAATCTGTTAAATGATTGTGATGTTTTTGAAGTTTTCATATTTAATTAAATGTTTTGTTTTACTCAAATCACACTGCTGAATATTAACATTTATAAATTAATAAAGGAATATTTTCTTTCATAAATATGTTGATGCTATGTAAGCCCCCATATGGGTTTCATAAATATTCATCAGTGGCTCTGCTATATTTTAATCTCTATTGTCATCCTTTGCAGTAACTATTGTTTTGTCTGAGTCTTTAATCAGCTCTGACTTGATTTAATTTACATCTTCAGTTTAGTATGATTATAACATAAAAGGGAATAGTTATCAGTTTTTGAGGCTTAGTTATTACCAGTGTATCTACACCGTCAGTGATTACTTTAGAAAAAGCCTGTGTGATAGTAATAATATACAATAATATCAGTTCCACTGGTGTCTTGTTATTTTTAAAAGATAGTGATTATCAGTACTTTTTTTTAGAAAAGCAGGCACTTTGAACATTTTCCTGGGCTTAAAAATGGATTCTTAGAGACAGCCAGGTTTGGTACAATGCCTTCCCATGTCAATCTAGGTGGCTAGGGTGAGAGCTTCAACTGATAATTATGAAATAGAGGTAGAAAAGAACAAATCTCCCTAGTCTTCTTGAGGAGACAACTAGAAAGCATTTTAGACTTGAAAAGAAGCTATTTTTGTGATGTTTATCAATATATTCCCAGTGAAAATTTAGCATATGAACAGACATATACAAGTTGGATTAAAACTAAAAAAAATATCTTTCAGATAAGAAGCAAAGATATAAAATTTACTTTATTTGTATACTTGAACTAAACACTTTTATAAATTAATCTCCATTCTCTACTGCTATTTAATTGTATTCATCGGTCCATCAATGCCTGGATATCCAGGCAGTAGACATTGACATTAACAAAGTCTGTTAGAGGGAAATAGGGTTCTACTTATTTATTAATATACAGTACCTAGCATGAGAAATAAATGGAAGAACTTTTTGAATCCTAATAGTTTAAACAGCCAGAAAACTATAAGTTTAGATGTTAATCTCAATATGTAACAAAAGCAGTTTAATATTGGTCTACATTTTTTCACTGTTTGGTGCTTAAAAGTATTCCTTCTGAGATCAAGATAGACTCTAGAAATCAAAATAGAACTATGACTGTATTTGGTGGGGCTAAATGTCCAAAATAACTCAAAAAGAAATACAGCCACAACTCAGTGATGACAACTATTATGCAGCATCCCCTGACATGTGGCTTCAGTTAGTACCCCTTAAGCGAGTAAGAGACAGTCAATTAGAAAAGCCCAAATACAAAAATGAAAATGATGATCAGAGCTGCTCTGAAACCACAGGCTGAGAAGTCCCGAGTCCTCGTCTCCCTCCCTCTAGAACAGGGGTCAGCAACCACCAGGCCATGGACCATTAATGGAACTGGGCCACAAGCAGGAGTTGATCTGTATTTACAGGTGCTTCCCATCACTCCCACTACCACCTGAGCTCCACCTCCTTTCAGGCCTGTGGCAGCATTCGATTCTCACAGGAGTACCAACTCTATCATGACCTGAACATACTAGGATTCTAGATTGTGTGCTCCTTATGAAACTCTAATGCCTGATGATCTGAGGAAGAGCTGAGGGGGTGATGCTAGTGTTGAGGAGAGGCCACAAATACAGATTAACATTAGCAGAGAGGTTGACTGCACAGATAGCATAAGTCTATTGCTTGCAGACTTATATCAAAACCCTCTCAGTGAGTGTCATGTGACAATTAAGCTACATCTGGTGACAGGCTTTATAGGTGGCAACTGAGGTGACGTACTTCTGTTGTACAGCTGTATCTATTGCAGGCTTTAAGTTAGAATCTGACTCTTATTTTAGTACATGTATAGCATGCCTATGTTTTTATCTACCACTTCTGTCTGCACCTATTTCCTGCACTGTGCACCGTCTCAATCACAGTTTTGGCGAGCTCACAGGCTAACTCTAGAATAAAAATCAAACATCATTTAGGAGTTTATTTGAAAAGGGGGAAAGACTTAATGATGAGATAGCGGAAGACTAAGACTGTCAACGAAAAGAAAGCTGCATTTAAAAGAAAATATATACAATTGTTTAATGTGTGGTGATTGGCTATCCAATAAAGCCATGAAACCTTCAAAACTGCTTCAACACATGGAAACCAAGTGCCTTGCATTGAAAGACAAACCTTTGGAGTTTTTCAAAAGAAAGTAAAATTTAACACGAAGAATAGAAGCAGTTTTTGGAGGCCGCCACTTCATCAAATGTGACTGTGCTGGGAGCATTATTCTTAGTGGCTAACTGCATTGTGAAAGCTAAGAAGCCCTTTACTATTGGTGAAGAGTTGACCCTGCCTGCTGCTAAGGACATTTGTCCCTAATATTTTGAAGAGACTGCAGTTCAAAAGGTGGCACATCTTCCTCTTTTGGCTAGCACCATAACCAGACAAATTGATCAAATAGCAGATACTGAGGCACAGTTGATAGAAAGGATTAATGAGTCACTGCGGTCAGCAATCCAAGTTGACAAGTTTACTAATGTTGACAACAAGGCAATACTGCTTGTTTTTGTGAGATATGTTTTTTAGGAGAATGTAGCTGGGCATGGTGGCTCAAGTCTGCAATCTCAGCACTTTGGGAGGCTGAGGCAGTTGGATCATCCGAAGTCAGGAGTTCAAGACCAGCCTAACCAACATAGTAAAGCTGCATCTCTACTAAAATACAAATATTAGTTGGGCATGGTGGTGGCCACCTGTAATCTTGGCTACTCAGGAGGCTGAGACAGGAGAATCACTTGAACCCAGGAGGTGGAGGTTGCAGTGAGCCAAGATTACACCACTACACTCTAGCCTGACAACAGAGCAAGACTCCCTCTCAAAATAAATAAATATTTTTTGGAGGATGCACATGAGGATAAGTTATGTGCACTTTTGTTGCCAACAAACACCACAGCTGCACAACTATTCAAGTCGTTGAATGATTACATATCAGGGAAACTGAGGTTGTCATTTTGTGTCATACATGCACAGATGTAGTGGCTGCCATGACTGCATGGCTTTCTGGTTTCACTACTCGGGTCCGTCAGAGTTGTCGCTCCTGTGTGTTATTCTATGCCCTGTCATCTACAGAGAAATTCAGGCTCCAAAACTGTCAACTGAACTTAACAGTGTTTTGCAGGATGTGATTAAAATAATCAACTGCATTCAAGTACATGCCCTTAACTCACGTCTGTTCGCACATCTCTGTGAAGAGGTGGACACAGAGCACATATGTCTTCTCTTATACACAAGAGTGATATAGCTTTCTAAAGGTAGATCACTGGCCAGTGCATAACCTTTTTGAGTTATGCAGCCTGCTCAAGAGATTTCTTTTAAAAATAGCCCCCACCAGCAGCATATTTCAGTGACACAGAATGAGCCACAAAACTTGCTTACTTGTGTGATATATTCAATCTGCTCAAGAAATTCGATCTGTCAATTCAGGGGAGAATGACAACTGTGTTTTAGTCAGTAAATAAAGTGTCTACATTCAAAACCAAATTGAAATGATCGGGCCAACACATGGACATTGGAATTTTTGACATGTTTCAAACATTAGCACAGATTTGACCCAGCAATCCCATTACTGGGTATATATCCAAAGGATTATAAATTGTTCTATTATAAGGACACACGCCCACAAATGTTCATTGCAACACTGTTTACAGTAGCAAAGACCTGGAGCCCACCCAAATGCCCATTGATGATAGACTGGACAGGGAAAATGTGGCACATATATACCATGGAATACTATGTAGCAGCCATAAAAATGATCAGTTCATGTCCATTGTAGGGACATAGATGAACCTGTAAACTTAGCACAGATTTTGAAAGAGACAGAGCCAGGGCCTCCTTTCTCCCAGCAGGTGCATGATCGCCATTCTCAGGTTTCAAACAAGACTGAGCTTTATGTTCTGTGATGGTTAATATTGAGTATAAACTGATTGGATTGAATAATGCAAATTATTAATCCTGGGTGCATCTGTGGGGGTGTTACCAAAAGAGATTAACATTTAAGTCACAGGGCTGGGAAAAGCAGACCCACTCTTAATCTGGGTAGGTACCATCTAATTAGCTGTCAGCTGTCAGTGTGCCTAGAATATACAGCAGGCAGAAAAATGTGAAAGTACTAGACTGGCCTAGACTTCCAGTCTACATCTTTCTCCCATGCTGGATGCTTCCTGCCCTCAAATGAAAGACTCTAAGTTCTTCAGTTTTGGGACTCAGAATGGTTTTCCTTGCTCCTCAGATTGCAGATGGCCTATTGTGGGACCTTGTGATCATGTGAGTTAATATTTAATAAACTCCCCAAATATATGTATGTGTGTGTGTGTGTGTGTGTGTGTGTGTGTGTGTATATGGAGAACTAATAGAATACATAATATATATATGTATTAAGCCCAAATTGTAGACAAGTTATATATATAAATATAATATAAATATATATAACATATATGTTAGAATATATAAAGAATATGTACATAAATATACATATATGTATAATATGTTAGAATATATAAAGAATATATATATATATATATATTACATTAGTTCTATCCTTCTAGAGAACCCTGACTAATACACTTTCCAGCCACAGAAGACTCCTGATCTGGGAAGGAATGGAATTGTAACACATTTGTGAATAACTCAAGTGAATCTACTTAGTCTTTGCTAGATGAGGATCAACTTCTTGAGATCACAAATGATGGTGGCCTTAAAAGTAAGTTTGACACAAATTTAAATCTCCATACATTCTGGATTAAAGTCAAGGTGGAATATCCTGAAATTGCCACAAAAGCACTGAAAACTCTGCTTTAATTTTCAACATCCTATCTTTGCAGAGTAGAGTTTTCTGCAGTGACAGCAACCACAATGGGATTACAAAGTAGACTGGATATAAGCAACACACTTCCATCACTAACTTCCATCACCTCCAGATGGGACCATCTAGTTGCAGGAATGCAAGCTCAGGGTTCCAATCGATTCTACATTATAATGAGTTGTAGAATTTTTTATTATATATTACAATGTAATAATCACAGAAATAAAGTGCACGATAAACGTAATGCACTTGAAACATCCTGAAATCATGCCCTTCTCTGGTCTGTGGAAAAATTGTCTTCCCTGAAATTGGTCTCTGGTGACAAAACTGTGGAGGACCACTTTACTATAGGGTAGGGGTAGTTCATAAGGAATATGTGGGACACTTTGAAGTACAAAACATCAAGGTTGTTTGATCCAAGGACAAGATACAGTAAGTACCTGCTCCTACACAAAGAAGGATAGATATACTGGAAATCTTAGAGGACTTCCTAGAACAGGGGTTAATCAAAAGCCAACCTGACAGATTATCTTCCAAGACGGAGTTGCTTTAGCCTCCACCCATCACCTTCAATCCAACTTTTACGATCTCACATGTTTTCCTTTTCCTCAGTGGTTCCTGAGCCTGTAGGGAGGGTGCCTGATAAACAGCTTTAGCAGCAGTGCATTGGCAATGGAAAGCAGATAGGGTGCAGTGGGATTCCAAATGAGAGATATTCAACAGAACCTGTGAATATCTCTCATCTCCAGAATACTATGACTTTGATTTTATGGGCGGAAGTAAAACAATGAGAGATACATAACGTGAATAATTTGAATAGCAGAAATATAATGCATATGAGGATTATAATCCAAAGAGAATTTGTATGCCAGAATACCACCACAGAAAAGGAATAAATTCCTTTAGGTAGCCAGTTTAAACAATCTTGAAGAAAGTTAAAATGCAGTTATTTTAAAATATTTTTATAGCCAGGAAATAATTCAGGATTAAGCCCAAATTGTAGACATGTAATAAAAACTCAAAAACAATGGTCAGGTCTAGAATCCAATTGTTTCTCTCTTTAGTTTTCCCATTTCTACCAAAGGCAAATCATATTAGGAATAATTTGCAAAATAAATTTTGGTCTCATTGTACTTGGTGTGATTCCTTGTATGAAGTGTAGCAATAAGTGATTAGCCTTATATGTTCCTTCTAAGTCAGATTTACTGAAATTTTATAAAGAATTTCATAGTTGTCTTTTTAAAAGCCTCAAGGCTAGAAGCCAAGTCAAAGACGCACCATCAGACTGTGTTTATATTACCTGTACAAAGTCAAAGATGCACCATCAGACTGTGTTTATATTACCTGTACAAAATCAAAGATGCACCATCAGACTGTGTTTATATTACCTGTACAAATACCTCTCTTCTCAAGGTCACACAATATCGTGAGGTTCCTGGGCCTGCTATAAAGTGACATTCTTTAATTACCATTGGTCAGAAGCCTTGTAAGTCATCCATTTAGACAACGTACTTAGCCATTCTTTCCAAGGTACTTTTTATTGGCTCTATAAAGTTGACTTCACTCCCTCAAAGCAATATGGTCATATCGGAAAAGATACCATTTCCGTATACAATATTCCAGACAAAGCCTTGGTAAATTAACCAGTGTTTCTAATTGTGTCCTGTTACAAAAGGAAGCAGATTCTTACTGAACTTACCATGTTGCCATAAAATAAGAATACTCACAAATAGTTTACCAATTTTGGAGAATTGAGACAAAGAGAAAGGTAAATTTTTTTCTCACAAAAAGTATATAATTTACCCAGCTTCTCTAAGCTATAAATGGTTATAAAGAAAAAGAGTTGTTTGTTTTGACCTTGTTCTATCAGAGTAGCAGCCTTACAAACAGGATGTTTTCCACTTACCTTGGAACTGCAGTCTAGAAAATGAGAAGCAATCTGTAAGTAAGTTGAGATCTGTTTATCAGTCACTATGGAATCCTCACACTGTTTCAGAGTTATTTAGCTCCTCATATAGTTCCAGAATAGTTCTAAGGGAAAAAGAGATTCCCTGCTTGTGAATATCTCTATTTCATGCTCTCCAGGTAGCATGATCCTATATAAACCATTCCTTTTTTTAATTGTATTTTAAGTTCTGAGGTACATGTGCAGATCTTGCAGGATCGTTGCATAGGTGCACACATGCCATTGTGGTTTGCTTCCCTCTATCCCCATCACCTACATCAGGCATTTCTCCAAATGTTATCCTTCCAGTTCAAGTGCCAAAGCTCTTTTTATTCTGGCTGCCCTGGCAGCTAATTAGAGGTTGCCCACCTTGATTGAGGGTGGGTCTGCTTCTCCTAGTCCACTGACTCAGATGTTAATCTCCTTTGGCAGCACCCTCGCAGACACACCCAGGAGCATCTTTAATTCAATGACGTTGACATTCAATATTAACCATCACGCTATCATGTCTGTGATGGTTGTTTTTTGCTTCACTGAAAACACAAAAAAATTTTTTGGCATTTAATTTGTTTTTTATGATGTCTTTTTTTCAAATGTAAGTAGTGTGTCTAAAATAAAATGTTCAGATTTTCTTATTTAAATTGCTTATTTAAATTCTTATTATCCCAGGGCCTATGAATCACTGCCTGCTTCTGAAAATAGATACAGTATTTGCTGTGTTAAGAGTAAATATGTTTGCTCCTCAGTTTTTTAATACTAAAGCTTTCTTACAGATCATTCTTATAGATGTTTCTTACAGTGTCATGAGACTAATATTTATACCCCTTATCAAAGTTCTGTAGTTATTAGCAATCATTCATGAATGTATTTATCCAATATTTATTTTATGTATGACATATGCTATGTAGCATGCTATGAGCTGGCAATAAAGAAGTGAGCAATTCTTGCCATTGTACTCCAGCCTGGTGGCAGAGTGAGACTCCATCTAAAAAAAAAAAATTAGAAATTCTGAAAGCCTTGTGAATTTTTCAGTATAACAATTGTATATATAAGATGGCCTAGCAAGGGCTTGAGGTCTCATAATCTTGAACATCTTGCCATGCAAAGAAACTTGATTCTTTATTATTTGAATAAGTCTTTGGTATCCAGATGTTAGTTGTTTAGTTAACTAACCTCCCCTGTAAAGCACTCACACTGTCCTTTCAGACTCAATGTCATCATCAATTAAAATTTAATCTCGAAAATATAACTAGAGAAATGTTAGTAAGACATACAGACCACTAGTCGTCATTTCTAATATTGAATGTGTGTAAGTATTTTACATGTAGTATCTCATTTAATAGCTAAAACATCATGACATATTAACTAATAACAATAATTTATATTAATCTATTTGTTTATGCTATATGTAAGTTACTGTTTTAGAAACATAGTATTGATTCATTTAATCCTCACCAAAATCCTCTGATGCAGGCACTATTACTATTCTGTCTTAGTCTGTTTGGGCTGCTATATAAAAATATCATAAGCTCGGTGACTTGAAAAAGAACAGAAATTTATTGTATACAGTTTTGGAGGCTTGGAGGTAAGTGTAAGATCAAGACACTGGCAGATTTGATGTCTGGTGTAGACCCATTTCCTGGTTCACACATCTGTGAACATCTAGCTGTGACCTCATATAAGAAAAAAAGCATGAAGGTCTCTGAGTTTTTTTCTTTTTTAAAAAATGGGCACTAATCTCATTTATGAGGACTTCACCTTAATTCTCTAATTACTTTCTAAAAGTCATATGTTTTAATTCCATCACATTGATGATGATACAAATCGTCAGGAGGAACAGAACATTCACACCATAGCACATCCTTTTAAGGAACAAAATGTGGAAGTAATACCCCAAATTCACATGCCTAGTATGTGGTAACAGCAGGATTTGAGGGTAGGCAGTCTAACATGGTTAAGTCTGCTGGCTTAACCACTGTGCTGCATTGCTCCTCTAGTGGGTACTAATTCATCATTATCATTTTACAGATAAGAAAAAAGAGCAGAGAAAGTGTGAGTAACTTGATAGTCTTGTAAATTCTGCAGCCCAAAATTTCAGTCTGACTTTAAAGTCTGGACTGTGGAAGAGAGAATATCTTTTATCTGTTCAAAAAACACGAAACATTTGGAAGTAATCTTGTTTAGGAGACAGAGACCTTTTTCCTCTCTCATTGGAAAATAATCTGTATCTTTGTGCCAACTGTATATAATGGAAGTCAGAAGACAAATTATTCTTATTTATCCGATTAACACCTTGATATGGTTTGGCTGTATCCCCACCCAGGTCTCATCTTGAATTGTAACTCCCATAATTCCCGCCTGTCTTGGGAGGAACCTAGTGGGAGGTGATGAAATCATGGTGGCAGGTCTGTCCTGTGATGTTCTCCTGATAGTGAATGAATCTCATAAGATACGATGGTTTAAAAAAAATGGGAGTTTCCCTGAACAAACTCTTTTCTCTTGTCTGCTGTCATGTGAGACATGTCTTTCACTTTCTGCCATGATTGTGAGGTCTCCCCAGCCATGTGGAGGCCAATAAATCTTTTTCCCATATAAGTTTCCCAGTCTTCGGTATGTCTTTATCAGCAGCATGAGAACTAACACACCTCCTCTGCATTTTGGTTCTTGGAAATTTTATTTTAAAGAAGTCATATTATTATACAATATTTTTGCTTTCTTTATGGTTGATGCATTGACTTTAATTTTTTTTTGCATTTCAATAAGAAATTAGAAGGGCTAAATCAGGAGTTGCTATTTCCCCAACATATTCTCAACTCAATATTTCACATTTTAAAGTTAATTAAAATAAATTTTATTTTTATAATTTTAAAAGTTTTTGATAACCTTTAAGAATGCCCTTTCCTGATGTTATGGAAAGGTTAGATATCATGTGTTAGAATAGGATGCCATAAGCATCTGCCATGAGCCAATACATTTAAGTTTCCAAATGAATTCAGGTTTCCATGGAAATAGCCTTAAGGTCTATAGACTAGATACATTAAATGGACATGAAATTTTGCCCTGATTTTTATGTCGATATCTGCTGGGGCAGAGGCAAACCCCACACAGGAATTTGTTCAAGGTCACTCCTCCATAGGAATGGAAATGGGATTTGAAATGTTGGTCCCTTGCTCTCCAGCCTGCTGTTCTGCTTGCTGAGTCACACTGTCTTCCAGCTGTTCATCTGTTAGTGTGCGCCCCCAAGAACAGCTAGTAGTTCCCCAAGGTTCTTTGCTGCACATATAGAAAAATTAATGATAAATCAATCTACAGAGGAAAATAAATTTTGACTCCCTAGAGAAATTGCCTAGATGCCAGTTCTTCAGGTCATATACAAAAAATGTCTCAAACACAAAGTGCACTGGTGGCATTTGCCATTGAATTCGATTTGTACATTTAAACACCAGCATGGCCAGATTCAGACCACAAGCCCTGACTTGAATTTCAGTAGGCCACTCAAATCTGTGTGCCTTTAAACAAATGAGTAATTCCCTGAACCCTAGTCTTTCTCTTCTGTAAAATATAGTGAGGATAATCTGATGTTATGCATATACATTATTAAAGTACAATTGACTCAATAAATAAATTTTTGTTTACTCTCTAAACAATATATTCTAACAACATTGAGGTCATTGATTATAGTTTTTTTGTATGATTATTATTTCATTTATTCAAAAGATAATGACATAGCTGGAAACACAATGTTTGAAGCAATTAGAACGTTTTCAGTAGCAAAGAAAAATACTAATTCAAAGTGTCTTTAAAATTTAATACATTTATGTCAAAAACATGGCATATTTCATACATGAATGAAGTTGTCAAAATCCTACATTCTTTATTGTTTTCCTTATGCTATCCTTTGTGTATTCATTTTCTATCAATGCATAAGTTAGCTTTAGCAGTTTTAGGTCACACCCACAGCTTATAATATCCTGTTTGTCTGCTTTATGATTGAGGAAACCTTTTCTAAATGGCTTCCATTTATTTCCCCTCGTCACATTTGCCAGATTTAGTCAAAAGCTTGTACCTAAAATAATAATTGACAAGGGAAAGAACTACCACATTGGTTGGTGAGCCCCATCTATACTACTACTTTTCTCCCAGGCTGGGGTAGGACCAGCTTCAGTAAAGCACATGCACCTGAGGAAGAGAGAAAATACCTGAACATTGTAACTCCAGGATTTTGGAAGGCCGAAGCAGGAGGATCACTTGAGTCTAGAAAATCGAGAATAGCCTGGATAATATAGGGAGACTCCATCTCTATTAGAAGCAAAAATAAAAACAAAAAATCTCTGAACAAAACAAGTACTGTTAGAAAAAATAATGGGAAGTGAAATACTTGAATATAATCAAGGGAGTTCGCTATAGCTAAAAAAATAACAATAGTTCTTCAGATGCAGTTGATTAAAATAAGAGGAGTTAAGGTTGGAGGTGGGATTTCAATGAAGAGACAACATTTTTAAAGATAAGAAAATGATGTCAGAGTAAATTAATTTTCTCCTATTTCTCCTGTTAAGTACAACTAAAAGCTCAGACCACTGCAATAAAAAATTAAAAGTATTAAATCATTAACAGTATTAAATAATAAAAAAATTAAACTACTTTGATAAAAACTGCAATTACTTTTACACCAACCAAAATAATAAATAAAAGACTCTTAAAGGTGGAAAGAGGAAAGTAGGTTACCTAGAAACCTTATGACTTGAGAACTCATGGAAGTGAGTTTTCTGGGTTTTATTTTTGCCTCGTATACCCCAGATGTGGAGATAAACACTGGCGACCCAAAAACACCAGTGGGTCCAGATAAATACAGACGAACAAACATCCTTCTCTTTCTAGCCGAAGGACTAGGAAATGGGCAACCTGGAAGGACTGAAATGTCTTAAATAATAACCACTGTACTCCAGTCAAATATACACATACACAGACTATGGCTTCATTCCCACCCACAGCAGCAGTGGCCAAGTGGGACATCTAGATGTCCACCCTTGCAAGGCCCCAGTACCTACACCAGTGTACTATCAGAGGAGACCAAGTTTGGAGCTGGGACGTTAGTACCTGCTGGCAGGTAGAACTTATTCCTTCCTGTGGCTTCAGTGAACACCAAGTAGGGATTCAGGACATTTATTCCCACTGAACAGTAGCAAGATACCCCTCCCTTTTATCCAGGAGTGGTGTCAGGTGGAGACTCAGAACTTTTACAATCTCCCAGCAAAAGCAAAAGAAACCCCACCCTGGTGTCAGCAGAGACTATGTGGGGAGTCAGATTGTCACCCTCACCTAATTTAAGGAACCACAACACTTGCATCTCAATGGAGGCCAAATGGGCAAATGGGGAACCTAAACTTTTACATCACCTGACAGTAATGAGGCAGAGATGTGTCGGGGGGGGGAAAAAAAGTGAACATAAAGTTTAAATACAATCCAAATAAAAAATAAACCCATAAATAAGTGTCATACCTTATGCAAAAATTAGTACAAAATGATTCCTTGACTTAACCATAAATCAGAACTGTAAAACTTTAAAAAAAAATAGCAGAAAGCTTTTTGAGTTAGGACTATATAAAGTGTTTTTACACCTGACATTAAAAGAACAACCCATAAAAGGAAATACTGATAAATAGTACATCGTAGAAAAAAAATTTTTTTTCGGGTCTGCAATCTAAGTTTTTTTTAATAGTTATTCTATTTTATATACATATATATATATATATATATATATATATATATATATGTATATGTATGGATATAATTGCATTTTAGGTTCTGGGGTAGATGTGAAGAACATGTACTATGGTTACATAGGTACATACATGGCAAGTTGGTTTGCTGCCTCTATCCCCATCACCTATATCTGGCATTTCTCTCCATGTTATCGGTACCCAACTCCCAACCCCCACTGTCCCTCCCCTAGTCCCTGCAACAGACCTCAGTGTGTGATGCCCCTTCCCTGTGTCCATGTGTTCTCATTGTTCAACACCTGCATATGAGTGAGAACATGTAGTGTTTGATTTTCTGTTCTTGTGTATCCATGTCCCAACAAAGGACATGAACTCACTGTTTTTTATGGCTGCATAGTATTTCATGGTGTATATGTGTCACATTTTCCCTGTCCAGTCTATTATTGATGGGCATTTGGGTTGGTTTCCAGTCTTTGCTATTGTAAACAGTGCTGCAATGAATGTAAGTGTGCATGTGTCCTTATAATAGAATGATTTATAATCCTTTGGATATATATGCACTAATTGGATTGCTGGGTCAAATGGAATTTCTATTTCTAGTTCCTTGAGGAATTGCCACACATTCTTCCACAATGGTTGAATTAATTTATACTCCCACCAACAGTGTAAAAGTGTTCCTATTTCTCCACATCCTCGCCAGCATCTGTTGTCTCCAGATTTTTTAATGATCACCATTCTAACTGGTGTGGGATGGTATCTCAATGTAGTTTGATTTGTATTTCTCTAATGACCGGTGATTATGAACACTTTTTCATGTTTGTTGGCCTCATATATGTCTTCTTTTGAAAAGTGTCTGTTCATATCCTTTCCCCACTTTTGGTGGGTTTGTTT
Organism: Leontopithecus rosalia; assembly: GCA_028533165.1. Lineage (NCBI taxonomy): Eukaryota > Metazoa > Chordata > Mammalia > Primates > Cebidae > Leontopithecus > Leontopithecus rosalia. The sequence continues at coordinate 61,100,863 of CM052648.1, read as the reverse complement.
TTTTCTTGTAAATGTATTTTAGTTCTTTGTAGATTTTAGATATAAGTCCTTTGTCAGATGGGTAGATTGCAAAAATGTTTTCCCATTCTGTTGGTTGCCAGTTCACTCTAATGATTTTTTTTGTTTTTGTTTTTGTTTTTTTGCTGTGCAGAAGCTCTGGAATTTAATTAGATCCCATTTATTCATTTTGGCTTTTGTTGCCAATGCTTTTGATGTTTTAGTCATAAAGTCCTTCCCTATGCCTATGTCCTAGATGATTTTTTCTACCTTTTCTTCTAGGGCTTTTATGGTATTATGTCTGATGTTTAAATCCTTAATCTATCTGGAGTTAATTTTAGTGTAAGGGGTCAGGAAGGGGTCCAGCTTTTGCTTTCTTCTCATAGCTAGCCAGTTATCCCAACACCATTTATTATACAGGGAATCATTTCCCCATTGCTTGTTTTTGTTAGGTTTGTCAGAGATCAGATGGTTGTAGATAGGTGGCATTGCCTCCAAGGCCTCTGTTCTGTTCCATTGGTCTATATCTCTGTTGGTACCTGTACCATGCTGTTTTGATTACTGTAGCCTTGTAGTGTAGTTTGAAATCAGGTTGTGTGATGCCTCCAGCTTTGTTCTTTTTGCTTAGGATTGACTTGGCTATGTGAGCTCTCTTTTGGTTCCATATGCAGTTTAAGGTTGTTTTTTCCAGTTCTGTGAAGAAGGTCATTGGTAGCTTGTTGGGGATAGCCTTGAATCTATAAATTACTTTGTGCAATATGGCCATTGTCACGATATTGATTCTTCCTAACCATAAGCATGAAATGTTTCTCCATCTGTTTGTGTCCTATTTCATTGAGCAGTGATTTGTAGTTCCCCTTGAAGAGGTCCTTTACATACTTTGTTAGTTTTATTTCTAGGTATTTTATTCTTTTGGTAGCAATTATGAAATGGCAGTTCATTCTTGATTTGGCTTTCTTTAAGTCTATTATTGGTGTATAGGAATGGTTGTGATTTTTGCACATTGGTTTTGTATCCTGAGACTTTGCTGAAGTTGCCTATCAATTTGAGGAGATTTGGGGCCAAAGACAATTGTCTTCTAATTATACAATCATGCCATCTGCAAATAAAGAATATTTGACTTCCTCCTTTCCTATTTGAATACGCTTTGTTTTGTTTTCTTGCCTGATTGCTCTGGCAAAAACTTCCAATACTACATAGAATAGGAGTGTTGAGAGAGGGTATCCATGTCTAGTGCCAGATTTCAAAGGGAATGCTTCTAGTTTTTGCCCATTCAGTATGATATTGGCTGTGAGTTTGTCATAAATACCTTTTATTATTTTGAGATATGTTCCATTGATACCTAGTTTATTGAGAGTTTTTAGCATACAGGGCTATTGAATATTGTCAAAGGCCTTCTCTGCATCAATTGAGATAATCATGTGGTTTTTGTCTTTGGTTCTGTTTATGTGGTGAATTACTATTATAGACTTGTGTATGTTGAACCAGCCTTGCATTCCCCAGGATGAATCCTACTTGATCATGGTGGATAAGCTTTTTGATGTGCTGTTGCAATTGACTTGCCAGTATTTCATTGAAGATTTTTGCATCTATGTTCATCATGGATATTGGCCTGAGGTTTTCTTTTCTTGTTGAGTCTCTCCTGGGTTTTGGTATCAGGATGATGTTGGTCTCATAAAATTATTTGAGGAGGATTCCCTCTTTTTGGATTATTTGGAATAGTTTCAGAAGGAATGGTACCAGCTCCTCTTTGTATGAGTAGATTTTGAGTTTTTTTGATCTTGCTCCTCAAGTTCTTTCAATTTTGTTTTTGCTTTGTGAAAGACCCAGTTAAAAAGATGAAAAGATAAACTACAGAGTGATAGATGATATTCAAACATCACACATCCAAAAATAGACTCGTTTCTAGGGTATACAAAGAACTCTCAATACTCAACAATAAAAGCAAACAATCCAAAATAATCCAATGACAACATGAGAAAAAGAGCTAAACATTTCACTAAAGAATATGCACAGACACCAAATAAGTCAATAAATATATACTCATAAGCATTAGCAATTAGGTAAATGCAAAGTAAACCCATACTGAGATATCACTATATGCCTACCAAAATGCTTATTTATTTATTTTTAAGTAACAATACCAGATGATGGCTAGGAAGTGGTAAAGTGGATCAGTCATATATGTTACTCATGGGAATGCCAAGTGCTCCAACATTATGGAAAGATAAACATGTTACTCTTAAAATATGAAATGTAAAATTGCCATATTTATGGCATTCATCACAGATAAATCATCTCAGATAAGTGAAGGCTCTTGTTCAAATAAAAACCAATGTGTGAATATTTATAACACCTTTTTAAAATTTGTAATAGTGCAAAAGTAAAAACAATCCAGATGTCCTTCGGCAGGTAAATGGTTAAAAAACTGTGGTATATCCACACCATGGAGCAATATTCACCCGTAAAAAATAATTAGTTACTGATACATGCAACAATTGGATGACCCTCCAGATAATTATGCTGATTGAAAAAATCAGTCCAAAAAGATTATATGCTGTTTGACTTTATTTACATAATGTTCTTGAATAACAAAATTACAAAATCTGAGAATAATGTAGTTGTTTTCAGATATTACAGATAAAGAAACTTCCTTTAGGAGAATAACAAAACTAGTAGAAAATATTGAATATACTGATGACCTAGCTAATAATAAGGAATTGTTAGACGTATAGTGCTTTGGCATCTAAAATTGAGATCAATAATCTATAAGATTAAAGAAGACAGGTCTGATTTAAAAAATTATAGGAATGAAGAATGAATATTACATATTCAGCAATGGATTCTAGCTAACAATATTTGATGTTATCTCTTTCCAGCTGTCATTTGACAGTGACATGGAAAATAGTAAATCTTACAACACTATCAAAATGCATATCATTGGTATCCAGATACAATCTCCTAACAATAAAAGGTAGCTAGAGATGAATAAAATGAATCACATAACTATCAACATTAAGAATTCAAATGATGTGGGATTAAATTAATAAAATAGACCCTGATTGGAAAAATAAATCATTTATTTGTTTTTATTTCTATAGATATTAATGTCTCAAAGACTGAAAATTTATCTCATCCATCAGTCAGCCAGCCCACTGTCCTTCTCTTTTTTAGATGATTATTAGTGACATATTTACCTTCCTACTTCTTCTGAAAGAGTATTTTTATGGATGATAATTGATAGAAATTATGTGAGAGAGAGAGAGACAGAGGGAGAGTCTGTGTGTGTACTAAATGGGGAGAACTGACAGTGGAACAATAAAAGAACAAAATGTTGGGAATAGAAAAGAAAAAGAGCCATGTTAGCAATATGTCATTGGAATTTTAGTTTTACTGCATAGAATTGATACTACATTACAGAATAGGTGAGATGTTTGACATTCTACCTCAGAGCTGTACTGAAGAAGTGACTGTTAGAAATTAAATGTAGCTTTCAACACCTTTTGCTGACCTCTGACTTGAAGTTGAAGTAAATGATTATTCTGATGAAAAGTGAATTGAACCAAAAGAAACTCATATACCTCAGTTGTCAAACACTGAGTCTGGATAGAAATGTTTTTATTTAAAATAACAGAAAGAATATCGGCCATTGAGTCTAAGTCTGGACAGTCAGGGTAATTGTACGAAAATAGGAATATACATCACACTGAAGACTCAAAATGAGAGAAAAAAACAGCTCAATAATAAGATCTTACAAGATCTAGAATTTTTAAGAATGAGACTGGTTTTTAAATAATATGGAAATATATAGGACTTTTCTAGAATAAAAGAGGAAACTTACAAAGATGAAGTAGATTGAATTAAATTGATTACAAAATGTATAAAATGAGATAAATGAAAATAAAACTAAAGTAAAAAACTACAAAAAAGGAATTAAAATCTGTATAATAGGCACTGCTGAATGTTGGCTCATTGATGTACAATACAAACTGCAAAAAGTCCCTTAGAGGAAAAGGACAAAGTGACAGACATTCTGAGATGGAATATAGAGATTAGAGATTAGAATAGAGATTCATGTACTTAATGTACATAGTGAACTGTAGGCATGTTTTAGTAGTAATAAATATAAACTTTCTAGAAAATCTAAGCTATGTTTTCAAGGATACAGATTTAAATGGCTTATTGTGTTCCAAAACAATAAATATTTTTAAAAATTGTGAAAGAATATATTTCAAAATGTGTAAAGTAAAAAGATAGGCAAATTAAATTTAAAGAAAGGTTTAGGAAGGAAGATGGGTAAATTAAATTTAAACAAAGGTTGAAAATTAAAGGTTTAGGAAGAAACAATGGATCCACCGAAGAATGGATGCAAGGAAACTGTTAAAATCTATTCTCTTTTAATGTTATCGAGAATAACAGGCATCCTATGATAGTCAGCATCCAAGATGTACTTTAATAATCCCCATCTGTTGATATTGCCACTCTTTTACAGCCTCCTTTCACATTTCACCAGGTTTTATTTATATGATCAATAGTTTATGATAAAAATGATGATGAGTCACTTGTGAGATTAGTTAGTAAAAAGACTTTACCTTCTATTTGGGCTTGCTCTCTCTCACTCTCTCAGGAAAGATGAACTCTTTCATCTTTCTTTCTCTGTGTTTGTCTCTCTTTGTTCTCCTCTTCTCTCCCACACTCTCCGACACCCTCATTGGCTTTTGTTCTTTCTCTTGGATCTGTCAGTAAGCTGCCATGTTTTAAGCAATCCAGTAAAGAGGCTCAGGTGGTGACAAATTAAACCATCTGGCCAATAGCCAGAGAGGAACTGAAGACTACCAGCAACCATTAAATTGAGCTTGGAAGCCCTTTTTCCAGCTCACGTTGTGTCTTAGAAGAATATAACCACTGGCTGACAACTTTACAGCAATCTCATGGGAGAGTCTGCACCAGAACTAATCAGCTAAGCCAGTCCTGGATTCTTGACCCTCAGAAACCAGGTGAAACAAGTAATGTCTATTTAAGATATTAAATGTTGAAAAGGTTGTGGTGATTGCTATGCAGCAACAGATATGTAATTCAACTCCCAGTGATTTTTATTAAAATAGCCAATCACTAAAGTAAAAATATAGCAAAGAAAGGTTTTTAAGCAACCGAATTCAATTACATAAAGTATTAACCAAATATATACATATGCCATTCTAAAGCATAATACAACCAAATAAAGAAAGGTTCTTCAGAATTACAGCTTTTCATTAACGTTAATTCCATAGTTTTAGGAAAATGATTATCTTCATAAATGTAAAAATATATTTGCTACAGTTTGATAAGCATGTCTGATTTAAAAGAAGCTCCATATAAATTGAAGAATTTTTTAATAGAATGCTATATATTTGTTCTGAGGCAATATCAGCATCAAATCTTTTAAAAATTCAGTGGAAGCATTTCCACAAGAGTTGAGGAAAAGGAGAAGAACTTTATCATTATCATTTGAGAAAGTATTTCAGATACTCTGTTTAGTACTGTGAAGGCATAAAATTTTATCTTAATATCTATTCAAATAAATCATTATGGGAAAAATATTGCCATGCCACATACTCCCTTAAGCATAAGCATCAGAATACTTAATTCTCATTACAACCCTATGAAATGGTACTGCTAGAAACTAGAAACCCCCTTTTATATAAAAAAAAAATAAGAGAAAATTGTCCATGGTTATATGGCTAGTAAGTGTGGTATAGCCTTCTTTAGAGAATATTATTTTCAACTAATGTGGCAATAATGGAAGTAAATTTAAAATAAATGACATTTAAAATCTCTCTATAGTTGTGTGTGTGTGTGTGTGTGTGTGTGTGTGTGTGTGTGTGTGTTAATGAGAAAGATACATGATCTAAGAAAAACTGGGCATAGTTTGAAAAAGCAATGAATTAAGTTCTCCCAACAGCAGCACTGTAATGGGTCTAAAGAACAATTAGTTTGAATTTAAGCTAATAATGGAAGGCTATTCCAGATAAGTTATTAAGAAAGAACTATTCAACATAGTATATGTCATGACTGAGAAGACAGAAATTAACACATCAGTTATTACAAAAGCATCTAATTCTTTAACTTGAAAAACAATAGAAATGTCAGGAACAAAAGTATCTGTAAGAAAAGTTATGATAGAAATTTAAACAAAATTTTAAAAAAACATATATAGCATAGTTTTCAGAAAGTAAAATCATGACCTCGATACTGAAAACCCTCTCTATCCAGAAGTATCCAGAGTGAAGGAAATATTATCTTAGCACAGTGTTTGTCTGGGCATTGTAGGTTTTATATTACATTAGTTATTATCTAAAGTTGATAAACGGGGGTAAAAATCAGAATCAAAATTATTTTTCATCATTTGATTTTACACAATGACTTGACTTGTTGCCACTTTTATGAATTACTTATATTAAAAATTAAGATAATATAAATTAAAACACCATAAATAGAAATAACATATAAGCAGTAAAATAAAAAATAATGTATGGCATATGAGAAAAAAAGTATTAATATTCTCAACATGTTAAAAAACTCTTACCAACCAATAAGAAAATTAGGTAATTCAAAAACAAATACAAGTTACAAATAAATATACAATTTTTCATCCTCACAAATAAACATTTGAAATTAAAATGAATAAATTTTAACATAATCTATCAACAAAGATAAAATAGAAGGTTAAAAACCCAGTTTTGTAGGCACTGGGCATAAATGGATACCTTCATTTTAAATTAGGTAAAAACCTCTTAGAAGTTACTTGGAATATGAATCAAAAACCTTAAACTACGAGTACCCATAGATAAAGTGATTGAATTTCTTTATGTTGGTCCTTATGATATAATTATGCATACACAAAGGTTTCTTTACAAGAATATCTTTAGCCAGTTAGCTTATTTCATTAAGTTGGCAACTCTGTAAATATCCTACAGTGTGAAATGTTAAAGTTTCTCCACAAAATGGAAATCAGCCATTAAGAAGCACATTGCAGAAAACACTTACATGTAGGGAACATACTCATAATTCTTGGTTAAGTGCAAAAGCAGATTGTAAAATGACATGCACTTTATAATACTCTCATTAGTTTTTGTTTTGTTTTTTAAAACATAGAATAAATATAAATGCAAATATAATAAAATAGTTAGATCTAGAAGTTGAAAATGTGCTGATTTTTGTTCTCCCAAATTGTCTAGAGTGAAGAAAAACCAAATATTCCCAGTCAAAATTGAGAAATACCAAATGAAGTTTTCTGAAGAAATTCTTTTAGGAATCTGCTTTCATACCAAAAAGAGAGAAAAACAAAGAAAAATACCCCAGATAAAGAAATCTTGAATATCCTGATACTTTCCTTGGTAACAAACTAAAAACACATTTACCTTTTTCAGAATACAAAGAAATTGATATGCTCATACCTGGGGTAAATATATACCAACAATTAATTGCATCTTTGTCCTTTGTTTCTATAAATTACTTGGGAAATTATGAGACTTAATGACAAATATTTTCTTTCTTCCTTTTATATAAAAAAATACAGTCACTTCTTTGCATTGAGTTTAGATGTATAGAGATGGGTACACAGAGGGCAAAACAGTGGGGGTGGGAAAATAGAACACACAATTCATGATTCTCTCTCTCTCTTTTTTTTTTTTTTTTTTTGAGACGGAGTTTCGCTCTTGTTACCCAGGCTGGAGTGCAATGGTGTGATCTCGGCTCACCGCAACCTCCGCCTCCTGGGTTCAGGCAATTCTCCTGTCTCAGCCTCCTGAGTAGCTGGGATTACAGGCACGTGCCACCATGCCCAGCTAGTTTTTTGTATTTTTAGTAGAGATGGGGTTTCACCATGTTGGCCAGGATGGTCTTTATCTCTTGACCTCGTGATCCACCCGCCTCAGCCTCCCAAAGTGCTGGGATTACAGGCTTAAGCCACCATGCGTGGCCTACATGATTCTCTTTTAGGAAGAAAAAATATATTTTGGTTTGCTTCCTTGTTTTGGACGTATAATAAGAGTTAAGATGGCACCAGCCGAGATTCTGGAGTAAGATGGATAGTTGTATACATACTTAGCAGTTTTTGATACAAAAATTCCGAAGTTCTAACATTCATAGAAACATGTAGGTCACCACTGTCAACCATCACATTTTTTTTTTTTTGACAGAGTCTTGCTTTGTCTCCCAGGCTGGAGTGCAGTGGAGCAATCTTGGCTCACTGCAGCCTCCACCACCTGGATTCAAGCTATTCTCAGGCCTTAGCCTCCCAAGTAGCTGTGATTACAGGAGTGTACCAGTACACCTGGTTAATTTTTGTGTTTTTAATAGAAGGGGGGGATTTACCAGGTTGGCCAGGCTGGTCTCGATCTTCTGACCTCAAGTGATCCTCCCATCTGGGCCTCTCAAAATGCTGGGATTACAGACATGGCCACTGCACCCAGCCAACCATCACAATTCTGAAAAACAGTGTAGCTTAGTACACGTTTTCAGGACCAGGTGATTGAATTTAGTAATTATTAAGAATCTGTCTGACTCTGAGAACTTCTTATTTCACATATTTAAAAAGATCTGCAATATTCTGGTAAAGTCTTAAATCTCTCCACTGGAGTACGCTGTTTATAATTTGCAGAAGGGGAAAGTAATTTATTGTGGGTGGAAGAAATGAAAAATGCTGTCTTTATCAAATGGGAAAAAATTATCAGAGGCCAAATTGCTCCATGTATCAGATATACAGCAGGACTTTGCTTTCCAAATATGTGCAAGGCAGTTAAATGAAATCATATTTTAAAATTCTTTAGTGTCAGAAATACAAAATAATACAAGTGAGGATCAGATGCCGTTGTTTGTCTTGTATGTTTGAAATCCGGAAATTTGGTACAAACACATCAAGAGATAAGGTACAAACAGATTAGAGCATTGAACTTAATCAAATACTGGTAGCTCTAATTGTTTATTTGGACTGAGTCAGTCTTTTCTGTTGATTCAATATATATTTAAGCTATAATGGGGCAAGGTCCAGACTTGGTGATCTCTTCTTTTTATTCTATCTGAAGCTATTGTTGTTGTTGTAACTATTTTTTGTGAATCCGATTTCCAACCCCAGAAGGCCTGAATGACTCTTAGTAATTTTTTTCAGTATCCCTTTGTCATCCATAGATTAGAAATATCATTTCTTCCATCTGCAAAGCCATTATTTTTACTGAAGTGGAAGCCCATAGGCACCTTCTGAGAAATGAAGGGCATAGGTCTATCCATTTTTTCCCATTTAATCGAAAATTTTAAATTCTATTTTTAAAAGTTGAGCAAAGATTTCATATAAGTTTATAAGAAATCAGTGACACACACACACACACAATTTAGTAATTCATGAAGAAAGACGTCTAATAGAGTAATGTATTTAGTAAAATAGACAGTAAAATACAACAGCATAAATCTCAATGGCTGAACTTAATACATACATTTATTTATTAAAAAAAAAAATCTACCTGTAGGGGGACGAAGCTGAGACTAGAAGGATAGTTGTTATGTAAAAGATAAGACCTGCAGTTAAGTTTGAATTTCAGATAAATAATGAGTACATATCTGGCTTCAGTTTGTCCCAGATACTGCATAATAAATAGTTACAATAAAACATAGTTTGTTTCTATGACATTTAAATATAACTGGATGTCTTAAATTTTTGCTACATCTGGCAACCGTAGTTATGTTTCTCTGCTAATCATAGTCAGGAATTGAAGCTGATAGAGGCTCCTTCTTGACTTGCATCCCTATAGATTACAAGGCCAAAAGAGAGAGAACAGTGAATCATGCACGGTGAATTTATGATATGCATGAATTCCCCTTATATTTCCTTGTCCAAAGCAAGTTACACAATCACATTTAATTTCAAGAAGAGAAGACCACCAGATTGGGCAACATGGAGAAACACTATCTCTACAAAAATACAATAATGAACCTGACACGATGACGTGTACCTATAGTCCCACCTCCTCGGGATGCTGAGGTGGGAGGATTGTTCGAGCATGGGAGGCAGAGGTTGCCGTGAGTGGTGATTGGACCACTGCCCTCCAGCTTGGGCAATAGAGCAAGACACTATCTCAAAAGCAAACAAAGAAGCAAAACATATAACTCTACCGTTTCTGTAAGCAGAACACCCAAAGAGTACTACTGACTTCCTAACCTACTCTGTTTTCTCCATCTCAGTGAGTTCTCCTTCCTATTTCTTTCACTAAAGATTTCCAAAAGTACTTTAAAATACAGGAATGTGTATCAGTTTAAACCAGGGATCTCACTAAATTTCAGCATGAACTTTTTGCCTCTTTTATTTTTGAGCCCTTAATAAAAATTATAGATCCTGAAGACCACTATCATTGAGGAGCAGGTAAAAACTCTGCCTTGCATGAAGTAGAATCTTCCATTTTATTTATTTATTTATTTATTTACTTATTTATTGCAGAATATTTTATTTTTCTGCAATAAATGAAACACAAAAGAACCCTCTGGCCTTTGAAATATATAAATGAAATTAGAGTTAATTAGAATTAAAATTTTGAGAAATTAATGTTTACACAGTAGGTGCTAACTAAAATTATTTTTAATTAAAGTTTTTAGTTAGTAATGACTAGTTTAGATGATAAATTTTGATATGCTGATATTTTATCTTAAAACTGCTGAATTGTTTGATTATTCCAAATAGTTTTTTAGCTATTTTTGGGGGGAGAATCTCCTATATTTTTCTATGAACATCCATAGATATTATATTAGAAGCCCATAGGTAGGTCACATCAAGGAGCATTGAATCTTTCCTGTCTATTAAGAAAAGGAATATCACGTCGATAGTATGTTCTCACTCATGTTAGATCAATGGTCCAGAGAAGTGTACATTGCACAAGTGACTAACCAAGGAGGAGGATTCAAGTAATTAATTATATATATTTATAGATGTTTTCATGAGTCATTCACAGGCTAAAATGCATATGAATAATTAATCCATTAGAAAGAGGGAGAGATTGATTGATTATAAGAGATTGGCTCAAAGTTATGGAGGCTGAGTGAACCCAAAGCCTGCAGTTGGCAATCTGGAAACTATGGAAAGTCAATGGTATAGTTCCAGTTTAGGTCTTAAAACCTGAGAACTGGGGGACCCAATGATGTAACTTAAAGTCCACATTTGAGTCCAGGTCTACTAGGAGAGCCAATAATGTAATTTCGAGTCCACATTTGGGTCTGGGTTTGAGTTGGCTATAGGAGAAAACTGATGTCTCACCTGAAAGACAGGATAAATGCTCCCTTTTTCAGCCCGTTTGTTTCATTCAAGCCTTCAATGGGTTGGATAAAGCCATCCCACACTGGGGAGGGCAATCTGCTTTACTCAGTCTACAGATTTTAGTACTAATATTCTTATCCAGAAACAGCCCCATAGACTGACCAAGAATAACATTTAACCAAGTATTAGGGCATTTTATGGCCCAATGAGGTTGACACATAGAAATAAAGATCGCAAGGGGTGTCACAGCCTAGATGTTAAAGGAAAGCTATTTTTACAATTTGAGATATTAGATTCTGAGGGGTAAATCATCCATCTTTTCCCTTAGATTGCTAGGCAGACTGTACTCTCTTAATTCTAAGAGTGAGTGAGAGAGTTATCACTGTCTTTGTGATTAGAATTCAAAGGCAAACTGGATTTCCATTTTTGTTGTTATTGTTTCAACCAATAACCATGATAGCATCTTATCCCCCAGTAAAAATGTTGCGTTGTCTTTGAGATATTTTGCTTTAAGTTCTGAGGTACATGTGCAGATATTGCAGGATTGTTGCATAGGTATACACATGCCATAGTGGCTTGTTGCCTCCATCCCCCGATCACCTACATTACGTACTTCTCCTGTTATCCCTCCCCAATCTCCCCACCCCCTGCTATCCCACCCCTAGCCCCCCATCCCCCAACAGGCCCCGGTGTGTGATGTTCCCCTCCCTATGTCCATGTGCTCTTATTGTTCAACACCCACTTATGAGTGAGAACATGTGGCGTTTAGTTCTCTGTTCCTGTGTCAGTTTGCTGAGAATGATGGTTTCCAGCTTCATTCATGTCCCTACAAAGGACATGATCTCATCCTTTTTTATGTCTGCATAGTATTCCATGGTGTGTATGTGCCACATTTACTTTATCCAGTCAATTGTTGTTGGGCATTTGAGTTGGTTCCAAGTCTTTGCTATTGTAAACAATGCCACAATGAACATACATGTGCATATGTCTCTATAAGAGAATGATTTATAATCCTTTGGGTATATACCCAGTAATGGGATTGCTGGGTCAAATGGTGCTTCTATTTCTAGATCCTTGAGGAATCGCCACACTGTCTTCCACAATGGACAATGGTTGAACTAATTTACACTCCCACCAACAATGAAAAAGCATTCATATTTCCCCACATCCTCTCCAGAATCTGTTGTCCACTGATTTGTTTTAAGGCTAGTCAAGTGAAGCAGTGGGAGTGGAGATGTCCACTGATTTTTAATAATCACTGTTCTAACTGGTGTGAGATGGTATCACAATGTGGTTTTGACTTGTATTTCTCCAATGACCAGTGATGATGAGCATTTTTTTCATGTCTGTTGGCCATATAAATGTCTTCTTTTGAAAAGTGTCTGTTCATAACTTTGGCCCACTTTTGAATGGGTTTGTTTGTTTCTTTCTTGTAAATTTGTTTTAGTTCTTTTTATATTCTGGATATTAGCCCTTTGTCAGATGGGTGGCTTGTAAAAATTTTTTCTCATTTTATTGGTTGCTTGTTCACTCTAATGATAGTTTCTTTTGCTGTTCAGAAGCTCTTAACTTTAATTAGATCCCATTTGTTTATTTTGGCTTTTGTTGCCATTGCTTTTGGTGTTTTAGTCATGAAGTCCTTGCCTATGCCTATGTCCTGAATGGTTTTGCCTAGGTTTTCTTCTAGGGTTTTTATGGTGTTAAGTCTTATGTTTAAATCTTTAATCCATCTGGAGTTAATTTAAATGTACAGTTTAATTGTATATTTGAGGGACAGAAAGATATGACAGTTAAGAGCATAGATTATGCAACCAGTTGAGATGTATATATTAATTAAAGGGAGTTAATAAATCTTAAATGAATAGAACTGTGTTTATAGTATAAGTACTCAGTATTACAGTGTTACTGTTAATATTAAAATATTCAGTTTTAATTATTATAATAAAAGCAGCAATGAACCTTTTTGCATTTCTTTCTTCTACATTTGGTATTATTTTCCTAAAATAAATTCTCAGAGATGGTTGGTTAGGTTAAATATAGTAGACACATTTTAAATATTAGGAGACAGTCAATATTTCTCTAAAAATGCTACCTCCTAATCTATATAGAGCTAATCACTCAAAATCTAGTTTGACTAAAACTGAGTTATAAAGAGTGGAAATGTCTTGGATGATTCATTGGGAATATTTTCTGATGTGAATTGATTTATAACACTCCCTGGATTTTCTATCTGAAGTTAGAAAATGCCCAGGACTGGCTTGCCTTAACCCTTTTTTTATTAAAGGTATTTCTCCTATTTGTGAAAATCTTGAGTGAAAGAAGGGTCTCAAACTCCTGGCCACAAGAGATCCACCTGCCTCGGCCTCCCAAATTGCTAGGATTACAGGTGTAAGCCACCGCATCCAGCCAAGAGTAAAGTTTTTTTAATGAGCTTACATCATAAACTTAATGTTACAATAGTGGGCTTTTGCTTATTTTTTGACAGTCCTGAGGGCTACTTTTGCTATAGTTTTTATGGAATAAAGTGCCTTTTGCTCTTTTGACTATCTTTTAAAGTAGGTCTTACATTTGACAAGGAGGATGAACAGTAATATGATGCCTAGATAAGCAATACAGTTTATGACAGAGCATTTGGACTCCTTCATGGGAGCATGTATTTCATCATCATGAAATAAAACAGTGGTGCAAGGATGTTACTCTGTGGCTTCATTTAAGTTAATCTGTAGCATTCAGTGGAAAGTGAAGATTACATGTATATCAGAAACCAATGAATGGTGGTTCACATTTAAGAAATGTCCCCCTACACCAGTATAGTGGAGCCTTTTCCCTATATGTAAGACCTGAAACTGTAAATCTTCTAGTAGTTTTAGAAGTAGAACTGGAAGTAAAACTACTTCTAGTAGTTTTACAGTTTCAGGTCTTACATATAGACAAAAGATGTCTGTAAACTACTAGAAGTTTTACAGTTTCAGTTCACACATTTAAGTCTTCAATTCATTTCAAGTTGATTCTTATATAAGAGGTAAGATAAGGGTCCATTTTTATTCTTCAGTTTGTGAATTTCCAGATTTCCTAACATAATATATTGAAGGGACTCCTTTTTTTTATTGTGTGTTCTTGGCACCTTGATCCAAAATTATTTGACTGTAGATATGTAGTTTTCTTCCAGGCTCTCTATGTTACTCCATTGGTTGAAACTGTGGCTTAGTTTTCTCCTCCAAAATTCATGTTAAAATGTAATCCTCAATGTGTCAAAATTGAGACGTGGAGGCCTTTAAGAGGTGATTGGAACATGTGGGTTCTGCCTTCATGAATGAGCTGATCCATTCATGGATTAATGGATTAATGGATTACCATGGGAGTGAAACTTGTGGCTTTATAAGAGGAAAAGAGATCTGAGGATAGCACTTTAGCATACTCAGCCTCCTTGCCACGAGATACTCCAGGACCCTGTACACAATCCCCATGAGCAGAAAGCAGTCTCATTAGACAAAGCTTTTTAATCTTATAGTTCCAAGTTTCTAGAACTGTAAGAAATAAATTCATTTTTAAATAAATTTCTGTTAGTGGTATTCTGAAGCAATATAAAGTTAATTAATATAGTAGATATGTCTATTTTTATGCCAGTATCATGTTTTGATTACCATAGCTTCATGATGTATTTTGAAATCTGGTAGTGTATTGCCTCCATCTTTGTTCTTTTTGGTTGAGTTTCCTTTGGATATTCAGGTTTTTTGTGGTTTTAGAATTGTTTTATAATATAAATTTTAGAATTTTTTTTCTTTTCCTGGGAAGATGATGTTGAAATTTTTATAGGCATTGCATGGGAACTATATATTGCTTTGCATATTGTAACACTTTTAATGATATTAATTCTTCCAGTTCATGAACACAGGATGTTTTTCTAATTTGTGTCATCTTGCTTTTAAGTATGTTTGATGCTATATAATTTAGAGAAATGCAAATTGAAATGACAAAAGGATATCATCTCATACCTATTAGATCGACTATTATCAAAAAGATGAAAGCATCAGATTAATGGCAGTAAACTTTTGCAGTGAACATGTCATGGTTTGCTTAATTAGAAATAAAGTTAGAGATATTTGTAGTTATACAATTCAGCTGAGTATGCATTCAGTGTATGTACATTCAGGTACATGCAATGACATTTCTGTCAACAATGGATCCCATATGTGACAGTGGTCCCATAAAATTATGATTCTCTATTTTAACTCTTTTCTATGTTTAGGTATACAAATGCTTATATGCACAAATAGTTGATGTAAGTGTGTTACAGCTGCGTACTATATTCAGTACAGTGACATGCTATACATATTTATATCCTAGAGGCACTGGGCTTTACCATATAGTTGGGGTGTATAGTGGGCTACATCTAGGTTTGAGTAAGTAACCTTTGCAATATTTGCAAAACAATGAAATCACCTAACACATTTATCAGATCATATCCCAGTTGTTTAGTAAGGCACTGCTGTATCTAATGCATATTCAATGTGCAATAGAAACTCTTAATACTTTTAATAAGAGTAAGATACTTTTTATTAGTATACTTTTTGATAGGTAACAATATTAAAGTTTGACTGATTTGCCAGGTTTTCTTTTAAAACCACCAGGAAACAGATATAATAATTATTGACTATGTGGTTGGCCATAACGCCCTGTTTTGTTTCTTAACTTAACCTTAAGTAAATGTGGTCTCATATATTTCATAAATATATGAAATAAAAATTTCCTTTAAAGGAGTTATAACCCTTAAGAAAGTAATGGGGTTAAAGACCTGATCACAGTCTTGAAGATTTCAGAGTGTCTGTACCTTCAGAATTACTAATATCTCTAGCTCTATTAGGTCATTCTCTAATTTTGGAAGGACTACAAAAGATGAGTGACCTCACAGAATTACACAGCATGACACATCCCTACCCATCACATTCTATTTGCAGAGATGGGTTTCATTAAATGTGTCTAACAAGTAATATATGGGACTTGCTAGTGGAGATCCCAGGCAGGAAATTTAGGTCTTTTGTTGAGAGCACCAAGCATCCGTGAGGCTGAATGACAGATGTCTTACCAGTTCAGAGTGAGCTGCTATTTCTGCTGTGGTTGGCTGATTCCTTAGCACTTTTCAGCAAGTTATATCATGTAGTTAACAATCCCCAGTCTTCTGCTTGCAGATTTGCTTAAGTGAAAACAGAGCTAACAAGTTCCTAATTAGCCTTTAGCACCCTTAATAGGCATAATTCCTTCACCCTTGCTGGGATCTATGTAGTTAAAAATGACAATTATGGTCTCTTTTTACCTATTAAGCACAAAATTATTAAAAGTGGCATACTTAATTTGGATATTAAAACAGTCCAGGAAGGGGTGATGACATCAGCAGAGAATCTGGCATAAATAATTCCAGGGGTTCCCTCTGTCACCATAGCTGAGGTATTTGTATTGTTTTGCATTGGTGGGTTTATTCCCCCAAGTTCTTAAATTGGAGTCTATGAACTCTTTCTGTCAGAAAGAGGCAAACATTCAGTGACTGGCTTTGAGCTGAGTATTAGTAACACAGAGCCAGGTTACTCCAGGTCAAAGTCAACAAGGCTTCTACACCACGTGAAACTAGTAATGAAAGGACTCACCCACATTCTGCCAGTAGGTAGTTGAGGCTGGTTAGAGTTCCATAATGGGTAAGCTATCCTTCTTTTAGTGGTTTTATTGCCAATGAAGCCAATGGCAATAAAAGAAGCTCGCCACTATTAATGGCAGAAATGGAAATTTAAAGAGGCTCAATGTAAGCCCACACTGCAGGTGAGTCACCAGCTAAGAGTGAAAATGTTTTGTGTTGGCAGTAGCCTCTGATGTTGTCCACCTAAAAGATCAATAAACCTTCTCAGACCCATATTAGGAATGCAGCTCCCTGACCTAAGACATTCTCAGCTTGAATAAACTTTATACAGGCTTCTTCCTGCCTCTAGGGTCCTGCCTTCTTTTTCCTTAGAACACATACTTTAGAAAACTTTTCATTGTGAAAAAAAGACTTGTATCTCTTCCCTTCTGAGATGCATGTCTTTTTAAAAAAAGTTTCTTGCATTTTACAAGCCAAGAGTAGCTTTCTCAAGGACCTGGCATTTGTTCCTTTCGCATATAATCATTAAGGGAGGTAGTTCCTGTATTTCTCAGTTTCTATGGAAAGGTAGGAGTCTTAATTTCTAACTTGGGCAGGTGCCTTGCTGCAATGTGTAAAACTATCTCCTGCCAAGTAGATCAGAGAAAGTTTACTTTTCCAATGGGTAAAGCCAGTTAGCAAACACAGGTGGCCTAAGGTTCTCCTACCCAGTCTTAAAGAAATCCCCTTTAACTTTTGTTTCAGTGGAGTTGAGCTCAGGCTGAATCTGACTGCTTTCTTCATGGCAGTGGGCTTGAATAACGTCTCTGGCCTGTTTAACTGGCTCAGTGCAATCTTTGCTTTGAGAGACCCCTTCACACTAGTGGAGCACTGTGACTTGATTAAGTGAATGCAATTTGAGCAGAATTAATGTGAGTCTCTTCTGTATAAAAATTGTAGATTTTTCATTCTTTCTCTCTGGTAATTACCTTTGTTCTTGTTGATGACAGTTCCATCAGCCTGGGTCACACAATGAGGATAATGTACAACAGAATCCTTAGGTGATGATAACAGGTGTTTTCAATGAGATCTAAATTATATGTTAAGGCACTGAGATTTAAGGGCTGTGATACTATGCCATGTACCTTAGCATACCATAATTGCTGTTGTTTTGTGTAACTCTTTGCTATGGTTTAGATTTTACCTCTCCAAAACTCATGTTGAAATTTGATCCCTGATGTTGGAAATGGAGCATAATGGGATGTATTTGGGTCATGGATGCAGATCCCTCATGAATAGATTAATGCCCTCTCTGGAGTGAGTTTGTTCTTGCTCTATTAGTTTCTGCAAGTGCTGATTGTTAAAATTAGCCTGGCATCTCCTCCCTCTGTCTCTCTTGCTTCCTCTCTTGCTATGTGATCTCTGCACATGAGCTCCCCTTGACCTTCCATCATGAGTGGAAGCAGCCTGAAGCTCTCTCCATATGCAGATACAAGTGTCATGCTTCTTCTGAAGTCTTCAGAACTGTCAAACAAACCCTTTTTCTTTATAAATTATCCAGCCTCAGGTATTCTTTTTCAGTGGCAATAAATGCACTAAGGTGCCCTTGAAATGGAAAAAGTTGAGCCATTTAGATCCTATATGGACTGTATCAGAGTAATTAACCCAGTACCTGCTTTAAATGTGCCTCACCTGCTTTGTTTGAAACATCTATTGAAGGCCTAATGTTATTTTTAAAAAGGAATCATTTCATATGACATTCTTTTGCAGGCAAATTTGCTTGAGAAGTTTGATCAGAAAGCAAGAAATAGAAAGAGACACATATTGGAATAGATACTCAAGCCTTTTAACAACACCAAAGCAATCAGAAATTTAATGGAGGTGGCTTCAGTAAAGAAGAAATAACCTCAGTCTGACACTTTGAAGTTACTCGCCAGTATAATGCTGTTTTACTTCCCCTGAGATTCAGCACAGTCTTGTTAAATGTTTCAGTATATTTAGATCCACAGAAAGAAATTGAGACAAAATTCTGTGTTTTTGACATGTGGTCCCAATGGTAGCAACAGCTTGGAAAGTTTAATTATAGTTTCACAAATGTGGTACCAAAACTGGGAGCGGTCTGCTCAGTAATCCATAGAAAAGCAGGGTGACGTGCAGAACCAGGGGACAGTGCGTCAAAACCACTGTATAGACTCATATATTTACTTGAATTATCGCTCTGTAATTCCTTTGAAATATTACACAGGGGAATAGAAATTTAGAAATTGGCACTAAATTTTGCTATCCTATTGGAGATATTAATGCTACAGACTTGAAGTTTATGTAATAACAAGACTTTCCCTGTATCTCTTAGTCAAGTTCTGGCTACATTTGTGTCAATGCATTATAGTTGTGAGTTGGGCTATGAATGCAGTTGATATTGATTCCTTATACTGTTAGTGCTAAATTAAGAAAAACAACTATTTTGACCAAAATCATCCAGATTAGCTATTGCCATTGCTAGAAATGTACAGGTTCTTCCTTTTTATGCCTATGTTTATAAGGCTTAACAACGTGTAATTTTACTTAAGTCCTGTACTCTGGGAAAAGAGTAATGGTTAAGATATCTCTCCACCTTTTTATTCTCCAGAACCAGCTTGACTCTGTTAAAACCCACTTTCACCCTTTATCTTCTTAGATAAGATTGCCTCCAGTCTTCCTAAAATTCCTTTATGAACCTGCCTATCTAAGTTTTCAGCGTCCCCCCTCTGTTTTTGAGTTGTCACTTAATAATGACCATTTCCTTCATTGCAATTGCCTTAGTGAAAACATCTCCTCATTCTTCAGGACATCTTGCCTTTGACAATCTTTTGCTTGAGTAATACATACAATAAATTTTTTTAATTCAGTTTCCCCAAACTGATATTATCAACCATAGCAAATATTCTTTCTAATAGGTAAAGGAATATGAGTATTTTTCCAACTGGAGTCAGATTATCTTCAAAAAACTTGTTTAAATGCTACATATTTTAGAATATTCAGCTGGTTATATGGAAACACATTCACGATGTATTAAGTTTAATAGCAGATAACAGAACATACTCTATGTAATCCAAAACATATGTTCATTTACATAGATAGATTCATGCAGATACATATACATGATGTATACCTGTACATACACACATAGACACAAAGAAAAGGCAAACCTGGGATTATCTATGCTTACATTAAATAGTGATGGTTTTAAATGTATATGTCTACCTTTTTGAACTCCATGGAAGTGAGCAAATAAATAAATGATGTGGAAATGTATTTGAAAATAAGTTATCTTTACCATTACATCTATTTGGGACAGTATCAATTATTGCAATTTTTTATCATTCACATGAATATGTGTTATTTCTATGCCTAATTATTTACTTATACTTTTTCCAAAATAATTTGGTATAGGTGTGGTATTTTTGTGACTATGTAAACTAGGAACCTATTTGACTGGAATTGTGTGGAAAAAGGTATGTTTCTAAGAGGACACATAATTATAATAGCTAGAGCAAAGCTACAGTGTTGGTGTCATTGCTGAATCAGGTCTCTCTGAAATTCTTTACATTTGGTATCTGTGTAATATTCATCATCATTCTAGTTTTATTTGTTTTTACAAATAATGACACTGAGTTTTAGAGCAGTAAAGGAACTATTTATCAAAATGCTAATATCTGATGCTGGAATTCTCACTCAGAAGTATTTGATCACTATGTTTTTTCTACTATACCATGCTACACTTATTATATACATTGAGGCTAATCAAGATAATTATCTTTAAAATTACTGGATTATAGTTTTTTATTAAAAATTGATGAATTTTTCTCATTTCCCTTTATTACCCAACATGATTTACATTTAAATATTACAAATATATTTCTGACTATATTATCTCAGATGCTGCTTTAAGAGTTCTTTGTTCTAATTAGTCTGAAATAGATTAAGTAGTTTAATAATGTTGAACTAATCTAAAATAATTCACTTAGAGTAATACATATAGTACATAAATATTTTAACTAGGTGTCACACTAGTATATAGCAATTAGCATAAAGTATATGTTGCAAGGTAAAACATTGACTTTATATAGAGCTTTACATTCAAAAGACAGGGAACAACAGAAAGAGAGTCTATTTCATTTTGTTATCTACCCTTTATTTCATTTCTCTATGGAAAAGAGTATCTTTGGGGAAGTTTGAAGTTGATTATCTGTTTTTAATCATACTAGTTTTCTCATAAAATCTGGTATACATAGGTATTAAGTATGTATAATTTTTTTGTGTATAGAATACTTAGTGACAAATCTGAATAAACCAATATCTGTAAGCATTTTTTCCATTTTGGTAGTATTTTTTAATTCCAACTTGACTAAAATAAATTTTGAAAACAATATAATATTTAAAAATGCCTTTGAAAATGAAACCTATATCTAAAATATCTGTAGAAAGCAATATGCTTGGTTATGTTTAGGATTATCCCTTTAGATTTAATCAGTCAAGTGTTATTAGTATATATAATGCACACGTGGAATAATGAGATGTAGACTGGCAGAAGGCGGCCAAAGCAGTAATGTATTCAGCAGGCAGCGTATATTAGGCTATTGTTTTTTTGACTGAATATCTCCTCTTCACCTTCTAAAATCAATCTAATAACCTTTCACATTTAAAAGAAAAGTGTCAGCATTTGAGAAGTGAGCAGAAGAAAATTCTGTTATTTGTCTGTGACCAGACGAATTAGCCTTGCTGAAGATCATTTCTGGGTGCTAACTAGGTTATGGCTCATCTTCATTTGTCATTCTCTGACCATGTTGTGACCTATTCAAAGACATCATGTAAACCTTATTTACTGCTTTGCTATAGATCACTCATGGGCTTAAGAGCTACATCAGGGGTTGTAAAACATGTCTGTGTCAGTGCCATATGCTAATGGCATCGTTTAACCCAAGCTTAACATTTGCGCACCCCATCAACTGCAGGGAAAGATTAAATAATTCTTTTAATACGAAGAGATTACAAATTTCTGGGACAACATACCTCATTAAGAAATCGAGGCCCCACCATTTCCCAACAACTGTGTGAAGGGAATGTAAAGGCCAGGTACAGAGGCCACAATTGAAGAACACTTTTTAATATCACGTAACTGTGCCTATGACTTGTTTGATCTGTTATTACAGATACCTGAGGTTGAGACAACAGTGTACCATGATTCATGGGAAAGTCTTCATGCTGCTGACACTTAAGCAAAAACCACTGATTTAATTCTTCTATGGAGAAGGGTCTCTCAATGACTACTTTTCTGTTCTTTAGTGCTTGAAAAGAGTATGCATTACATGAGTATCAAAGAAAAGCAAGAATCTAGCCTTACATTTTCCTGTCCAAACCACCCAGGACTCTTAACTAGATGGAAAGTTGGGCTAGGGTGCCCTCTGTTGTCTTTTCCATTTGTTACTAAAGTGCTGTCCAGTTTTTAAACTCAAAAGCATAAAAAGTCTTCTGGTTTCTGATTTGGAAAGATTTCCAACACATCAATAAAGACTAATCTACAGCTACCATTTATTTGTTTATTTCTGAAAAGGGAATTTTCACAATTTCTGAGTAGGTTTCAATATAGAGGTTGTAAGCGTTAGATGGGAGGAACATGGAGAACAGAAATGGAGGAGGCATAATGTATTTATTTTTTCAATGTATGAGCTAATGTCATTATGAAGAGATTCATGTAGGTAGCTTTGGCAGCTTGGCTCAGGGCTAAGTAAAATCTCTTCTGGTAATGAGAAACTGAGCCAGCCTTGCAGGCCTAATTTCGTGTGTGTGTGTGTGTGTGTGTGTGTGTGTATGTGCGCGAATGCACAAATATAGATATATGTATGCATATAATAGTTATATAGCTTTGTATTACAGAAAAAAAAATCGGTGCCCCTGTAGTACTCTTCTCTAAAATGAAGATCTATGAAAACTGAAGCTAGGAAATATCACACTCCTGTTCTTTTTCCATTCTTCTCTGGATTTTAAATTCATTTAAGTTCAATTTCTTCTTCCTTATTGTATTAGCCTAACTATGAATACTATTCTCTGACTAGCACTTCAATGTCATAGCACCATAGATTTATGCATTTAGAATGGTCCAGGAGCTAGGGAAAAAATTTTGAGAGGCTCAGATTTAGAAATAAAATTGCCATGTCTCACAAAGAATTTATCCAAATTATTGAGGCATCAACTAAAGAGTAAGAGGAAAAATCAAATGCAACATGAGGTAATCAATCATATGGCCAGAATCTTTGTTAGGCATTTTATTTTTCTGGATAATTGAGTTTATGAGGAAAGGAATGTGCACTGGAAGATATCATCATTTTGCAGAGCTTTAAGCTCCAGTAACTTAACTAATGTACATTTAATGGTCTATTTCTTTGCAGAGAAGAAGAATAGCTAATTCTCAAAACCTAGAAATGGTGAAAAGGTAGTGATGGTAGAGAAGGTCTTTGTAAATCGAGAAAGAAATAATAGTCCAAAATGTCAAAGCGAGAGAATATATAGAATACGTAGACAGTTCAATTCAGAAACTCTTATACTTCCACTGGGAGAGCATACCAGGAGATTATTAGCTAAGAAAAACTCAACTGAATTAACTTTTGAGTAAGAATGTAAATATATAAAACCAAAAACTGTATTAGAACCGTATATTCAGCCCCTGGTATCTGTGAGTTACATATCCATGGACTCAATCAATGGAGGATTAAAAATATGCAAGTCAAAAAATGAAAAAAAATCAGTATAGAAATAAAAAAATAGTAACAAAATAATACAATATAATAATTTACATTTTATTAGATATAGAAAATTAATGACATGACTTGATATATACAGAAGGATGTGCATAGGTTATATGCAAATTCTGTTTCATTTTGTGTAAAGGACTTGAACATCACAGATTTTGGTATCCACAGGTATCCTGGAACCAATCCCCTGCAGGTACCAAGAGACAATTGTATAAAGAAACTAGCTTTTTTATGACTATGATGTAATATGCTGTAATCACATATTGATATGTACTTAAGTACGTATGTTGATGTGTTCATTTAGCAGTTTGAATTGTTCCATAAATCATTTCAGCTGCTTAGATATACTATTCAAACTTTTCATAAAAACTTGGTTCGTAACAAAAAATAAAAAACAGCACATAGAGCCAAATAGGTGAATGAGTTCCAACTTAACAGAATTAAGTGAGATGTAGTGTGTGAAACCATTCTACACTATAGATACTAATGAATGAATGATAGGTTTTACAACTCTTTGGTTTTCTTGGAAGTTCTATATTTTCTCACATTATTTGCTTCCTCATCTCAGATCAGCAGATTAAATAATGGTGTGTGTGCATGTATACATTTGAGTTTTCCACACTCTTATATTCAGTCATAACACAACAAAATGGCAGTTTATTAACAAAAGTAAACTAAATGATCACACATTATGTCATATAATAGCAGTTATTTTATAAGGAAATAAACAATTTTACTTTTTAAAATATCCATTCTCATCAATCATGTCTCTGGGTACACTGGAATAATTTTAATCTTGTAGCCCATCTGAAGCTTCTGCTGTATGTCCTGCTAATATCTTATGTCCCAGTTATTTGATAAATGAAAGGCTATTATTCAGAGAGTATTCTGTTCTAAAATAAACCCTTAGCTGGAATCTGACCTCTTAAAAAAAAATCTGGAGCTCTCAGCATAACATCTATATCAAAGGTTTGTCTCAACAACTTCTGCATCACTAACATATATATATTTTAAAATCTTACTGTTTTATTCTCCAAGAAAAAAATGTTGCATCCTAGAAAATCATTCTTTTTAAAAGCAGTTTTACTGATATGTAATTGAAATATAAAAGGAAATCATTACTTCTTGTGACCTTCCATCAGACAAAAACCAGATGAAAAAAAATTGACTGCTACTATTAAAAGCTGAAAGTAAGCTCTGTTTTCTGGAATTCTTAATGAAAAAAATTATATTACACTAGTTGTATATTTAGTCATTATATGAATAATATAATGTAAGGGAAATCCATACTTTTGATTTTTTTTCTCTTTCTTAATTACTTGTTTATCCTGATATTTTTGACAAAAAGAATAACTCACCTTAATTTTCCTAAACTTGGGCAAATTCTGCTAACATATACATGTATATGAGCATATGTATCTTCAGCATTCCAATTCACCTCTCTTTCCTCTTTCAGTACTACTCACGTTATTTGTCCCCTTAATACACACTTCCTTTTTTCTCATCATTGTAATTCTGTGGAGCTTAAAAATTTTGATGCATTTCTAATGGCCTCATATTCACCAATCCATATTTCTATAATTTCAGGTCAAAATGTATCCTTCTGCAACCTTGAGAATTGCATCATTTATTATTCATTCAATATTTATTGTACCTATTATAATCTGAATAATGTTTAACTTCTTGCAGGAAATTCAGTGTGTTTGCTAAATTCGATCTTTAGGGGAATGTACAATAGTTTAGAAAATAAAACAGGCTAATATCACCTTTTCTGAATCTCCTACACAAGTAATTTTTAGCCTTATCAGAGAGACAAGACCTTTTCTTTAACATTTTATATCCTGTGATAAAATCCATAGACAATATAGCTTGTCTGTCTCATAAAAAATACAATATTTTAACTTTCATCCAGAAGAGAAATAGAAGGAAATAAAAATACAATAAAATAATTAGTATTTTAATACATAAATGTTCAACATTGATGTTCTGGAAAACACAGTGAAGCTATCAGATGCTCATATATAAGCAGACTCACTTGGAATTGAACAATTACAAATGCAGAGTGATATTGGTGTTAACAATTGGCAGCTTTAATGTCAAGCAAATAGTTCACAAGTACACAATACACAAGTCACATTGTCATTGATGATATTTTCTACAATATTGGACAACCCTCTCCCCCAAAAAAGCCCTGAATAACATTATCTAAAATAGTACAATGTTTAATTTATTTGAAAATCTCAGTTTGTATTAAAACTGGGCTATTTTGGTTGAAGGTGGCTATGAGAGTCTAGAGAAAGGGTAACAACAGAAATTCTATTGATCAGCAATCTCTGAGTCTCTAGAAGCAAAAATGTACTTAACAATCTTTCTGAAATTCTGTTGCTTCCGAATTATTCCAAAATGGAACCTATTCTAGAGCTCTTAAACTGACTAAAGGAATATTTTATATTTCCTTTTTGTGTTTTCTTAGGATAACCTCTATTTTCAACAATATAAACAAAACCAGTAATAACATAATAAACATACATTCAGTCAACGTACTCGGAATCCAAAAAATAATAACTCTGAATTAAAATTTACATTTTGCCTTAAATATTTCAAAACCCATCATTGTCAACTTTGTTATTTCACTCTTGCTTGATACTGTGGTATTTCTCTTAAGGGTAAACTTGGATCAGTAGCCAGATTCCTCATTTTTGCTGTTCAATGATTTTCTTGATCCTTACTCTCTAATTCCATACACTCTAGACTGCTCAGTGGATTTGTAATAAACTTTCAAAATGAAGGGAAATTTATTGCTCATCGTTTGCCTGAAATCTTGGCTTGTGTTCATCTTATTAAACACAAAATACGCTTTCCAAGTGCCGAGTTTAGCTACTAAAACTCCTTTAAAGCTATTTCCCAGTGGTTCCACAGTATGGGTTGTCCTTAAGGATGCACATGTGGGACTCCACACTATATATATTTCCTGTTTGAATACAGAAAACAAAACATAAAAGAAAATATAAGTAATTTATATATTTGCCACATTCTAAATAAAACTAATATATAATTTGAAACAGTAATTTAACATTTGCTTTTGAGTGTCTACTGTATTATTTCAAACTGATTTAAAATCCTCTTAAGGGGATAAGCCCTATAACTATATTTGGAGCCAATAGTGGATCGCATAGGGTCAGAAACTAGTGTTTTCTCAAGAAAACAATGCAGATTTACTTTTCTGGACAACATATATCAAACACCAGAAAGCACAGGTAGTAACTTCAGTTTTTATTATTATTACAAGTTAGTTCCATTATTCTAAGTACATAATTGTCAACGTTTTAAAAATATATTTAAATAACTTCATTTGCAAGACAGTGTTATAGGCACACAGTTATACAGCCCCAATATTTATAGTAAATGCTTTAATAATGGAATGCATACTGGACAGATTCTATTGAACTCTTCTATCTACCTTATAATAGATTCAAGGCTATTATATGCCAAGGAAGCTCTTGTCATATAATTTAAACAAAACACTTTTTAAATTTGCTTTTGAAAGAACACTCAGCTACTAAGTTGCATCAGTTTTTTGTGTTACAAATAGATACGGCTTTCCATTTCCATTTGACAAACATTTTCAATGCTATTCATCATGAAACTCACATGATTTTTTCTGAACTGAAGGTCAGCAGCTTTGCTGAAGTTTGTAGTTGAGCTCCTCAAGAAAAATGTAACAGCAATGATGACTACATATTTCATTACATAATGATAATTAATAAAATTACTGAAGAAGGTTAAAATAATAGTTCTTCTGTCATATATGTCAGTGCAGTGTTAGGTTCTATTAGAGAACATCTCTAAAATTAATGTCACTGCTTTGATAATCTAGTCAAATGCTTATTTTATTAGGCTCACCGTGAAGTGAAGACTGCTCCTCACCTCACAACTTCTCATCAAACTTTAGGCATTCAGAAGCAACACTGATTTACAGGCATTCACCCTTCCACTGTGAGTGCCTTAGGTTATGAATCCCAGCATGTGTCTATCTTGGCCCTTATCTAAGATTTAGTTTTACAAATGGCCAAAAAAGTCTCCTTTCCTGAGACAAATAGCCTCAAAGGATACACAGGGAAACAAAATAGCAAGTCATTCTGAACAAGAACTTCTGTCTGAGGAATTCAGTCACTGAATCTTTAACATCTAGACCCTGAAAAAGTAAGTCAGATGCAACTTTCATCTTTTAATCCCACAGCAGTTTGAGATCTCTAAGAAGGCTATTCATTTGGGGGCATTGTCCTTTTCAATATGATAAGACTAAACTGTTTTTACAGAAACAAAAACAGAAAGAAAAACATTTAATTACATGATTAGAGTAGAATGATATGGAAATAAATTGTTTAGAAAATCAAACCTTCGTTTAAATGCAAGAACTATTCAGTAAATATGCTGGTTGACAGGCATCTCTGCTCTGGGTATTGAGAGAGTTAGTATATATTTTATTTAGGTAACAAGACCACAGGTAATTATTTTTATACCTGGGGTTAATTTTTATTGTGAAATTAGAAGAACTGAACTCCCACAATAAATGTTTTATATGCCTTAAGAAAACATTAATTTAACCATGCTATAGAGAGGTCAGAGTTAAATGATCATATATTATTTTAAAGGATGAAGCAGAAAGAATGATGGACACGTATACCTGTTCTCTAATTATTACCATTCTAAAGAGAAAGAGACCTGGACACATTTTCAGCTCAAGGAATTGCAGAAGTTCTGAATAGGAAGATGATGTTCCTGTCAGGTGTATTAAAAAAATTGCCTTTTTACCAAAAAAAACCATGATTTCATAATATGATATGAAGAAGAGATCACAACAATCAGAAGTAAAAGCAGGTGAAAAGGAATGAACCTCATCTGTAATTACAAAATACAATCTAACAGATATAAATGTGATTATAGTGGAAACTGAATTATGTAATGAAGTTGAAAGTTTGAAAGCAAAGTAGGACAGGTGGTTATTATATACTTTTTTGAAGAGTGGTAAAGAGTCCAACTCAAGTAAAAAGAACTTAAAAAGTTGAAGGGGAGGAAAGGGGAAGAACAGCATGGTTGAATAGAAGTATACACTGATTGCCCCCACCCCAATTTTACAACGATCTATACGAAACAAGAAAATTTATATGAATCAAAAATCAAGTGAGCACTTATAGTACCAGTTTTGACTTCATATCACTCAAAAAGGCATTAAAGAGGACAGAAGAGACAGCCTTGAATTGCTAACACCACTCCTCCACTATTTCCTGGCAGCAGCCTCATGGCTCAGAGAGAGAATCAGTGCTTTGGGGAAAGGGAGAGTGCAGCAATTGTGATACATTACATTGAAACCAGTGCTGCCCTGTCACAGCAGAAAGGAAAACTGGACTAAACTCAGCTAATGCCCACCCATGAAGAAAGAATATTTAAAGTAGCTCTAGCCAGAGGGAAATCACACATTCCAGTGGTCAGACCTTGAATTCCAGCCATGGGTTTCAATTCTCACCACCATGGTCTAAAGTGCTTGGGGGAACTAAATAAACTTGAAAGGCAGTCTGAGACACATGGATTGCAACTCCTAGGTAAATCCTAGTGCTCAAATGAGCTCAGATCCAGTGGACTTAGGGATCACATGACATACGATAGACCAGCAGCTGTGGCCAAAGAAGTGCTTTCATCCCCACTCCCTCAACTGCAGGCTGCACAGCTCAAGATTCCAAAAGACTCTGTCCTTCCATTTGCGGAGAGGAGAGTGAAGAATAAAGAGGAATTTGCCTTGCATCGTGGATACTACTCAGCCACAATTGGATAGGGTATGACTCAAAGTCATGAGGACTGCTTTCCAGGTCCTACTTCCCGGACAATATTTCTGGACATATCCTGGACCAGAATAGAACCCACTGCCTTGAAGGGAAGGACCTAGTCCTGGTAGAACCCCATCAACTTCTGACAAAACAGCCCTTAAGCCCTGAATTATCAACAGCAATACTGAAGTGGTATACTGTGGGCCTTAGATGAGTCTCTAAGACTTGCTGGCTTATGATGAGACTCAGCATATTACCAGCTGTGGTGACGGTGGGGCAAAACTCCTTCTGCTTGAGAAAAGCAGAGGGAAAAGTAAAGGGGACTTTGTCTTGCACCTTAGGCACCAGCTTAGCCACACGGTGGTAGAGCTCTAGGAGGGCCCTTGGAATCCTCAATTACAGGCTTTGGCACTTGGATGGCCATCCTGGACCTGCTCTGAGCCAGAGAGGAGCAGCACACTGCCCAGAAATGTGAGTCCCAGGCTAGGCAGAATTCACCACAAGCTGAATAAAGGGTTCATGGGCCTGAAGGGAACATTCTTGGTAGCCTGGCAGTACTTCCATGGGGCTATGGTGGTGCTGGCAATGGAGTGAACCTCCTGTGCTTGTGGAAAGGGAAAGGAAAAATGGCAAGGACTGCCTTTTATAGTTTGAGTGTCAGCTCAGCCACAGTACAATACAGTATCAGGTAGATGTCTAAGGTTTTTGACTCTAGGCCCCGCTTTCCACATTGTACCTCTGGATGTACCAGGAGCCTGTGGTAATTTGCCACCATGAAGGGAAAGACACAAACTTGGCTGGCATTGCCAGCTGCTGAATGCAGAACCTCCGTGCTTTGAGTGAACCTAGGTGGTAGCCAGGCAGTGATCGCAGTGAGCCTTGGATGAGAAGCAGTGCTCTGCCGGCTTCCTGTCTGACCTAGCACAGACCCAATAATCGTGGCCACGGAAGTGCTTGTATCACCACAAATACAGATCCAAATGGCTTAGAATGAAGACTATTTATTTGGGAGAAAGTCAGGGAAGAGAACTAGAGTCTGTGCCTGGTAATTCAGATATTTCTTCTGAATCTTGTTGAAGACCACCAAGGCAGTACCTCTATGAATCTACAAAGCCCAGCATTACCACGCTTGCGGTGCCCCCAAAGCAGGCTAAGATGATAACACCCAAGTCCTTTTGAATACCTAAAAGGCCTTCTCAAGAAGGATGGGTACAAACAAGCTCAGACTCTTCAATGCTCAGTCACAGATGAGCATTCATCTTGTTATCAAGGACTGGTCCATCTAAGCAAGTCTTCATTTGTAGATCCATCTGGGCAGCCTCATACCCACTTACCATCCCCATATGTGTGTGTAAGGGTCAGGAGCAGGAAACGAAGGGGCCCTCATCTGGGAACAGGAAGGAATATGTTGTTAGGTGTTGGAAATCTGCTGAATCTTTATTACTATTTTTATTATGCTTTAAGTTATGGGATATATGTGCAGAATGTACAGGTTTGTTATTTGAGTATATACATGGCATGGTAATTTGTTGCACCCATTAAGTCTCATCTACATTAGGTATTTCTCCTAATGCTATCCCTTCCCTAGCTCCCAACCCCCCCACAGGCCCTTGTGTATGATGTTCCCCTCCCTGTATCCATGGGTTCTCATTGTTCAACTCCCACTTATGAGTGAGAACATGTGGTATTTGTTTTTCTGTTGCTGTTAGTTTGCTGAGAATGATGGTTTCCAGCTTCATCCATGTCCCTGCAAAGGACATGAACTCATCCTTTTTTATGGCTTCATAGTATTCCATAGTATGTATGTGCCACATTCTCTTTATCCAGTTTATATTGATGGGCATTTTGGTTGGTTCCAAGCGTTTGCTATTATGAACAGTGCTGCAATTAACATGTGTGCATGTGTCATTATAGTAGAAAGATTTATAATCCTCTGGGTATATAACCAGTAATAGGATTGATGGGTCAAATGATATTTCTGATTCTAGATCCTTGAGGAATCACCACACTGTCTTCCACAGTGGTTGAACTAATTTACAATCCCACCAAGAGTGTAAAAGTGTTCCTATTTCTGCATATCCTCTCCAGCATCTGTCATTTCCTAACTTTTTAATGATTGCCATTCTAACTGGATAATATTGTATCTCATTGTGATTTTGATATGCATTTCTCTAATGACCAGTGATGATGAGCTTTATTTCATATATTTATTGGCCGCATAAATGTCTTCTTTTGAAAAGTGTCTCTTCATATCCTTTGTTCACTTGTTTTTTTGTAAATTTATTTAAGATCCTTGTAGATTCTAGATATTAGCCCTTTGTCAGATGAATAGATTGCAAAACTTGTCTCCCATTCTGTAGGTTGCCTGTTCACTCTGATGATAGTTTTGTTTTGTTTTTTAGTCATCATTATTTTTGTTGTTTTGCTCTGCAGAAGCTCTTTATTTTGGCTTTTGTTGCCATTGCTTTTGGTGTTTTGGTCATGGAGTCTTTGCCCATGCCTATGTCCTCAGTGATATTGCCTAGTTTCTTCTAGGGTTTTTATGGTTTTATGTCTTACATTTAAGTCTTCAATCCATCTTAATTTTTATATAAGGTGTAAGGAAAGGGTCCAGTTGCAGTTTTCTGCATGTGGTTAGCTGGTTTTCTCAACACCAATTATTAAATAGGGAATTCTTTCCCCATTGCTTGTTTTGGTCAGTTTATTGAAGATCAGATGGTTGTAGATGTGTGGCATTATTTCTGAAGCTTCTGTTCTGTTCCATTGGTCTGTATATCTGTTTTGGTACCAGGACCATGCTGTTTTGGTTACTGTACACTTGTAGTATAGTTTGAAGGTAGTTAGTGTGATGCCTCCAGCTTTGTTCTTTTGCTTAGGATTATCTTGGATATACAGGCTTATTGTTTGTTTCATATAAAATTTAATGTAGTTTTTTTCTGATTCTGTGAAGAAAGTCAGTGGTAGCTTAATGGGAATAGCACTGGATTACTTTTGGCAGTATGACCATTTTCATGATGCTGATACTTCCTATCCATGAGCATGAATTTTTTTTTATTTGTTTTTGTCCTTTCTTATTTCCTTGAACAGTGGTTTGCAGTTCTTGAAGAGGTCCTTCATGTACCTTGTAAGTTGTATTCCTAGGTATTTTATTCACTTTGTGCAATTGTGAATGGAAGTATACTCATGATTTGGCTCTCTGTCTATTATGGGTGTACAGAAATGCTTGTGATTTTTGCAAATTGATTTTGTATCCTGAGACTTTGCTGAAGTTGTTTATCAGCTTAAGGAGATTTTGAGTTGAGATGATGAGGTTTTCTGAAACTACAATCATGCCATCTACAAACAGAGACAATTTGACTTCCTCTCTTCCTATCCAATACCTTTTATTTCTTTCTCTTGCCTGATTTCCCTGGCCAGCACTTCCAATACTATGTTGAATAGAAGTGGTGAAAGAGGGGATCCTTGTCTTGTGCTGGTTTTCAAAGGGAATGCTTCCAGCTTTTGCTGATTCTGTATAATATTAGCTGTGGGTTTATCATAAATAGCTATTATTTTGAAATACATTCTATCAATATCTAGATTGAGAATTTTTAGCATGAAAGGGGGGTTAAATTTTATTGAAGCCTTTTCTGCATCTACTGAGATAATCATATGGTTTTTGACATTGGTTCTGTTTATGTGATGAATTACATTTATTGATTTGCATATGTTGAAGCAGCCTTGCATTCCAGGGATGAAGCCAACTTGATCATGGCATATATGTTATTTGAGGTGCTGCTGGATTTGGTTTGCCAGTAATTTATTGAGGATTTTTGCATCAATGTTCATCAGAGATATTGGCCTGAAATTTTTTTGTGTCTGCCGGTTTTGGAATCAGGATGATGCAGGCCTCATAAAATGAGTTAGCAAAGAGTCCCTCTTTGTCTACTTTTTGGAATAGTTTCAGAAGGAATGGTACCAGCTTCTCTTTTTACCTCTGGAAGTATTCAACTATGAATCAGCCTGGTCCTGGGTTGTGTTTGGTTGGTAGGCAATTAATTACTTCCCCAATTTCAGAACTTGTTACTTGGCTATTCAGGGATTTGACTTCTTCGTTTAGTCTTGAAAGGGTACATGTATCCATGAAAATATGGGTCATAGAACAAAAAAGTAACAGAAAAATATTAAGAAAAGCCATAAGAAAATGGTCAGACATATTTGGTAGTAATTTGTTATCATACATTGCATTATACCAGACTACTTTATCAACATTGGAAACACCTTAACAGTTGAATGTTTTCAGTAGTCAGTAGGCTTCTTGGTCCAAAGTGAAAACCTGCCATGGCTACTTTGTCTGTGTAACCTAAAATAGAAGGTATATAATAGTAATTAGGCAAAGTTTACCATCTAACTCTAGTTTCATCCATTGTTAGTATTTTATTTGGGAGACCTATGAATGGTTATATTAGATATTAAAAACTTTTGACATTAAATTGATTTCAGAAGTAAGAAAATGAAATTGTCAAGGTTGTTTGGACACATTATATGCCTGTTAAGAAATATGTAGAATGAGGCTAGTTGTGGTAGTTCATGGCTGTAATCTCAGCTATTTAAGAGGCTGAAGTGGGAGGATCATTTGAGGCCAAGAATTGGAGACCAGCCTGGGCAACATAGCAAGATTGTGTCTCTAGAAAAAATAAAATAAATTAGCTGAGGGTGGTGGTCCACATTTGTAGTTCCAGCTACTTGGGAAGCTGA
Organism: Leontopithecus rosalia; assembly: GCA_028533165.1. Lineage (NCBI taxonomy): Eukaryota > Metazoa > Chordata > Mammalia > Primates > Cebidae > Leontopithecus > Leontopithecus rosalia. Next base: position 61,066,627 of record CM052648.1, on the reverse strand, counting down.
GGTGAGAGCATCTCTTGAGCCCAAGAGTTCATGGTTACAGCAAACAATGATTTTGCCACTGCACTCCAGCCTACATGACAGAGCAAGATGTTGTCTCTAATAAAAGAAAAAGAAGAAAAGTACGATGAAGCTAAAATAGCCTGAGTAAAGGCTTTTAATCAAAATGTTGTGAGATTAAGGGAAATTTCTAATTGCTTTTTTGTATGCATGCTTGTAAGTTTTCAGAAATAAAAATGTAAAATTTAGTTTGCATTTATTAATATACACAGACTGCAGTAGTTTATTCATTTCTAGCTTTTCTAAATTGTTGAGGAAGCTTACATATGTAAGCTTGCAAGAGACATGCTAAAAATTGAAAAGAAATCATCAAAGAATATTATTTGGCACAGTAGGTTGGAACATAGATTACACTAAACAAATTCTCAAGCCCCTTTTAAACCTGAAAATCTCTAATTCTTTTCTGTCAAAAGCAGTATGTATCTTTTAATACACTAACCAAATGTTGAATGTTTTTCATTCTAAGTGGCTTGCATCTAGGGCTGAGCGAATACAGATGGAAGTACCTATTTGTTTCAATATTTTATCATGAACTGAACCTAATCAGGCTCTTAATCTAGTGATAAGTGAAAAACCTTTATTCAATGGACTATAATTGGACTCAGATTAATTTTGGTTAGTATTTGTCCCATAAGATATAGGTAGCACCTTCATAATCTCAATTGATGATGCTTACTGGGCAGCCAATTTAAACACTGTATTGATCTTTATATTAATGTGCCCCCAAAAGGAAAACTTATGTGCGTTCAATAATGGATAAGAAAGCAGACTACTTCTAATCCATTATTTCCTAGTGAACAAGGTGACTCAGGTATTACTGAATAGTGAATAGAGAAACATAATAAATACAGAGTTTGGGAAACTAAACTGAATTAAAGGTCTAACACTGATTTTCTAAGAATTATGTTATTATATTTTTAGGGAACACCAAATGGAATAAAATGTAAAAAATAAATACTTGTAAATAAATTAACTTTTTTAACAAACCATAGGATATGACAAAATATGATTTATTGAGAATAGTTTTCCAAGTGATATGTGGATTCCCAGTTTATAACTAAAATGTATAAATAAATCTTAAAATTAGCATATTTTCATCTAAAGATATTTGTGTTGCTATTGTACAAGTGACATGTAAATCATATAGATTGTTTTCTATAAAACTTTTATTCTATCCCTTTAAATCTGTTCAACCTTTTCTCTCTCACTGTGAGCCTTCAAAGAATAACATAAATAAAATTATGTCCCTCAGCTTAAGAATAATCAAGAAATTCTAATAAAAGACTGTGACATAGTTAAATGGAAGGCTGAAGTTTTAATGAGAAGTGAGTTTTGTCTTGATCTGAGTTCAAATATAAAGAATATTACTTAGTAATTAGCTGTATGACCAGGGACAATTTTTGTTTATCTGCAAAATGAACATTCTGGATTAGATGTTTCCAAAGTTCCCTTCTAGTTTTAACATTACATGAAATATGTCTTTCAAAATTTTATGACAAAAATATCAAATTCATTGTATTAATTTTAATTCACTTTTTGTACCCAGACACTCTCCACTTCTTATTCCACTTAATAAATATCTGCTATACCTCTACATTCTCTGTTTTTCTCTCATTCCATCACCTTAGATTATGGTTAACTTCTCTTCAGCTGATGTGACATATCTTTACTTTGAGCTGGTATAAATGATAAAAACTATAGTTTCTAAAGTAATGTATATAAAATGAAAATCACTTTAGATTTCTGATGTGTTAGCAAGTTTGTGTTTGAGCCACAATGTATTTATAATTACAAATTTGACTTATTTCATTCTGATTAAATATTGTTTTTTAGGTAAAATCAAATATCGTCCAGTTCAAAGGCAATCTATGGCCAGTTGTAGTTCTAAAGCTGTTGAGATCTGTATAATCTATTTCTCCCTTTTGTCTTCATATTCCTTGCCATTTTTTACTATTGCAGTACTTTGTTAGGAAAAGTGGGAGCAATTCTCATGCATGAAGGATGCTATATTTACTAGTTTAATATAACATATTCACATCTCACAGAGCAATATATATAGACATTCCAATGCAGATTATGTGCTGAGTCTATCACCCCAACAATGAGGTGGTAAAAGAAGAAAATAATGTCAAGAATTGCAAAGAATCTGAGATTTTACCCTACTTCTAAGAAAACAGGTTATCCTAGATACTAACAGAAAATACAAGACATTTGGTTAGAGATGAACTTTATTACTCACAATATAGCAGACAACATAAGCTTCATGTTTACATTAGTTCTTCTTGTCCATGGGGATGACATGGAACTTTCTGGAGAGATACTATGCACAAAGTGAGTTTCAGTCACGGCAGAACATTCCTGAGCTTAGACAATTTATTTTCTTTTTTCTTTTTTTTTTAAAAAAAAATTTCAATAGGTTTTTGGGGAAGGGATACTATTTGGTTACATGGATAAGTTCTTTAGTGGCAATTTCTGAGATTCTGGTACAGCCACCAACCAAGCAGTGTACACGGTACCCAACTCGTTATCTTTTATATCACATCCCATTCCTGCCTTTTCCTCTGAGTTCTCAGGTCCACCGAATCATTCATATTGCATTTGCATCCTCACAGCTTAGCTCCCACTAATGAGTGAGAATATGCTATGTTTGGTTTCCCATTCCTGAATTATTTCTCTTAGAATAATAATGAATTTTGCTTTATATGTTACCTGATGCTTCTGCCTCACAGCTCTTAAAATTCTTTCCTTTGTGTTGATGTTAGGTAACCTGATGACTATATGCTTATATGATCTTTTATCAATAAATTTTTCTGGTGTTCTTTGAGCTTCTTGAATTTGTACGTCTAGATTTCTAGCAAGGCCTGGGAAGCTTTCCTTGATTATTCCCTAAAATATACTTTCCAGACATTTATATTTTTCTTCTTGGGAATACCAATTATTCTTAGATTTATACACTTAACATAGTCCTAAACTTCTTGAATGCTTTGTTCATAATTTTTTATTCTTTTTTCTTTGTCTTTGAGAGAGTAAGTTAATTCAAAAGCCTTGTCTTCAAACTCTGAAAATCTTTCTTCTGCTTGTTTGATTCTGTTGCTGAGAATTTCCAGTACATTTTGCATTTTTTATGTCCTTGATTTCAAGTAGTCATGATTGTTTTTATTTATGCTCTATTTCTTTTCTTTAATTGCATTTTAGGTTTGGGTACATGTGAAGAACATGCAAGATAGTTGCATAGGTACACGTGTGGCAGTGTGATTTGCTGCCTTCCTCCCCTTCACCTGTATCTGGCATTTCGCCCCATGCTATCTCTCCCCAACTCCCCACCTCCCACTGTCCCTCCCCTATTCCCCCCAACAGACCCCAGTGTGTCGTGCTCCCCTCCCTGTGTCCATGTGTTCTCATTGTTCAACACCTACCTATGAGTGAGAACATGTGGTATTTCATTTTCTGTTCTTGTGTCAGTTTACTCTATTTCACTGAAGATTTTTCCTTTTGCATTCTGTATCATGTTTTTCATTTCTTTAAGTTGGACTTTACTTTTCCCTGGTGCCTCCTTGATTAGCTTAATAATCGACCATCTGAATTCCTTTTCTGACAATTCAGAGATTTCGCCTTCGTTTAGATCCATTGTTGGTAAGCTGGTGTGATCTTTTGTAGGTGTTAAACTTGTTTTGTCATATTACCAGAATTATTTTTCTGGTCCCTTCTCATTTGGGTAGACTTTCAGAAGGAAGATCTGGGATTCAAGGGCTGCTGTACAAATTCTTTTGTCCCATGGGGTGCTCCCTTGATGTGGTGTTCTCCTTCTTCCCCTAGGGATGGGGTTTACAAGAGGCAAACTGCAGTGACTGTTTTGTATTTTTTTTTTCTTTTTCCTTCTGGGTCTAGCCACCCAACATAACTAATGGGCTCCAGCCTGGTACTGAGGAGTGTCTGTGGAGTCCCATGTTGTAATCCATCTCCAGGTCTGTCAGCCATGGATACCAGCACCTGCTGTGGTGGAGGTAGCAGGGTAGTGAAGTGTATTCTGTGTATTTCAAGAATTGTGGTACTATAAGGAGGATGCACACTTGCCCTAGGGTCACCTGGCAAGTATTCGGATTTCTCAGGTGGTGGCCAGGACCATAGAGCTCCAAAAGATTAAGTCATTTGTCTTCAGCAACCATGGGTGGCAGAGAAAGACCACCTTGTGGGGGTAGCAATAGGCGTGTCTGAGCTCAGACTCTCCTTGGGCTGGCTTGCTGCAGCTTCTGTGGAAGATGAGGGTGTGGTCCCAGGCCAATGGATTTATTTCCCCAGGAAGATGATGACTGCCTCTGCTGAGTCATAAAGGTTATCAAGGAAGTAGGGGAAAGCCAGCAGTTACAGGCCTCACCCTGCTCCCACATAGACTGCAATTCTAAAGGCCAATCTCACTCTCACCATGCCCCCACGGCAGCACCAAGTCAATTTCTCGGCAGCCAGTGAGCAGGGCTGAGAGCTTGCTCCAGATCACTAGCCTCCCCACTGAGAAAGCAAGCATACTCAAAGTTTTTCCGCATCTCAGGGAGTCTGCAACTGTAATTCAGTTCCGTCGAAGTGTCTGTGGATTCTCTTAGCTTTTCTGGTGTGTTTCTCTGGTAATTCTTGGAGCAAAAGTTCACAATGTGAGTCTCCACATGCTTCTTTGTCTCTCTAGGTAGGAGCCGCAGGCTAGACCTGCTTCCTAGTCATCATTTTAATCTCAGAAAATTCATATCTTTTAAAGAAGTTTCTAACAAATCTTTTAGCCGTTTGTCACAAATGAATGTATTATCTTTATTATGTTAGCAAGCATATCTGCCACTATTCAGGACAGAGACACTGTCTCCATTTCCCAAGGCAGTTTGCTTGAAAATACATACATGTATGCACAGAGAAATGTGACAGACCTATGGAAAGCTGTCCTCTAACAACTCTAATGGTTAATATTTAGTGAAATCTCATATCTCTCAATAGCATAAGTCAATCAACTTTTCCAAGTATAGTATAAGTAAAGCATCAGGAAGAGGCTAGGAGTGTACACTTTTGAATTCTTGTATTCAAAAGAAAACATCTGTTTTATGCATAGAAACTACTCTCCAGAAAATTTAGGGAATCTTTAAGGAGTTGGAAATGTTTAACCTGAAGAAAGTATTATTTTTAGTATTTCGTGTAGTATATTTTTACAAAATGTTTGGGTGAATATAGAGTGGAGAGTCACCTTACTCTATCTTGCGGTTTGTTAGAGTTTACTAGAGAAACAGAACCAATAGGTGATTCATGGAGAAAGAAAGAGACAGAGAATGAGAGAGATAAGAAGAGAGAGAGGGAGCAATATTTATTTTAAGGTATTGGCTCACCTGATTATAGAGGCTGAGAAATTCCAGAATCATCTACTCTTTGCAAGTCAGTGGTGCAGTTCACAGTGCAAGTCAGTGACACAGATCCTAGTTAGACTCCACCAGGGGCAGCAGGGGCAAAAGACAAGTCCTAGCTCAACAAATCAAACAGAGGGATGCCTTGCCCAGCAAGGAGGTAGTCTAGTCACAGTCTGCCATCAGAGGCAGTGCTGAGCTGCCATGGGCTCTGCCCAGCTGCTGTGTGAACTTCCTTGCAGTTTTGTTTACAGAGGTACAGTTAGAACTGCCTGGGTAATAGCGGTCTGCCTCCGAAATGGCGGACTGCCTCGGTAAAGGCGGATTGCCTCAGTAATAGTGGACTGCCTTGGTAATGGCTGATGCCCTTCCCCCCACTGAGCTGGACAATCCTGGGTCCAGCTGCACTTGCTGCAAAACTCTCAATCCAGAGCATTTCAGATTGCTGGTCCTTGTGGGGGAGGAACAGGCTGAGCCAGATCACCTGGCTCCCTGTTTCAACCCTCTTTTTTTCAGTTGAATGGGTGACTCTGACTCCCAGGCATTCCAGGTGCCTGTTGAAATGGCCACCCAGATTTGTGTGAGTTTTTGTGCAGAGACCTACAATAACAAACACCTGGAACCAACCCAAATGCCCATCAATGATAGATTTGACAAGGGAAATGTGGCACATATATGCCATGGAATACTATGCAGCTATTAAAAAACAATTAGTTTGTGTCTTTTGTAGGGACATGGATGAATCTGAAAACCATCATTCTCAGCAAACTGACACAAGAACAGAAAATCAAACACCACACGTTCTCACTCAAAGGCAGGTGTTGAACCATGAGAACACATGGACACAGGGAGGGTAGCATCACACACTAGGGTCTGTTGGTGGGGAGTAGGGGAGGGACAGTTGTGGGTAGGGAGGCTGGGGAGGGATTACAGGGAGAGAAATGCCAGATATAGGTGATGGGGGGATGAAGGCAGCAAACTACATTGCCATGTGTGTACCTATGCAACAATCCTGCATGATCTGCATATGTACCCTGGAACCTAAAGTACAATATGTGTATGTATATATATATTATACATAATATATATAGTACTTTTATATATTTATAATATATAATATACTTTTAATATTTATAATATATAATTATATATTATATATTTATACTTTATGTGTAAAGTACAATATGTATAATATATAATATATATAGTACTTTTATATATTTATAATATATAATATACTTTTAATATTTATAATATATAATTTATATATTTGTAATATATAATATATATATAATCTAACAGAGGGAGTAGATACTCTCTCCCTACATGTCACTGTTCTGTTCAGATTCTCAAAGAATTAGATGATGCTCATACGCATTGGGAGAATATTATTATTTATTCTGTCTACTGATTAAAATGATAATCTCTTCCAGAAAATTTCTCAGAGGTGCACCTAGAAATAATGTTTATCTGGGCATCCAATGATTCTAGTCAGAGTGACACACAGCATTAACTGATACATTTTTGTTCAGTATTGTGTGTTAGGTAAAAAATAAGGAGGACTTTGTGGATAGCAGATAATGTCTTTTGGTTTTTATGTGTGTATCTCATTTAAAGTCCATTACAACCAGATAACTTATGTATTATCTCATTTTGGATTCAGACTTTTTCAGTTGAAAAAAAAAAAAGCCTTATGTATAACATGACCTAATGGGTTTGGGATTTGAATTCAATCTAGGGCAGTTTTTCTCCTAACAGTATATTGCCTAATGAAAGAGAAGAATGCCTCTCTAAAAATTAGTATTCTCAAGAGTAGAACATGAGTCCCCAATCAAGAGAAATTGTTCCTAAGATACTCAAAAGCATAGAAAAACAAGACTGCATCTTTGCTCACATCAAAATATACTTAGCAATACTGACATCTTGTATTGATAAAATACCTCAAATATGGCAATATATCTTATCAGTTATAAGAAAAAAAGTGAACAAAAGTAGATCTCTCCATAAAACAACTGTTTAAGTAAAGCAGTGTAAATGGATAAACACTGATAAGTAATAGCCAGTAATTTATATGTAGCTATTGAAAGACCTTCCTCTACGACTCCTACCTCTCCCGAATGTCTCATCTGAATTTCCTACTGTTTTTTCAGCCCTTCAAATTTATCCTGACTCATCTCACTAATAAGAATGAGAGTTTCCAATTAAATTGCAGCCTCCCACCCTCAACCAATGCTATATGGACAGAAAATTTTAAATGAAAAACTGCATGAAATTTGGTGTCAACAAACATAGTTCTTTTCTTTCTGGAGTTGAAACCACTTCAGTTTCTGAATGTTTTTCTTGCTCTCTCATGTTTTCAAATAGTTACTTTTTATATTTTGTCCGGAGTGTGTATTTTATCTGTCAGAAAGTGAGTAAGACAATATAATCTGCTATTATGTAAGAATTCCCTTGCATATGTTATTTTACAATAGTTATTATAATCGTAGCAAATATACTATTTTATATTCATTTTTCACTTAATTTCATATCTATATTTAAAAATAATATTTCTTTTATCAATTTAGTCAACTATTCCTTTTTAAAGCAATTTTTCTAATATTTAATCATTAGCTTATTTTAAATTTATTCTTATTTATGAAAATAATTTTCTTCACAGAATAGTATTAAAGATTAAAAATGGCACAATGTATTCCCCCTTAGTTTTTATTCCCTGTCAACGTTTTCCCTCCTTACAGCCAGTTCTTTAACTTTTCCAATATAGCTTATTCACATTTATACATGTCCCTGGTTCATGCCACTTGTTGTATTTGAAAACCGCTCTCATCTTGATATTCAGATGAGACTTATCTTTTCATTGAGATTTATTTCAACACTGTATATTTTTAATGAGCTCTTCCTATGAGTAACTCAATTATTTTACTCACTGAATTCACTCATCCTTTTATAATCGTTAAAAACATTTTTTAATCTACTGTTCATAAGAACTGCTTCAGAAATCAGGAAGATTTAATGATTAATAAAACAATATTATTATTTTCAAGAATGTTAGGTCATTATCTGCATATTTGGTGCCATGAGTAACAGAAAATCATGACTTAAGTCGGTTTAAATAAGAATGAAATTATTACATTACATACAAGACAACAGAGTTAGGGTCAGTTATAGATATTTGAAGAGTTTTTAAAAAATTTATTGATAACTTTTAAAACTTTAAAATTTATTGATACATTTTTAGTTATTTCTTTCTAAGAATTGTTTTTTAGTTAAAAAGATGTTTTTTTATGGTAGTTTAATAATGGATGAAAAATTGAGATTAAAGTTAGCTATTTATCTGCCTCTGTTTATTAGCCTATACTTTTTAATTCTTAAAATTACCTTCATAAAACTTTCTTTTTCTCAGATGTGTTTAAAATCATTAGCAAACTACATAAATCAGAATTATTACCTATGACAAAAGCATACCAGGCTGGGTACCATGGTTCATGCCTGTAATCCCAGCACTTTGGGAGGCTGAGGCAGGCAGATCACTTGAGGTCAGGATTTGAGACCAGCCTGGCCAACATGATGAAACCCTGTCTCTACTAAAAAAAAAAAAAATACAAAAAAATAGCCAGGTATGGTAGCACATGCCTGTAATCCCAACTACTCAGGAGGCTGAAGTGGGAGAAAGGTGAAAGTTACAGTAAGCCAAGCTCACTCCATTGCACTCCAGCCTAGAGACAGAGTGGGACTCCATCAAAAGAAGAAAACAGCCTACCATACAGTCAAATATATCCTGTGAAACATATCTTGAAATCATCTCTTCTGAACAGCATTAATTTTAAATAGTCTATCCCTAAAGACATGAAATTTAGTCACTTATTCAAAACATATTATTAAAGCTTGTACTGTGTGTATACTTTAGTATATGTACTGAGCCTAAATAAAGAGACAAAATGCATGTAATAGAGTCAAGATCATCCCCAAACAACTTTGGAAAAGAGAAAGATAGTAAAATACTTTCAGATTTTGATCATGCTGAATTAAATAGTATGAAGCACTCATCATTTTAAAATTCAAAAGAAACTAAAATTTAAATTCAGAATTTAACCCCTGCCTTTTTAATTATTATTTATTTATTTGATTCAGAGTTTCCCTCTGTTGCCCAGGCTGAAGTCCAGTGGCATAATCTAGGCTCACTGTAACCCCCGCCTCCTGGGTTCAAGTGATTCTCCTGCCTCAGCTTCCTAAGTAGCAAGGATTACAGGCAACCACCACCACACCTGGCTAATATTTTATGTTTTTACTAAAGACGGAGTTTCACCATGTTGGCCAGGCTGGTCTTGAACTCCTGGCCTCAAGTGATCTGCCTGCCTTGGCCTCCTGAAGTGCTAGGATTACAGGCATGAACCACTGTGCCTGGTCTATTTTTCTTTATTTTTTTGAGACAGATTCCCACTCTGTTGCCCAGGCTAGAATGCAGTGGCTCAATCTTGGCTCACTGCAAACTCTACCTTTCCAGTTCAAGAGATTCTTATACTTCATTCACCTAACTGGGATTACAGGTGCCCGCCACATTACTGGGCTAATTTTTGTATTTTAAGTAGAGACAGGGTTTCACCATGTTGACTTGACTGGTCTCAAACTCCTGACCTCATTCAGTCCACCTGCCTCAGCCTCCGAAAGTGTTGGGATTACAGGTGTGAGTCACTGTTCGGCTTAACCACTATTTCTTGATAGATACAGTTCTTCGAACATATGCTTATTTAATCTAAAATAGAGACTCAAACTTAAAAATACACTCAAACTATGGTCTTGAATGCTTTACATGTTTTTACGTACATGAGACACTATCTTATATAATACTGTCTAGAATAATATAGCATAAACTGAAATTTTGTTATATCTTTTATTTTCTAATTAGCAGTTATTTCCCTATGACCTATGAAACTTTGAGTAACTTCTGCCTACACATTGGTTATTTTTTTTGCTTTAAGGTAGATATTTCTGTAACAAAGTAAGACCTCACATTAATCCCTATAATCAGACAAAACTTAAAAAATAAAACAACCACAGAAAATAGAAGTAAAATAAAACTAAATATATAGTGTTCTATCCATTGTAGACACTTATTTCAATTTTATTTACAGATGATTGGCTGAAAACTCTTCTAGTGAAAAATAAGTCAATAGAGTCTAGCTTCTTTCTAATTACACTAGTTACAATGAGTTGGGGAGAGTAAAAATGGTTTCTGAAAAAAATACAAAAAAAACCCAGATAATCCATCTTTACATTAAGGTAATATAGGATATTAAAAGAACAGCTCATCTTAATCAGATTTCTTCAGGACATGAACATTTCCCACATTATACTTTAAATATTTATTTATTTTTATTATACTTTAAGTTCTAGGGTATATGTGCAGAATGTGCAGGTTTGTTATATAGGTATACATGTGCCATGATGGATTGTTGCATCCGTCACCCCATCATCTACATTAGGTATTCTCCTAATGCTATCCCTCCGCTATCTCCCTCCCTCTGCTATTGCTCCCCTAGGCCCCCACCCAGCAACAGCCTCCAGTGTATGATGTTCCCCTCCCCTGTGTCCATGTGATCTCATTGTTCAAGACCCACTTATGAGTGAGAACATGCTGTTTTTGGTTTTCTGTTCTTGTGTCGGTTTGCTGAGAGTGATGGTTTCCAGATTCATCCATATCCCTGCAAAGGACATGAACTCATCCTTTTTTACAACTGTATAGTATTTCTTGGTATACATGTGCCACATTTTCTTTATCTAATCTGTCGTTGATGGGCATTTGGGTTGGTTCCAAGTCTTCGCTATTGTGAACAGTGCCGCAATAAACACACATGTGCACATGTCTTTATAATAGAATGATTTCTAATCCTTTGGGTATATACCCAGTAATGGGATTGTCTAGTCAAATGGTATTTCTAGTTCTAGATCCTTGAGGAATGCCATGCTATCTTTCACAATGTTTGAACTAATTTACACTCCTACCAGCAGTGTAAAAGTGTTCCTATTTCTCCACATCCTCTCCAGCATCTACTTAAACAGATTCCTGCTTTTTGGTGATCACCATTCTAACTGGCATGAGATAGTATCTCAATGTGGTTTTCATTTGCATTTCTCTAATGACCAGTGATGATGAGCTTTTTTTCATATTTGTTGGCTGCATAAATGTCTTCTTTTGAGAAGTGTCTGTTCATATCCTTTGCCCACTTTTTGATGGAGTTGTTTTTTCTTGTAAATTTGTTTAAGTTCGTTGTAGATTCTGGATATTAGCCCTTTGTGAGACGAGTAGATTGCAAAAAGTTTTTCCCATTCTGTTGGTTGCCAGTTCACTCTAATGATAGTTTCTTTTGCTGTGCAGAAGCTCAAGTTTAATTAGATTCCATTTGTCTATTTTGGCTTTTGTTGCAATTGCTTTTGGTATTTTAGTCATGAAGTTCTTGCCCATGCCTATGTTCTGAATATTATTGCCTAGGTTTTCTTCTGGGGTTTTTATGGTGTTAGATATATGTAGAAAGATGAAACTGGATCCATTCCTTACCCCTTATATAAAAATTAACTCCAGATGGATTAAAGATTTATACTTTAAATATTTATTAGCCAATGTTTAGAAAAAAACAATTTATGTATATTAGTAAAACTATACCAAGAAATCTTCATTAGTGTCAGGCACTATGTACCTAGTTGGTAAGCATCCCTCCTCAGCCTACATCTCACAGACATGGAGCAGATAGGTGATGTTCAATCACACTAGAGTAGAGTCCTGTCATGTTTTCTGAGCTCTTTTTTTTAATGACTTAGTAAGTTTGGTACATTGCTGATATTTTCTTTGATACATTCATAAGTTTTTATCTCTCATAAGTTGTAATTATAGATATTCCTTGAATATCTCGGTTGTATTTTTTTAAAATGAGACTTTTTAATACCACTTTTAAGTTCACAGAAACATTGAGAAGTTAGAGATTTCCCATATATTCCTTATTCCCATACACACATGGCCTCTCGTGTTACCAACATCCTTCTCCAAAATGGTAGATATGTTGCTGTTGACAAACCTACACTGACATATCATATTACTTAAAGTCCTTAGTTTACATTAGGGTTCACTGTTGGTGCTGTACATTTCACAGACTTGCACAAGTGTATGACATATATCCACCATTTTATTAATAGATTCCGATAGTTTCACAGCCCTAAAAATCACCAATGCTTTGCCTGTTCATTCCTCCCTTATCTATCTCTTAGCAGCCACTGATATTTTTACTATTTCCAGTTTTGACTTTGCCATAATGTTATATAGCTAGAATTGTACAGTATCTAACATTCTCAGACTGACATCTATCACTTAGTAATACACATTTAAGTTTTTTTCTTGTCTTTTCATGACTTGGTAGCACACTTCTCTTTAACAATGAATAACATTCTATTGTGTGGATATACTCTTATTTACCCGTTTGCCTACTGAAGGAGTCCTTGGCTATTTCCAAGTTTTAGCAATTATGCATAAAGCTGCTATAAGCATCCCTGTGCAAATTTTTATGTGGACATGAGTTTTCAATGACTCTGGGAAAATATTGAGGGCATAATTGCTCTGTGTTTAGTTTTGTAAGAAACTGCTAAACTAACTTTCAAAGTGGCTGTTCCATTTTGTATTCTTACCAGAAAGGGAGGAGAATTTTTGTGGAATTCTCCTTATCCCTGCCAGCATTAGACATTATCAGTCTTCCAAATTCTGTCCATTCTAATAAATATGAGTATCTTATTGTTTAAATTTGCATTTCTTAGACGTACATTTTTCGCTTTTGATATTCAGTCTCCTTTATGCATGTTCAGGAACAGAACCACAAATTCCCAGAACCAATTATGAGTGCCGGCATTTGGGACTTGAGGGAGATACAAGGAAGTAATAACAAAAACCACCCTTCAAAAATCTTGTGTTGTCTTTTGTTAGCTGAGGAAAAAAAATGCTTTTTTCTTTGGCCTTGTTCATGGTTGGGTAGTATAGCACACTTCTCTCTCATATAGGAGCTATTTTGATTTTTAAATTGACACAATTATAAGATCATTAAGAAAACTTCTATCATACAGAAAATGTGTTGGCTTTTTAATATTTGATAAAAAGCTTTAGCAACAGGTGACATAATGGAGTCTGAAGACTGAATACATCATGAAAAAGTACAGACTCATATACAACTTTAAGAAAAGTAAGGCTTCTGATCTCCCAAAACATAAATTCCAGTGAAAGACATTGCACAGTGGAATTTACCCTCTGGTCGTAATTCTTTCAATGACTCAATAATCATTCATGGAACACATGCTATGAAAAGTACTCTGCTAACTTGTGGGAATAGATAATTAAGCTATGGTTCTTGCCTTCAGAGATCTCATGGTTGAGTAGACTGTGCAAGCTAAGTGCAGTATAGTAAAGTGATTGTTATTTTACTGATCTCCTTTCCATATAAAGTGCATATAAAGCAAATTTTCAGAAGTCATCAAAGTAGAGAGTCTGAGGCCAGATTCCATCTGAAGTATTTCTTGTAATAATACTGAAAAATTTAGATACACTGAAAATATGGGTAATTATGTCTGTTTTCACTAACATGGAAAACAGACCTAAATTACATATAAAAAAGGTTACAGATTTTGAATCATACATTAAAAACTTTAATTGTGAGCCATGTATGTTGTGTAAAAAAATGCTTACTGTTGATGTTTTCTCATCTGTACTGAATTTAAAATATTATCCATTCCAGCTTGTACCTCTAGAGATGCAGTAGAAAGTTCCATTGTTCTGTAAGGTGTGGTAAACTAAACAGGCTTATTTCTACAGGAAGATAAGCTGCTTTGCATTATAAGCTTTCCCATAAACAAGCACATCTGCTGACAAATGGCATTTTCTACAAAAATAAAATTGAAGGTAGTGTCTGCCCCAGATATGTGAAGAAAAGAATTATTCTCTGGAAATTAACTGAAATATATATTGTTAGAAGCATTTTTTCAACGTATTCTCTTTACTCTTTCCCATGGTTTTAAAAAATACTATTTTTTTATGTATTTAATGGAAACATGCAGTCTAATAAAATCAATAGTAATTAGTTTAATGAATAGTAAACAGAGAAAGTGATAAAATGTTATTAGAAAACAGAAAAGTGTTTACAGAATTTTATTTTTGTTTTATAAACATAATACATGTACATTGTACAAAAATATGAAAAGAAATAGCAATCAAATCTAATGATTCTATTATTTAAATATAATGAATTTCAAAAATTTTTTAGTAAAATTTATAATAGAAGCTAATGTTATTTAATATTTAGAAATTTAGCAGCAAATGTGAAATTTTGGAATAAACAAATAATTAAACTCCTGGTAGAATTGTAGTTCTAAAAAATATTTTTGAGAAACCATATGGAAATATTATAAAGCATGTATTTATGCCTATTAAATCAGTTATGCTTCCTCTAATAATTTACCATAAAGAAATGTTTTCTTTTTTTTTTTTTAACTGCTTTATTTTTATTTTATTTTTTTTAATTTTTATTGCATTTTAGGTTTTGGGGTACATGTGCAGAACATGCAAGATAGTTGCATAGGTACACATGTGGCAGTGTGTTTTGCTGCCTTCTGCCCCCTCACCCATATTTGGCATTTCTCCCCATGCCATCCCTCCCCTGCTCCCCCCCCGCTGTCCCTCCCCTATTTCCCCCAATAGACCTCAGTGTGTGGTGCTCCCCTCCCTATGTCCATGTGTT
>CM052648.1:61007497-61050928 GCA_028533165.1 Leontopithecus rosalia | reverse complement strand
GGCTCACGCCTGTAATCCCAGCACTTTGGGAGGCTGAGGCAGGTGGATCACAAGGTCAAGAGATCGAGACCATCCTGGTCAACAAGGTGAAACCCTGTCTCTACTAAAAATACAAAAATTAGCTGGGCATGGTGGTGTGTGCCTGTAGTCCCAGCTACTTGGGAGGCTGAGGCAGGAGAATTGCTTGAACCCAGAAGGCAGAGGTTGCCGTGAGTCGAGATCGTGCCATTGCACTCCAGTCTGGGTAACAACAGCGAAACTCCATCTCAAAAAAAAAATTAGTTTACATAATTTATGTATATTCCATTGGACTAAACTCCATACAGTCTTTACACCCAATTAGAAGAGAGTACTTACTGATTCATGAAACAGATGTGTTAAAAAATTCCAGTTAATAAACAATAAGAAGTTCTAAACTGGTAACAAATATGTATATGCTTTTCTTTCTATAGTAGGGGGTAAGATGGATATCTGCTATTTTGGTGGCATATTTTTATATTTTTCCCTCTGGGTAAGATGGATATCTGCTATTTTGGTGGCTTATTTTTGTATTTTTCCCTCTGAATATTTTTGTGTTTCCACATTTGCTTTACAGAACAAATATCACTTTCTTTAATTCAAAAATAACAACATTATCATTAAGGGAATATGAAACAGAGGAAGAAATGAAAAATTATTTGCATCATTCTCATCAGAATATTCATCAAGTATTTCCTACTAAACCAACAATTAGGTATGGACAGATATCATATGAAGATATCATTCAAGGCCAGGCACAGTGATTTGCATTTTTAATCCCTGCACTTTGGGAGGTCGAGGGGAGTGAATCATTTGGGACCAGAAGTTGGAGACCAGCATGTACGACATGGTAAAACCCTGTGTCTACTAAAAAATACAAAAACCAGATGTACCTGTAGTCACACCTGCTTGGGAGGCTGAGGCAGGAGAATCGCTTGAACCTGGGAAGCAGAGGTTGAAGTAAGCCGAGATTGCACCTGTGCACTCAAGCCTGAGCAACAGAGCAAGACTCTGTCTCAAAAAAATAAGAAAGAAAGGAGTATCCAAGGATCTTCTAAGTCTTGCTTTATATGTAAGACATAACATAAAATTTATAAAAATTTGCAAATATCACAAATATTAAAATAGTTTAAAAACTTCAGAATATTTTCCATTGCCTGCTTTTTGATAGATTCACTAGGAAGGAATTATTAAAACATTTGTTCCATATTGCAACATTTTTTAAAAAACACAAAATTAAATGTAAAATCAAGAATGGCCAATTTTATTCTCCTTCTATCCCCTTTCTTCCCATTTATCTGCTGTACTAAAGCAATCTAGGACTTTTCAAGTCTTACACAACATTAAAATTGAAATGTAACTATTATGCCATAGAAATCACCATTTTAGGTGGACAATTCACTGGTTTATAGTAAATTAAGAAACTTGTGAAACCATGACCAATCTAATTTCCAAACATGTTCAACACCTTCCCAAAAAAATCTCTGTATCTATTAGCAGACATTTTTCACCCCTAGTCCCTGGTAACCAATAGTAGACATATTCTTCACAGATTTGCCTATTTGGAACATTTTCTATAAAATGGAATCATTCAGTATATGGCCTTCTATGTCTGCCTTCATTCACTTAACATAATGTTTTCAATGTTTATTCATATTGTAGCATGTATTAGTATTCATTCCTTTTTATATCTGAATAATGTTCCATGTATGGATATACCAAACTTATTTAGTCATTTATCAATTGATGAATATTTGTGTTGGTACAAGTATTTGGCTGTTATAACACAACTATTAAAAAAAGGAAGAAAAAAATAGCATTTTCTATTTCATGTGTCTCAAGGCACACATGAACACACTGATGTCTGTTGGTAGTCTGATTGAGAATACATTAAATTTACAGATATATTTTGCAAAAATGAACATCTTCACAATGTTGAAACTTCCTTAATCTTTTTTTTCTACAGCTGTTCTACTTCTGACGTATTTACTTTGATAACACAATTTGTTAGCTGAGTTTTCCACCCCACTTTTCTCAAAATGGAAACACACAAGTTGTAATGTTTCCAAATGCTATCTCACAATCTTCACGCTTGGGGAAAAATTTGATTAATATTCAGATATGTTACTCCCATATTTTTAAACCTGGCTTTATTAGTTTCCAGAATTAATTGTTCATGAATGTATTTCTAATAGTACCTTTGTTATCGAAGTTTCTCATTCTGCTGGATGCCTGTAAATTTCTTTATGATTTATGTTCAATAATGAAGCCATTTCAAAATGGACTCGACAGCAGTTATTCCTGAGCAATATTCCTATTTACATAATTTGATCTGTAAGTTTGACTTTTCTTGTCTGTCTTTTTTTTTTTTTTTTGAGACAGAGTTTCACTCTTGTTACCCAGGAGTGCAATGGCACGATCTGGGCTCACCGCAGCCTCCACCTCCTGGGTTCAGGCAATGCTCCTGCCTCAGCCTCCTGAGTAGCTGGGATTACAGGCACGTGCCACCATGCCCAGCTAATTTTTTGTATTTCTAGTAGAGACGGGGTTTCACCATGTTAACCAGGATGGTCTCAATTTCTTTGACCTCGTGATCCACCCACCTCAGCCTCCCAAATGGCTGGGATTACAGGCTTGAGCCACCGTGCCTGGCCGACTTTTCTCGTCTTTCATGAGAATTTTCCTAGATTACCTCCTTTTAACACTTTGTTACATTTTCCACTGAGATAATATCTATTATTCTTATGTCTATAACATCTATATATCTCTTGTAGTATTATCTTCCTTACTTTAATTGATACTTTTCCCCCATCTTTCACTGTGATGATATCAGTGCCCATCAGTTTTAAGTAAACACCTATTGATTTCTGTGCTCCTGCTGTTCTTAGGTGCCTCAGGGGTTGGTGGTCGTCCTTTGCTTCTTCGCACATGGGTATGTGCATGGCTTGTGAGTACTAGTACTTTTTCCTATAGTTGTATTTTGGAAATGCATAGTCCTTTTCTGATTGTTTGATTTAACCTAATTCCCTTTCTTTAAGTAGGAAATCTTTCTTTTTCCTTCTCTATGAAAAAAAAGTCACTTGTCTATTTGATTAAGCAGAAATAAAATAAGCAGCACAGGAACAATTTTAAAGTCCAAAGAGACACCAACTTTGTTTCAAGGCTGTAGTAGCTGATACAGCATCTGCTAACTTCCTCAGCCTTCTCTGTGAACCACAGTGACACCTTCAGAAGTCTGCTAGCTAACACGGGAGTTTTATTTTTTTAAAAAAAAACCACTTTTCCATTGATTGTTCACCTGCTCCTTGCCTGTCATATGTCACAAGTGACCTGCGATAGTAACATTTCAGATTCAAGTGAAAGCCAGAAGCGAAAAACAAAAACCAACTTTTGCTTAAAGATTTATGGGAAAAGCTTCATTCCACCCATTCAGTGAATTGATGGGATTCACACCACCACAGCAATGCCTATTTACAAGTATCAAAGGCAGTCAGCACTAAGGAAACAAGTATCAGGGAAACTAACACACAAGAAAAAGGAAGATGGCAGTCAACAGGGCAGACTGGCTTGTAGCATGGTTTCTGTGTCCAGGAAGAGTTAATCTGATGGTGCATATTCCCTCATATCTTGTCTGTCTTAGACAAATACAAATTAAGAGACTTAACTTGGCTATTTTAACATGAGGCCACATGCCCATGTTAATACTCCCAATTCTGTGCTTGCTTTTCTTAAATAGAAAAATAAAATAAAAGTCCACTGGGACATTGCTCTACGATTAAAAATTAAAGCATTTTTGATGACTGGGCTTGCAAGATTTATAAAATATACTTACAACCCTCCCACCCACCCAAGTATACCTAATAGGCTAGTTAAAAATAACACTCCTTACCCCCCACCTCACCTGCATTGATTTTAGGAGAAAAGGAAAAAAAGAAATCTTATCACCCTAAAAACAAAAAATAAAAAAAGAAATGTTTAAACAAAAAAGTTCCCTATCCCCATATTGCAGGGTGTATGATTGGGCTGTGGCTCTCTGTTTTGGTGCCCCAGAGTGCAAACCTTTAAGAGGAGGAGACAGGTGGGCAAGTCAGGTGGGAGCATCAGCTCTAATCTCATGGAAGCATCTAGGGTTGCATGTTACAGCTCTCGAAGGCCCAGTGGGTGTGTGTCACAGTGTCCTCTTTCAGCTTAGTTGTCTGCAGGCAGCTCGTGCTAATCAACTCAATTGGACCCTCTGTCTTTTTGCAAGGACAGAAGGCTTTCTTTATCTCCAAGTTCATGCTCTAGTATACCGAGAAAACTCAGATTACACGTGGGCTTGGAGAATGAGTGCAGGGTTTTACTGAGTGGTGGAAGAGGATCTCAGCAGATGGATGGGATGCCAGAAGGGGGATGGAGTGAGAAAGTAGTCTTCCCCTGAAGCTGGGCCTCTCAGTAGCCTGGCTCTCCTTTCACTGCCCTTGGCTCCACGTTGTTCCATCATCAATCCCCTTCAGGTGTCTGTTGGTGTGCTCTTCTGCCTGTGTGTTCCTCTTGACATCCAGCCATTGTGTGTGTACCCACTAGGGTCTCGGGGTTTGTATAGGCACAGAATAGGGGTCATGGCAGGCCAGACTGGTTTTCGAAAATGCAACATTTGGGTGTGAAAGCAAGAGGGCCTGTCTTCACTTAGGTCTGTTCACCCAGGCCCAAGGGTGGAGCCCTTGCCAAGGACCCTGCCCTTCTCTACCCAGCACTTCCCTGCCCACCTCCACTATCAATGTGAAAAATCTTCCTCTGAAGAAACACAACTACATAGACTGCTAGAAACATAGAGAACTATCACAGAGCTGGTTAATTAAACAAAGTAAATACTTTGCTACACACATCAATATTCAGTCAGTGTTTCTCCACGATAGAGTCTTGAGTTTGTAATACAATCATTAAGAGAAGGTCTAAAATTATGTAGACATAAAATACTTTCAGAATCATTAGTGATTAAATGATGATAGAAAAGATTCTACTAGGTGAGCGTGTTAAGCCATAATATCAATTTTAGAAATAGGTATCTTTGAGATGTTAATATTTTTTTCACCATGACATTTAGAAACCCAACTCATGGTAATGACAGTGATCTTAAGATCTTCCAGTCTTCTAACCAAACCAAAAATTAATTAGGGAATATGAGAGACAGGAGGGTTAATACAGTTTATCCTGGGAATGTGCTTCTCAACTTTGTCTTGTATTTAATAAACAAGTAAAGAAAAAAAACCTTCATATAACTATTAGTAGAAAATAAATGAAAGAGCAAACAAAAGGCAACACACACTTCTCCAATCACTGCTCAGTAAAAACAGTGATTGTTCCAATATCATGGTGTTGAACATTGTGCTGGGTCGAGAAAGCTACAAATAAAATCAAGAAGTCAAAGCCTTCTTATTCCCTTCAAATATCTGATCCTTCCAACTAGACCCTTACAATTGCTCCTAAGAGAGATTTCTTTGCAGACATTCAAAATATAGATAAAATATTTTACTCTTGTAGAACAAAAGACACGTAGAGGCTTTGTTAGTAGTTAAGTATACCAGTAGGCCAGATTAACTAGTAGTTTTATAATATTGAACAACATAATTATATACATAATTCTTTTGGGTGAGGGGGAGAAACCGGAATGGTAAGAACTGATTGGATTTATGATTACAGTTGCCTCCCATTTTTCTCTTTCAAAGTTAATCAAACATTTTTCCTGGGAGAAATAAGCTCTAGAATTATGATAACATTTCTTCTCGAGGTAGCTTCCTGCTCCCACACAGTTCCCAATAGATTAATACTACTCTTTTTGAGACCTGTCAGATGCTAACAGGAAACAGATTACTCATCACAAGCGAGGTGGAAACTCAACAAAAGTAGTCAGTGTGGTCTGGAGTGTTGTGTCCTGTGACCTTGGGCTGCAGGATATCAGAGAAGACTGTAGACCTCAGAAGGGCCTGGTTGTATGATACCACCTATAAGAGTTGGGCTTTTATGGAGCCCCAGACTGTTGGAAACTCATTAATAGTTAAGTGGAGGGCCGGACACGGTGGCTCAAGCCTGTAATCCCAGCACTTTGGGAGTCCGAGGCGGGTGGATCACGAGGTCAAGAGATAGAGACCATTCTGGTCAACATGGTGAAACCCCGTCTCTACTAAAAATACAAAAATAATTAGCCAGGCAAGGTGGCACGTGCCTGTAATCCCAGCTATACAGGAGGCTGAGGCAGGAGAATTGCCTGAACCCAGGAGGCGGAGGTTGCGGTGAGCCAAGATCACGCCATTGCACTCCAGCCTGGGTAAGAAGAGCGAAACTCCATCTCAAAAAAAAAAGTTAAGTGGAAAATCTTAAAACCTACCATCACTGCTGACTTCCCAGAATACGTCTTTCACTCTTGAAGGTTAGGTTTTCTGTTGTTGTTATTACACAACTGTAATTGAATTAATTATGTACGATTAGCTTTTTGAAGAAGGCAGAAGGTTAATTTTCAATGTTGCAGTTGCTTTAAAGTTTTCTCCTTTCCTTTTTTATACTTTGGTTCATGATGATGTCACTGGAAATAAAATTTTAAGTCTTGGCACAGTGGCTCATACCTGTAATCCCAGCACTTTGGGAGACCAAGGCAGGTGGATCACTGGAGATCAGGAGTTCCAGACTAGCCTACCCAGCATGGTGAAACCCTGTCTCAACTAAAAACACAAAAATTAGCTAGGCATGGGGGCACATGCCTGTAATCCCAGCTACCTGGGAGGCTGAAACAAGATAATCATTTATACCTGGGAGGCAGAGGTTTTAGTGAGCCAAGATTGTGCCTCTGCATTCCAGCCTGGGCAACAAAGCAAGATCTGTCTTTAAAAAAAAAAAGATTTTCAACAATTCATTGTGCTCCTTAAAACAGGGTATAGTTTCTAACCAATTCTGAAAACAGTCTCAGATTGTTTCTTCCATCCCCATTCTATTCTCTGGTTACATATTTAATTAAACAGTGTTAGTGCTTCTCCTTTGGTAATCAATTTATCCCAACTTCTCTCATAGTTTCTGTCTCTCTGAGCTGCATTCTTTTTTTTAAAATTTAATTTTATAATTGAAATCTTACTATCTCATACTCCTCTCAAAATGTCCGACTTTCTCATAAATGTAGCTTATCTATCATAGAAAGCATCACTGAATTTAATATTTTAGTGATTGCATTTTTAAAAAAATGTCATTTTGATATATTTTTTTTTATAACTTCAAATGTTGTCCATTATTTAAATATTTTAAATATATTGATCTTGCATACTGCTTCTTAACAGTTCACTATCTGCTCTCTGTGTACATCTTAAGCTTTTTTTTCTGTTTCTCTCAAATCTTATAGGAGGCTATTTCCTCATCTGTTTATGAAGTGTAAAAATGAGCTATATGTTTGAGCTTGAACTTTAGGTATCTGTTTGTTGTTCCATTTATTATTGACCTTTATGTTTAGAATACTACTTGTATCACTATTTAGTGATTTGTTAATTTTAGACATTTAACTCTATCTCCTATGGTGGGTCATCCAAACTTGGCTGTCATAGCCAGTTCCATTTTTATCCAACAATCGGTAAAAAATTAATTAGATTTTAATTTAGATTGAATTTACTTTCTGTATTTACATTATGATGACTTAGTAACTATTGACTTGAATATCCCTGATTTATAAAGGAAGTATGCTTGTTGTCCTTACACTTTAAATATCTTTTAATCACAGTGTTCTGAACTGTTATATCGAAGCATGAGGGATACTAGACTCTGTGAAGAATTTTTTCAAAGCAGAGAATTCTACTGAAGTCAAGAAAGAACAGAATGAAGGATGTGGCTTAAAGTGTATGTTCTATGAAGAATGGAGACAATGGAGAAGCTGTTGATACAGTAAACAAAACAAAACAGAAAACCAGGCAAATGAAAGAGCTGTCTGTTCTGGTAAAGCATCACCATCTGGGTGGGAGAAAGATGTGTGTCATGAGCCAAGGCTAATTCATTTGAATCAGTAGTACAATGTGTGAAAATACGGTAAGAAAATGACTCAATGCTTAACTTCAGCATTTTATATGCTTAATAAAAAATACTATTAGAATTAAAACTGATACATGTCTTTCTAATATGAGAAACTATATACAAATACACATACAAATGCACATACAAACATATATCATCAATAAAAGTGACTGTATTATTTCCTTTTAAAAATATGGAAAGGTCAATCAATAGCAATTTCAGTTAAAAGCTAGAAAATAGATGTAAAAATCAGAAAATCTTAATAAAGAGAATAACCAGTGGTATGATTAAAAACAAAGGTTTGTTGTTTTATGATACATAACTCAAAATGCTTTTCCTAACAAATAGAAAACTAGGTTAAAAGTAGGACACCTCCATTCCTCCAGATGAGTTATGTGTTAGTCTGAAGTAAGAAGTACGGAAAGCCTAATTGCTCTATATGATATAAAGCAAGAAAAGTTTAAACTGTTTGAGGAAAGATGGGAACTTGGAGAGAGAGAGAGAGAGAAGAAAGGGACCAGCACCATGAAATTTTACATAGGAGAAGCAGGGAGCAGATGACATCTCTGTGAGGCAGAGAGCAGCACAAAAAGAACTTGAGAAGAAAACAATGGAAAATAGATGACCTTCCCACTGTTTACCAAGGAGCGTACTGTGCATTTCTCATGGTCACTTACAGTATGTTTATCTAATTTATGATCTTTATTAAATATTCTCTGTGTGTGTTTGAAAATAGAAACTTTGAAAGCAAATTAGTACATATCAGATGTCTGTATCTGAGTCAGTGGTTCTGAAACAGTATAATTTTTTCCCCTGGAGAACGTCTGAGAATGTCTTCGGGTTCTGTTGGTTGTCACAGTAGGGTGACAGGGAGTCCAGGGATGACTAGAGGGAGGAAAGGAAGGAAAAAACTACCTGATGCAAAATGTCAATAGTGATGATGTGGATAAAATCTGGCCCAAATTATTGGATGTAAAAGCAAAACTATTATACAGAAAAGCAAATTATGAACAAGGGAGGTTCCTGGTATAAGAAAACAACTTAGCAAAAATTCCTGGGAATTCTGGATATACATAAAACTCAAAGAACTAAGAGATATCCTCACTTATCCTCAAAGGATGTGAGTTTACCAAGTTCCAGGACAGGCATGTCTCCAAGGACATATCAGTTTCTTCTCTAGGAAAGAAAAAGGTTAGTCATACATTTATTAATTTTAGAGCCAAAGAGATTAGGGAACAAAGAATCAACTCCAAAGAGCCGCTTGATTTTCACTCTCTAATAAAAATGGAAAGACATGTATGAACTAATGACTTGAGAAATCCCAGTAACGCACATGTGGTTATGATTTCAGTAAGCAGGGATTTACTCATACCACTAGCATGCTGACTGTCCAAGATATAGGACTGTCATGCTTTAAAGAGCAGTTTCCTGATGAAACAAAACACTCACCTGGACAGAGAACCTCAGTCGCAGACCCAGGTCTGTCTGTCCATCAGCACTGTCCCCAGACAGCTTGGATTCTAGGATCTCTGAAGCTTATCACAAATACAAATTCAGTGTGGTTCTGACAGCGTCTTAGTGCTGAGTGCCAATAGGAAGAGCTCAGGTAGCTCCTATTGAAAAGATAAGAAAATAATTTTAATGTTTTCAGCCTGTGGGGGAAGAAAAGGGTAAGGGACAAAAAGACCCACTAAAAATAGTTAAATTAGTCCATTTCTTCCAGGTTTACTTGTTTATGTGCATAGAGTTGTTTGTAGTAATATCTGATGGTGGTTTGTATTTCTGTGGAGTCTGTAGTGATATCCCCTTTATCGTTTTTTATTGCATCAATTTGATTGTTCTCCCTTTTCTTTTTAATTAATCTGGCTAGTGGTCTATTTTATTGATCTTTTTAAAAAGCCAGCTCCTGGATTTACGGATTTTTGGAAGGGTCTTTTTGTGTCTCTATCTCCTTCAATTCTGCTCTGATCTTAGTAATTTCTTATCTTCTGCTAGCTTTTTTATTTAAATTTTGCTCCGTTTGCTCTTTCAATTTTGATGATAGGGCATCGATTTTAGATCTTTCCTTTCTTCATGTGGGCATTTATTACTTGACACTTACACCCTCCCAAGCCTAAACCAGGAAGAAGTCAAAACCCTGATTAGACCAGTAACAAGGGCTGAAGTTGAGGCAGCAATAGCTTACCAACCAAAAAAAAAAAAAAAAAAGCCCAGATGCAGATGGATTCACAGCTGAATTCTACCAGGCATACAGAGGAGCTGGTAATATTTCTTCTGAAACTATTCCAAACAATCCAAAAAGAGGGAATCTTCCCCAGATCATTTTATGAGACCAACATCATCCTGAAACCAAAACCCAGCAGAGACTCAACAAAAAAAGAAAAATTCAGGCCAATATCCATGATAAACATAGATGCAAAAATCTTCAATAAAATACTGGCAAACCAATTGCAACAGCACATCAAAAAGCTTATCCATCATGATCAAGTAGGCTACATCTTGGGGATGCAAGGCTGGTTCAACATATGCAAGTCTATAAATGTAATTCACCACATAAACAGAACGAAAGACAAAAACCACATGATTATCTCAATAGATGCAGAAAAGACCTTCAACAAAATTCAACAGCCCTTTATGCTAAAAACTCTCAATAAAGAAGGTATTGATGGAACGTGTCTCAAAATAATAAAAACTATTTATGACAAACTAACAGCCAATCTCATGCTGAATGGGCAAAAACTGGAAGCATTGCCTTTGAAATCTTGCACTAGCCAAGGATGCCCTCTCTCACCACTCCTATCCAATATAGTATTGGAAGTTCTAGCCAGAGCAATCAGGCAAGAAAAAGAAATAAAGGGTATTCAATTAGAAAAGGAGGAAGTCAAATTGTCTCTATTTGCGGATGACATGATTGTATATTTAGAAGACCCTATCATCTTAGCCCCAAATCTCCTGAAACTGATAAGCAACTTCAGCAATATCTCAGGATACAAAATCAACATGCAGAAATCACAAGCATTCCAATACACAAATAACAAACTTAAAGAGAGCCAAATCAAAAGTGAACTGCCATTCACAATTGCTACAAAGTGAATAAAATACCTAGGAATTTAACTAACAAAGGATGTAAAGGGCCTCTTCAAGGAGAACTACAAACCACTGCTCAAGGAAATAAGAGAGGACACAAACAGATGGAGAAATATTCCATGCTCATGGTTAGGAAGAATCAATATCGTGAAAATGGCCATACTGCCCAAAGTAATTTATAGATTCAATGCTATCCCCATCAACCTACCAATGATCTTCTTCACAGAATGGAAAAAAAACACCTTAAACTTCATATGGGACCAAAAGAGAGCCTGCATAGCCAAGTCAATTCTAAGCAAAAAGAACAAAGCTAGAGGCATCACACTGTCTAACTTCAAACTATACTGCAAGGCTACAGTAATCAATACAACATGGTACTTGTACCAAAACAGAGATATAGACCAATGGAACAGAACAGAAGCCGAAGAGGCAATGCCACACATCTACAACCATCTGATATTTGACAACCTCACAAAAACAAGCAATGGGGAAAGGATTCTCTGTTTAATAAATGGTGTTGGGAAATCTGGCTAGCCATGTGCAGAAAGCAGAAACTGGACCCCTTCCTGACATCTTACACTAAAATTAACTCCAGATCTATTAAGGACTTAAACTTGAGACCTAACACCATAAAAACCGTAGAAGAAAATCTAGGCAAAACCATTCAGGTCATAGGCATAGGCAGGGACTTCACAACTAAAACACCAAAAGCATTGGCAACAAAAGCCAAAATAGACAAATGGGATCTAATTAAACTCCAGAGCTTCTCTACAGCAAAAGAAATAATCATTAGAGTGAACCAGCAACCAACAGAATGGGAAAAAATTTTTGCAATCTACCCATCTGATAAAGGACTTACATCCAAAATCTACAAAAAATTAAAACACATTTACAAGAAAAAAACAAACCCATCCAAAAGTGGGCAAAGGATATGAACCGACACTTTTCAAAAGAAGACATATATGAGGCCAACAAACATATGAAAAAATGCTCGTCATCACTGGTCATTAGAGAAATGCAAATTAAAACCACATTGAGATACCATCCTATACCAGTTTGAATGGCGATCATTAAAAAATTTGGAGACAATAGATGCTGGAGAGAATGTGGGGAAATAGGAACACTTTTACACTGTTGGTGGAAGTGTAATTTAGTTCAACCATTTTGGAAGACAGTATGCTGATTCCTCAAGGACCTAGAATAGAAATTCCATTTGACCCAGCAATCCCATTAATGTGTATATATCCAAAGGTTTATAAATCTTTCTATTATGAGGACAAATTCACACAAATGTTCACTGCAGCACTGTTTACAATCACAAAGACTTGGAACCAACCCAAATGCCCATCGATGATAAACTGGACAGGGAAAATGTGGCACATATACACCATGGAATATTATGCAGCCATAAAAAATGATGAGTTTGTGTCCTTTGTAGGGACATGGATGAACCTGGAAACCATCATTCTCAGCAAGCTGACACAAGAACAGAAAATCAAATACCACATGTTCTCACTCATAGGTGGGTGTTGAACAATAAGAACATATGGCCACAGGGAGGGGAGCATCACACACTGAGGTCTGTGGAGGGGACTAGGGTAGGGACAGTGGGGGGTAGGGAGTTGGGGAGGGATAACATGGGGAGAAATGCCAGATAAAGGTGATGGGGATGGAGGCACAAACCACATTGCCATGTATGTACCTATGCAAGAAATCTGCATGTTCTTTACATGACCCCAGAACCTAAAATTCAATAAAACACACACACACACACACACACACACACACACACACACACACGAAAAAAATAGTGAAATTAGTACCAGCTACTGGACTAACCCAGGGGCCAGGTGAGAATAAAGCTGATAGGATGGACTGTAGAAATCCTGAAGCTCCTGTGCACATATAACAATTCAGTTGATTTCCACAAATAAAGGGGGACTTAGGAAGAGTTTTCCAGCAGATACAAAAAGTCAGTACAAGGAAGATATCTAGTCTGAAAAGCAGTTTTTAGATGGAATTCCTGAGTCTATCCCTCCTGTCTAGGTGAAGGTAAGGGGAAAATGCAGTTTCACACATCATCAAATAGACTCTTAGGGCCAGAGTAATACTGGCAGGAATATATATACTAAAATTCATGAGAGACATCATAGTAAAGCTGTCAGATTCAGTGATTGGTCAGTCTGTCTAATTTATTTGCCTTCTAGGGAAATTCCATCTGGAACCAACATACTCAGGCTTGAACCAAGGAAGCCAGGCTCCTCAGGCTACTTTCTATATTAAGCAAGGCTTTGCTCTGGGGTATATTTTTGAAGGAAGCTGGAACTTCACCTTTCATCCCTTCCCGGAAAGAAACTCTCCAGAAAATCTGCATATAATTGTACATTATCTAATAATCCCAATGCCGGCAATTCTCTATAGAGGATGGTCTCTATATTTAACATTTCATTTCTATAAATTTCTAATATTAACTAATTTTTAATATTTTAAATTGACAAAATTGTATTTACCATGTAAAAGATATTTTGAAGTAGTTATACATTGTGTAATGACCAAATCTAGCCAATCAACATATGTGTGACCTCACATAGTTATCATGAGAACTCCTTACATCCACTCTCATTTTTCAAGAATACACGGTTTTATTAACTCTAACCACCATGTTTCATAATAGATCTCTTGACCAATGAAGAGTCCTTGAAAGAATTTAAGAAGAGACTTGCCTTGATCCACATTTGGTTGCAGAAAATTCACCTCCACACAGCATTATGGGCAGTATAACTCTAAAGACAAAGTCTAAATGCATGGGGACCTCTAGACTCTAGTAATAGCAGGCTATAGACATTTATTCAAAACCAAAGTCATGTTGTTGCTAATGACAGGATCTCATTTTTTTTTATGGTTGAGTAGTACTCCATCGTGTATCAGTACTACATTTTCTTTATGTCCAGAAATAAATCACTAGAAGTAGAAATAGAGAATGACAAAATGAAAAGGCATGAAATTCCAGTTACATGTTGCTGAATCCATTTTTAAAGGCTCTAAGTCTTAATATTATAAAACAAAACGATGTTATCTGCTCAAAACCACTGTGGATTAGAAATTCAGAAAAAGACACCTTGGGGATGGGTCCGTATATTTCCACAATATCTAGTGTACCTCTTAAGTCTTACAACTGGAATAAGCAAAGCTGCATGACCTTATCATGGTCTAAAACTATCACACATATAAAAAATCAGTATAACTTGAGGTGACAGTTAAATTTGTAATTTCAAAAAAAAACCACTGAGTTTTATTTATTTACTAAATAATTGCTAATGGATAAATTGTAACCTTTCAATAGCTACTTAAGTTAGCAGTTGCTTTTTTTATTCATACCTTTAATTTCCCCAGAATTACTGCAGCATTTGAAAAGATTACTAAGATTATGACTATACCTACATACATGAGACATTAATCACATTTGTCTTTGGAACAGGGAAGATAAAATATTTGGCATATTCAAAAATATACAACTTGATCAATTCTATAGATACATGGAATTAGAATATGAAATTTTAATATTTTCTATTAATATATGACAGCAGATAATATCAGATGAGGATAAAATTAGTGCTTAGCTGCTTGAGAATAACATTTTATTCCTGATTCTTAATGGCACCTAACCATAGAAAATAATCTACTATTTTAGGATTGAAATTTTTACTGAACAAATTCTTGATTAGAGTGTTTCAAGCATTGATGAACAAATTTGACATTAAGACACACTTAGGAACAAATCTCCTCCTAAATATGTTGAAGCTCTGTGCAAGAGTAAGAGACTTATATGAGCCAACCAACTTCTAAATACTTAAAGTAGCATTTGCAGCTTTCTAAATATATAGGTATCCAGTCACCCCAGAGATTAGCCTACAGCTGAGAGCCTGTTTGACATGCCGTGGTTATTAATGGTACTAATAAAATTTAAGCTAGCCAGCTCTCTTGCCAAGGGGTTGATGGGGAAATGCAACAAAGCATGATCTTTCTTTTATAAAGAAAGGGATTTCCCATGTTTGCTTCTTTTCTGATTTCTGGTCTGAAAAGTTGTAGTTAATTTTAGTTGACGCTGGCATATGATCCTTATTATCACAGAGCATTAGCCACATAAAAAACTGAAATAGTCTTCCAAAATATTTGCTGTTGTTTAACGTTCAAAGAATACATTCTTTTGAAATACCAGTCCAAACTCAACTAACTACATACACAAATCTGCACGTGTGTGCACTCCCACATACTAATTAAAGATTTTGAAGCTGTGACTCGAACTGTGTCTAAAATAATGTCAACCTAAATTATTCAGAAAGAATTAGAAGCTTTTCTCTTTCTTTTAGGCACTTTCAATTTCCCTTAAGTGCAAAAATATTTGCGGCTTTTTATTCAATTAGCCAAGACATCATCAAGAGTAACTTATTTTTCAAATTTTCTTTTCACTACTTATCATCCAAAAAACTCTGGTGATGGCCAAATAAATGATTTCTAGAGTTAGCTATGGGAATTGAGGCAAGTTACTTAACATTTGTGAGCTTTTGTTTCTCAATTGCAATGGAAGGATTGTTTATCCACCCAGTAAGGTTGCTGTGAGGATTGTATAAACAAGACTAGACATATAGAAAGTGCGTGTATGGCAACACACTTCAAAACTACACTGCTTTTCTATTTTAGATCTTAAGATAAAAAGACTTTGAGATATGAGAGGAAACAGAAATAAACACACTAAACCCAAACTACACAAAACTAATTTTTGTATTAGCCACATATGTGGCTACAATACAAATGTTTTCCAGGGCAGGAAAACGTGTTTGAGCAGTCATATCAATGTAGCCTCAGACCTCCAACAACACTTGTTTTTAAACAGTCATACTTGATTTAGTTCCTCTATTGATACCAATCTCTAAACATGAAACTGCAGCCAGAAACAATTCTTTGCAAAGGAGAAAAGATCTTTGTAAATTCAGACTTCAAAACATTTTTGTGTAATCTTGTGTTATGAATCCCTGAATACATAAGACTTTGGATCACAGTTATAAAAAATTAGAGAAAAAACAAATTTCTGAGCTAAACTCCTTAAACAAACTTTTAGTTCTCAGACATGCAGACAAGTTTCAGACAAAAATAAACCTGCCAGTTACAACAATTACATACAGTCTATGAAAAAAGGGTAAAAATCATATTCATTTCCTGTATTTAAAGGTAGTGCAGTAAGAATGAAGAAAGATATAAAAGATGTCAACAGTTCTATAAATCAACTTTGCCTGAGTATTTATAGAACTCAAACCAACAACTTTAAAACACATATCATTTTCATGTGATAAGTAATATTAACCAATATTGACCAAATCGTAAAATGTTTCAATTTATTTCCAAATTTTGAAATTGCGTAGCCTGATGTATGACTAAAATGGAGATAAGTTACGTGTCAATAGCATTAAGACAGCTAAAAAAAATCTCTAATATATAACCCATAAGACAAAAAAAAAGCTGTAAAGGGAAATAGGAAAATATTTTAAATTAAATGACAAAATTTAACATATTAAAAATGGTAAAATTCAGCTAAAGCAGAACTATGAGAGAAAATTAGATTTAAAAGCTTGTATAAGAAAAGAGATATGTTTAATAACAGTGATTTATGTTTCAGTTGCAAGTAGCTAGATAAGATGACCAAAACATGCAAAATAATAAAAGAAATAAGACATAAGAAATCAATGGCATAGTAGAAGGCAACAAAAATTTGAAATGTCAGGATTTAGTTATTGGAAAAAAAATATTAAACTTGGTAAGTTGATATCAAGATTCATCAAGAGAAAAGAGAAAAAGTAAAAATTGACAATATTTGGAGTAAAACAGAGAATACCACTACAGTACTTAGAAACATCAAAATAATAACACTGACTAAAGAAGAAACACAGTGTCTGTGTGTGTGTGTACAGAGTGTTCTTTTATAAAATTACCCCTACAGGAAAAAAAATGTGAACAGATACTTGCATTACAAAGTATTTATGAAAAAGTACATATTTGTATTTAAATTGACAGACATATAGAGCAATGAAACAGAACAGAGAGCCCAGAAATAAACTCTTGCATAGAGTGGAAGGTTAATAAAACCTTCCACTAGGAAACCAAGAATACACAATGGTTACATCAACAAACAATGGAGAGAAAAACTGAATGCCTACAGGCAAAAGGGTGAAATTGGACACTTAGACCATACACAAAATATCAACTCTAATATGGGTTAAAAACTTAAATGTAAGACAAAAAACTGTAAAATTCCTAGAAGAACACATGGGGAAAATGCTATTCTACATTGGCTTTTGCAACAGCTTTTTTGAACATGTTAACAAAAGCACAGGCAACTATAGCAAAAATGCATGTGTAATTACATGAAACCCAAATCCTTTTGCACAACAAAACAATCAACAGAGTGATGAGCAACCTATGAAAGAAGAGAAAATGTTTGTAAGCCAAAACAGGAGTTAATATCTAAAATACAAAAGGGATCCTATAACTTACTATCAAAAATAACACAATTAAAAACTAGGTAAAGGATTTAAAGAGATGCTTCTCTAAGAAAAGCATAAGAATTACCAATGGGTATGTCAAAAGGCTTTCCACATCACTAATCACCAGGAAAGTGGAAATCAAAACCACAGTGAGATATCAACCCACAGCTGTGCTAAGATAACTATTGTAAAAAAAAATGTTGCTGGGAATATAAAGGAAATCCTTGTATGCTGTTTGTGGAAGTGTAATTTGGTCCCACCGCTATGGAAACAGTATGGAGAGTCTTCAAAAAATTGAAAATAGAGCTACCATATGATCCAGAGATTCTACTTTTACATACATATGTATATATACGTATATATGTATACATGTGTATATATACATATACACATACATGTATATATACATATATATGTGTATATATGTGTATATATACATATGTATATATACGTATATGTGTGTATATATACATATACACACATATATATATATGAGATTTAATTTCATCTTGAAGATACATATCTTGAAGAGATATCTGCTCCCATGTTCACTGTAGTATTACATACAATAGCCAAAACATGGGAGCAACCTAAATGTCCACTGATGGTTGAATGGGAAAAGAAAACGTACTATTTACATAAATGGCATATTATTCAATTTTTACAAAGACAGAAATACTATCATTTGTGACAATCTGGATTAATCTGAATGACAGTATACTAACTAAAGAAAGTCAAGGTAAGAAGGACAATTACTACATGATTCTACTTATATGTGGAATCTAACACAGTCAAACCCATAGAAGCAGAGTAGAATAGCAGGTGCCAGAAGCTGAGTAGAAGGAAAAACAGGTAGGTGTAAATCAACAAGTGTAAAATTTCAATTATAAAAAATGAATAAATCCAGAAGCCTAATGTAGAAAATAGTCCCTATATTTAACAGTACTGTATCATATACTTAAATGTCTGCTAAGAGATTAAATCTTATGTTGTATTCTTGTATTCAATAAGCAAAAATATGAATGAAAATATTCTCAATGTCAATATCTCAATAGTCTATCAGGTAATAATATATTTTTAGTAACAAGTCAATTAGCAAGGTCATTGAATACAAAGTGAATATACAAAAATGGTTTTATTCTATGCACTTGCTACAAACAATGAGGAAATTCTTACATATTATTTAAATAGCATAAAAATCAAATTTCTATGAATAAATCTAATGTTCAATATCTCTACAATGAAAACTCCAAAATAGAACTGAGAAAAATTAAAGGGCCAAATAAATGAAAGGGCCTTATATTTTCATGGATTAGAAGACCCAAGATTATGAAGATATCAGTTATTTCCATATCTATGCATATAATTAATAAAATCCCAATCAAAGTACAAGCAAACAAACACTATCTCAACCAGATTATCAAAGTTAGTATCTTCATGTTGATAGTCAAATTGATAACATTTACCCTTGATATAATGTTATGAGAATGACACTTTACCTCTGTATCATCCTCCAAAGAACTTACAATCCTAGTTTAACCATTACAAAAATAAGACACTCAAACTGAGGACCATTCTCCAAACTGGTCTAACTATACCCCTCCAAACTGTCAAGGTCATCAAAAACTAAAGGCTAAGAAACTGTTATGAAACGAAGAAGACTAAAGAGACATAATAACTACATATAATGTGGGAGCCTGGATGAGATCATGGAATAGAAAAAAGATACTGGATAAAAAGTTGTCAAATCTTAATAAACTTTGATTTAATTAATAATACATTATATTAATATTGGTTTTTTAGTTGTGACAATGAACCACAGCAATGTAATATGTTAACAATAGGGGAAACTGGGTAGGGGTATATGGAAACTCTCTGTATTATCTCTGCATTTTTATATAAATCCAAAAATATCCTAAAAATTTTAAAATACATTAAAAACAAAAAGTGTTGGACTAGAAAATTGTGGAACATCTCAAAATTGTGTCAATATAGTAACATATAATAATGATGAGAAACTTTATTATACAATTTAGAGTTGCAATTCCTAGAATTTGTCATGATTGTTCAGACAATAGAAACCAGTTTTTTACTTTTTGCAATTTTTACTCTGAAAATAATTTTAGAATAACCATAAAAGATTTTCTAAGTATTATAATAGTACATTAGTACAAGAGTATCATGTAACCTTCATGGCACCATTCATTAGAAAATCTGAGATTGCTTTGGCAAATATAAAGTATTACCTTTATATTATTATTATATAATTTGACTTTCATTCTAACTGGGAAGATATCAAATAATTTAATCATGTTTTCTTAATATTTTATTATTTTAGATACACAGATGAAAGCCCTGAACATTGTAATTCTTTCAATTATTGTGATACTCTCCATTTCAAAGATCAAATTAGTACTAGTAGAAACAGATAAATCAATAATTAACTGGGGGCCTCTAGAAGGATCTGATTTCTGACATTTCAATACATAACATATAATAATGATGAGAAACTTTATCATGCAATTTAAAGTTGCAATTCCAACATATTCAGAGTAAGGGCTCCATAGTAAGCAGTTTCTAGTGGGCCATATATTCTCCAATATTTCTTTTGACCCCACTGTTTGTAATCTACTTACTGGGTGAAGTAGATTCTATGGAGGAGTGTAAAAGCTTGATACATCACTCTCCCCTCCATATTCGGCTAGATTTAATAAGGTATGTTTTTTATTCCTTCAGAGGAGTCCCTATTATTCATTTTCCAAAGAGCTCAGCATTAAACTTCTTGAATTAAAAAAAAAATACATTGCAATAAAGGTATTCTTTTAAATGTAACTTTATTGTAAGTAATACAGTTAAATGAATTATTTGAGGCTTATTTTATCACATTTAGCTCATTAAAGATGCTTCTTAAAAGATTCACATTATTTCTACTTCACATATTTGTTTTGATATTTGTTTCCAGTAACAACATAGACTGAAATTAGTATCCTTATGACCTGTGTGTTTATACGTACTAACTCAGACTTTGAAATATGTCCACATGAATATAAATTAATAACTGAGTAAGTAAATCAATGAAGGACAAGCTCTTCCTTGAAAAGTATGTACAAATAATAAACACAGAAGTAATGCAGGAAAAGAAAATCTTCCTTAGAAAATCATGACAATAATCACTGCAGGCAAAATTCACTGATGAACAGACAGAATATTTACAAAGTCTCAAAGTATCTCCCATAAAATCTTTATTAATTCTCAAGGGAAACGTGGTACCTTTACAGTAGAGAATGCTGGTAGACACCACCCCAAATAATATTTATGTCATCATTAATAAAACATGAAAATCATAATTCCTGACATGATACACTACATTGGGTACATCAATTCCAAAGTATTTTTGTCAAAAGTGCGTGATTTCAACTTAATGAGAAAACATCAGATAAACCCAAATTTAAAGATATTTAACAAAAAAACCTAGTATTATTAAGAAATAGCAAAACCATGAAAAACAAGGAAAGATTGAGGAACTGTCATTGGGAGGACAATGAAGTGACATGAGCAAACCATTTGAGGAAATCTGAATTGGATCCTAGGACAGATAGACAGCATTGTAAAAGAAAAGCTGGTGGTATCCAAACAAATTGTATAATTACTTAATAGTATTGTGCCAATATTAATTTCTTAGTTGTAACAATTGCAGTTGTCATGAAGAGGTTCATGTCAGAGAAAGCTGGGTGAGAGCTATATGTAAGCACTCTATTCTTATTATAATAGTTTTTTGAGCAAAAAGTCTGATTTAATTAATTTTACTAATTAAAATGGGTTTAACACTGCTTTTCCAATTTCATTTACTAAAATTTGTGCTGGTTTTAATTTTATTTTTTTATTATACTTTAAGTACTTTTTATAACATTTTAAAAGATTTAGAATTTTTTCAAAATTAAAACCTATAACCAAGCAATTGATTCTTACATAATATGCTCTAAGTCAAACACATTGCAAAACTAAAACTATTAGCAATATACTTGCAACAAATTATTAAATTCCCAAGAACTGCAAAATGAAAAGTAGAAATGTGTTTACTAAGTAGTTTGATCAGAATCAAATCACAATGGAAGAGAGGCTTCTTGGTTCAGATGATACACATATCCTTCCATCCAGTCAGTATGATCATACATACCCAACCTTCTTTGAATTATTTTAAAATCAAATGCATCATTTTCTATTTATACAAATTTAAGCAATTAGCCAGACAATATTTATCAAGTTGAATATGATACATCATGGTAACATTAATGTATCTCATACTCATTGAAAGCAATTCTACCTCTACAAAGAGGTTATCTAAGCTTCAAACAAATTTGAGTTGGTTTTAAAGAATACAGTGATGGTTTATGTAATAAAACACTGGAACAGGATATCTGAGGATTATGTTCCTAAGGAATCTGAAAGTGGAGAAAAACTAGACCAAAGGGTTGGAGTTGAAACTGGAAGAAAAATAAATTGAGGTTCATTATAGGTTAATATGTGTGAGAATAAATCTAGACGATTACACTAGTATACTCATTTGCTCCTTACAACTCTATGGAGTAGGTTTTATCATTATTCCAATTCTGTTCACATGAAACCTGAGGTATAATGAGGCTAAGTAAATAGCAAGGTGTTATGGGTTGAATACTGTCTCCAAAAAGCTATGTCTAATACCTCATCCTTGGTACCTTTCCCAGAAAGGTGATCTTTTTTGGAAATAGGTTCTTTGCCAATGAAATAAGGTTAAAATGATGGAATTAGATAATAAGGGATTGGGGTAAGCCCTAATCTAATGTATTCTGTCCTTACAAGAAGAGGAACATTTGGAGGCAGACAGACACAGGAGGAGAACACTGACTTATTGTGGTGATAGAGACAGAAGTTGGCATGATATGTCTATCAGCCAAGGAATGCCAAAAATTGCCAACAACTTCCAGAAACTAGGAGAGTAGCATGGAAAAGATCCCCCCTCCTTGTCCAGGAGGAATAAACCTTGCCAACGCTTTGCTTTTGACATTTCGGCCTCCAGAGCTGTGAGACAATAAATTTATTTGAAGGTTCTCCTCTTGTGGTACCTTGTTACAGCAGTCCTAGAAAACTAATATACTAGTTTATAGGGCTATAAAGTGCCTAAATTTGAATTTAGTCGCACTTAAGATTCCTTAATCTTAATCTTGCTTTCTAAAAGAAATCAGTCTGATAAAAGGCTTAAGACATGCATCGGACCAAAAACACAGAATGTGATTTGTGTTATCCTGGCATTTCTTTTGGATCACATTATGGTAATTCCAGAACAATTGCTCTCCTGAGCATGATAGGCAACAATGGCAGGTTGCTAGGCAACCCACAGCTGGGCTGCAGCCAAGGAAGCAGCATGACCTCGCACTGGCTAAAATAAAGACACACTCTAGAATACATCCCGAGATAAACCTGGTGGATCACACAGTTGCTGCAGATGTAAATATCCTTCTCTTTTATATATCTATATACAGATATACGTGTGTATATCTGTGTGTGTGTTTGGTACATGCATGTGGGTGTCTATGTGTGTATTTAAATGCACCTTTCCTGACAAAGTGAAAGAAGGAATGACTCCTTTGAGGTAGTCCTTTGTGACTAACCTTCAGTTTCCATTTCAATAAATGCAAGTTCATCTTGGTAAACTACCCGTCCAATTAGGGTTGCTGTTTCTAGACTACACCTTAGAGGTGTGAAAATTACTGTTACACAGATTCTTTGTGATCTTAGATTGCAACGCTGGTGTGTCACTCCTATAGATTAGGTAAATTTCCAAGAACAAATGCACCTTCTAGCTTATTGAAGGAAAACCACTGATCAAGACATTTTTGGATTCCAAGTTACCAACGTATTCAACAAAATCTCTAAGAAGTACAGTGCAGCTAATGTCAAATGGGCCACCTGTTAACATATTAGGAACTTCTAAGAACAGTAACGTCAAAGTTATATAAACAACAATGGCTGATTGTCCATCATTCCATTCATTTAATTGGATAAAAGCAAATAAATACCAACTTAGTGCACAAGGTACTGAAGAGCCTAACAAGACTCAAAATTCATGATTGATTAATTGATTCTGAAAAACATGTTCCTATTCAAGTAATGTTTGAAAAACAAGATAAAGGTAGGTTTGAAAAGTGTTTCTTTATTCACATCAAAGTTAGCAAAGCCATTCATTATGTGTCATCTGCAGAGAACTTAAATCAAAGGACTTTTATGGACCATTTAATTTGGGTAAATTTGTCAAAGGCACATTATTAGGAAGGACGTCCTACTCTTCAGACAGTGCTCCAAAATCACTGTTGAATGGGTTTTATGGAAACCCATTGAGTTTCAACAGCACGCAAAGACCTACAGCAAATTCTTATGCTACTAGTAGTAGTTCTAGAGAAAGCTTAACTCAATCCTCAGACAATACTATGCATATTGCTAGTGAAAAAAATGGTAAGGTCACACAATTGTTCACATTCCATTTAGAGTCAATTTCTTGCACCTTCATCTATAACCAGATCACACTCCTTCAATAAAGCTATAGAGCTTACAAAGTCTTCTAAGTACTAACAGTTATCCATTATAGTACTCTGCACTCAAGTATGCTAACAAGAAACTACCAGCAGTAAGAAGTATGTAATGGAAATAAACATTTGGAGTAAGGATTTATTAGGTCATATGCTGCTGGTGGAAAGAAGTTGGCTTTACACATGACCTAGGTGCAATTTCCACTTTAGGTTATTGGATGTTTCCTCTCTCTCTACTGAAATCTAGCTGGCCTCAAGTTTCTGGGATTTTGATAGATCACCATCAATGGAACTAAGAATTCATCTGCTGACATATGTGTAGAAATGATGGTAGAGTTTTGGCTAAGGATAAAGCTACTACTAAGGACCAAGATTTAACTGAAAATGAAAGTTACAAAACAGAAAATGACCAGACCATGAATCATGATGCTAAAATAGTTACTTGAGCAATGATGTAAATAGCATTTCCTTGTCTTCTTTGTCATATTCTAATAAGAATGATTTAAGTGAGGACTTCGGAGAATATTTAATAGGTGTTAAAGACTACAACAGAACTAGAATAACTTTAGAGGAAATTTCTCTCAAAGAAGGAAAACATGAAAAGTCACCACCACAAGATAGATCCGATTTACCCAAAAAAATGAAAATTTGTTTAGTTAAACTGATAAACTGAAACTGATAAATAGATATAAATGTCTCTAAAACAAGTAAACTTCCAAACCATACTTCTAGGAATAATTTTACTAGACACAGCTTACAGAGCTGGTTCTTCATTTGAACACTCCATCTGATAGTTTTGATGGAATATAAATGTGGAATGAAGACAGCTTGTAACCCACTGGAAATGTCCATCCAATTGGGAGTTATGAGTCCTATGAAATAAACAGCATATTTTAAATAATCTTGAATCATATGACTTTGAGGATGATGGCCTTATGATGGACATCTTGAAAAGGTGGAGCATG
The DNA here is from genome assembly GCA_028533165.1 of Leontopithecus rosalia. Classification (NCBI taxonomy): domain Eukaryota; kingdom Metazoa; phylum Chordata; class Mammalia; order Primates; family Cebidae; genus Leontopithecus; species Leontopithecus rosalia. The sequence continues at coordinate 61,025,731 of CM052648.1, read as the reverse complement.
AAAATATCAACTACTTTGACTGACAAGACAGAAGTGTTCAACAGCCTCAGGAAGGATTTTGGAAAAGGCCACTCTAGAAATTGAGTAGATAGGAACACTACCACCTCAGTCATCCCAACCACTGTGGTTACCATGGAAAAAGTGATTTGACCATAGGGTCTCCCTATAGAGAGTCTTCTTTGGGTCATTTTGAAAGCTATGGAGAGACACCCCTTTTCCAGGTTCAGAAAATGTTGATGTACCAGAAAACACAGTGATGCAGGATGAGATGACCCTCCAACACATGGTTCAGGATTAGATCTTTGTAAAAACTCAGTGACTCAAACCGAAACATCTGCATCAGTATGAAGGAACTGGATCTGGTATGATATTCAACTATCATTCTCATCAAGCACCAAAAGATGGTGAAGTATATAGGAATTAAGATTTATTAAATGAAAGAAAACAAATTAAAGAGAAAATAAAGACAAAAGATGAAAAGATCCAAGTATTAGAACTTCAGGTTGCAATTCCATATATTCACGACCAAAAATCTGAAGAGAAAAAATGCACACATACTGATAAATATACCCAAACATCTGGAGAAAAATTCCTCAAGTGCTACAACCTTCTAGCAGCTGTCCCAGACCCACAGAGCACACTGAGAATGAATGTAGCCACCGCATATGGAGGTCTCCAGTGAAGGTACAATCCAAGACATGCGTCAGAGCTTCCCATAATTGGAATCTAAAAGCATCTAAGCTCTGCCACCCTTCAGGTTCTTTCAAACAAAAACAATCTCCAACTAGAGCCTCAAAGCTTCTAAGCCAAACAAGCATCTCAAAGCCACCAAGACAAAATAAATCATGCAGAATCCAAATGGCAAATTTACATTTTGGAGATTCTTTGGACTCTAATCATTATTCTATTCTGCCTACACCAAAGATATACTAAGTACATAGCTGTCACCTGCCAATCTGTTTTTTAAAAAACCATCTGTTCTGTAATAGTTTTACATACAGTTTGCTAATGTTTTGCAGGTTGCATTAAAAACCCACAAATTTTAAAATTAAAATGTGAAAGCTTCTACTAGTTTGACTCTTCCGTATCCTGGTTCCAAGTACATGTCATTTAAGCATACTTATCTCAGGTAAACACAAATGTTTGCTTTCCCATTTCAGAGACCTGCCAAGGTTCTAATCATGTTATTTTCCCCCCGTACTTCGGAAAAATCATAATACTCTACTTAGTAGGCAAGAAGTGTACTTGGCTGGTTTAATCCTGTTAGGGTCTCTGTTTATTGTGGTTATCAGAACCTCACTGCTTCTCACTCATCTCACCTGTAAATATGGCTATTATTTTAACTAAAGACACAGTGATTAATGGAAGTTCATAGTCTGTAAGTAGAGCTCTGGCCAATGCTTTATATATTTAAAAGGTCTATACAAGAACTTTAAAATGAATAAAAGAGATTAGGCTTCTAAAAAGTAAACAAATGTCTTAATATTTACATTATTTAAAGAGATGTTAACCTTTAATGTTTCTTTCTCATCCCTTGAATTTGAGTTTATGTAATTTCAGTAAAAATTCTCAGGCAAGAGTCATAAAGCTTTTTGATGTTGCCACATAATGTGGAAAATGCTATCTTTAAATGATAATTCAGAAAGAATTCTTTCACTAAATTAAAATGTTTTAATCTGTGAATTGTTGACAAATTTTAACAGGTAGCCAAAAAATAGGTAATATGAAAGTAAATGGAAATATTTGTATACAGTTCATGGTTTTTGTTTGTACTAGGTTTTAATTTTTAAAAATATTTTGATGAGGTAAAACTGGTATATTAAAATGTACAATTTAATAATTTTGACATATGTGTGTTACACACACATGCACAGAGACACACAGCTGGTGGTTGTGTAACACATATGTGTCTTACACACACACGCACAGAGACACACACACAGCACAGAGAACACAGCTGGTCTGTGGTTCTCAATTCAAAAATTCAACCATTTTCAAATTAAATATATTTAAAATAGTTGCAGCATAGAGTTCATGTATTTTTTTTTTTCCTGAGATGGAGTCTTGCTCTGTCACCCAGGCTGGGGTGCCATCAAATTAAATATATTCAAAATAGTAGTAATATACATAGTTTATATTTTGTTTTCATTTTTTTTTCTGAGATGGAGTCTTGCTCTATCACCCAGGCTGGAGTGCCATGGAACATCTCAGCTCACTGTGACCTCTGCCTCCTGGGTTCAAGTGATTCTCCTGCCTCAGCCTCCTAAGTATCTGGAATTACAGGCTCACACCACCATACCCAGCTAATTTTTTTGTATTTTTAGAGAAGATGGGGTTTCACCATGTTGCCCAGGCTGGTCTTGAGCTCCTGACCTTGCGATCTGCCTGCCTCTGCTTCCCAAAGTGCTGGCATTACAAGCATGAGCACTGTGCCCAACATACAATTTATGTTCTAATAAATAGAGATAAACATGATTGAAAATATTTCTAATTTTTTAGAATATTGTTGATTAGGCTTGGCTCCTTACCCCAGCCAAATCTCTTGTCAAATTGTAATCCCCATAATTCCCACTTGTCAAGGGTGGGACCTTGTGGGAGGTAATTGGATCATGGGGGTGCTTCCCCCATGCTATTTTCATGATAGTGAGTTCTCACAAGATCTGATGGTTTTCGAAGTGTTTGACAGTTCCTCCTACACACACTCTCTCTTGCCTGCCACCATATAAGACATGCCTGCTTCCCCTTCCATCATCATTATAAATTTCCTGAGGCCTCTCTACCCATGCAGAACTACGAGTCAATGAAACTGCTTCGTCTTTGTAAATTGTCTCAGGCAATTCTTTATAGCAGTGTGAGAATGGACTAATACAATTGTTTTTAGACTATCTTGGATCTCAGTATCAATAATTCAATTAGATCATCACTGAATTAGTTTACCAACTATTCCTGTACAAATACATTATAGTGTCACAAAATTAGCATTTGCAATCGATCGTTAACCTTTATCTGTGAAAATATACTGTTCAAATAATCCAATTATATATTAGCAAATACAATTAAAAATAAAAAACACATTTTACAATTTTATTAAAAACAAAATATTTAGGAAAACTATTTAATAAAAAAGTACAAGATTACAACAAAAAATAGCAAGAATTCATGAGCAAAATTTTAAAAACTTAAGAGGCATACTGTGTTCAAAAATTTTATCATTTTATCATTTGATGTTTAATATTTGTTTTCTCCAAAAGGATTTTTATAATTATACAAGGTGTCAATCAAATCTCTATAGCAATTTTGTAAAAACTTATTATTTTAAAAACATATACAAGTTGGAAAGGTCTAGGACAGTAAAAGCAGTTTTGTAAAATAAGGAAGTTGAAGATCTTTTAACATATGTGGTTTTGAGACTGAGACTATCATATAATTCATCAAATACATTTTAAATAAATATTACTCAAAATATTTATTGGGCACAGATATTTTACCAATAAATTGAATTATAAAATTTGATCTTAAGACCATGAGTGATGTCTATTTTTCTTTAGTAAAGTTTTAGTAATTTTTTTCTTTAGTTCTGTTTGTGCAATGAATCACATTTATTGATTTGTGTATGTTGAACTAACTTTGCATCTGAGGAATAAAGCCTACTTGATCGTGGTGGTACCTTTGTGATGTGCTGCTGGATTTGGTTTATTAGTATTTTGCTGAGGATTTTTGCATGTATATTTATTAAGGATATTGGCATAAAGATTTCTTTGTTGTTGTTGTGTTTGTTGCTTTAATAATGTATGGGATGGGTTAAGAATAAGGATTTTGGAGTCACATGAACCTACAGTTGATTCCTAGCTCTGCCATAAGTTCTTTGTGCATTTTCTGTACTGTACTAGATTATCCAGATCTTACTATCCCCTTCTATAAAATGGAGATGACAATTCAATATACTAGGGTCATTTGGAAAATTAAATGGAATGTCTTATTCAAAGCACTTAATATAGTATCTGCCACACAGTAAATACTCAGTACCTGTTTAAACACATATGTATCATATACAAATCCTAATATTTTCAGGACATATGGTACCTAAAACTTGCCAAATGGCTTTTACCCCTTTGATTGATGTTGTCCAAAGTGCAATGTTGTTTAGGTAAGGTGAATAAGAAAGGCTTTATTATCACCTGTGCACATGGGACATTTTATCGCTCCTCAGGCCTGAAGCCAAAGATTCACTAGGTTACTGCCTAAGTGATCTCTTTTATTTCTCCTCTTTGTTTACTCATATAAGAAAATGAATTCTCTTGATTCATTTTGGGGAAAGAAATGAGAGTTTCTGAGATTTCTTTTTCATAATATAAAGAGGTTTTATGGATAAAGAAGGAAAAAATGGGACAATTGTCTTTCACTGTTCATTTTAATCATGGGTTTAAAGATGTTAAGTAGCTGAATAAAGAATAATTGCGTGTTTATCCAGTTTATCATCTCTTATTTAAAAAAACACAAAATCACCAAGTGTACCAAAATGAATCATATAGATTGTTCCTGTAATCATTTATGAAATATGTTAATTTGAAAAACATCAGCTTCAATCGATGTGGTATTTTACAACATCCAAAACAGGAACTTCTCAATACCAGCGCCAAGACAAGGGTTACAGCATTTCAAAAAAAAATACTTTCCTGAGGTGTAAATATCTATTTTTTTCTGTGAATAGAAAAAGGCTGAGTAGAAATGTGTGCCTTGCTAATATTCACAGTGATCTTGTACCAAAGGTTTGATTAGAGTATGCACTGCATCTAGAAAGCAGGAAAGCAGAATGCTCTACCTAGAGCAAAATTGTTCATTGCTAGGTGCATCCCTGTAGAGACATTGACTGAAAGGAAAGCTGCAGTCAGATCAGTACAGCAGGAATATCATGTCATACTCTGAACACGCCTTGAAGGTGTTTCTTCATGTTTTATTTTCAACTGACTATACTGTAGCCTTTCTATTTTTATAGAAATACACATCTTTCAAATTTATATATATGTGTTATATAAGTCTAGTAAAAAGGACAGTAAACTTTCATATTTTAAAACATTAACAAAATATGCAAACTAACACAATGTAGAAGAGTATAAAATTTACATATTCTTAAGGATTTAAGTTTCTTTAAAAATCCTAAGAAATTTTAAAGTTGCCATATATGAATAAAAACATATATTTGATAGTTAAATCATTGATATTTAAAACATTTAATATCTTAAGGATTTTTAAAGTTGCCATTTCTGGATAAAGATATATATTTGATTTATATGTATCTTTATCTTCTGTACATATAAATATATGTGATTTATATATATTAGTATAGATATTTGATTTATAGATATTTATATATTTATGTATATATCTTATATATTTATAAAGATATATATTTCATATACATATATGTATATATCTTTATCCAGAAATGGCAACTTAAAAAATCCATTAAATACTAAATGCTTCATATAAACATAAAATGTTTTTATACATTTTGTATTATGCTGTATATCCTGGTTTTATGTTTTATACTCTTTTCTTCCTTTAATCCCTTAATGCTTTTCATCCTTGGCATTATATTTTATATATTTCCCCTTATTTTTCAGACATATAATGTAAATGAGCAGCTACATACATTTCAACATATGAATCACTCTAATTTATTGTATTCTGGGAAACTTGGGTGTTTTAAAGTTTGTTACTGTTGTTATTTGTACCTCTACAGACAGATAGTGCTGAGTCACCATCGTCCTATCTGGTAAAGTATAGATTTTCTAATAGCAAACTATTTAAACGTCTGGACAAAAATACATTTGGTCTTTTTTAATACAGGGTCAATAAAAAATCCTCTTTTACTAAAATTTTCCATTTGACAACATGAAACAATACTTTGTAAGAGAGAATTTTTGCTCTCTTCACAAAACTGTTCTCTAAATTATTTAAAGCCTATAGACCTTGTCTGTAAAGATAGGTTATGAAATTACATTACAATACAACCACTTAAATGTAACATCAAATATATGTTGTAAATAAAAGTGTGTCATTGGATTACAGTGAATTTTGTCTGAGCTTAATCTTAAAACCACTGTAACCCACAACGAAAATGTGTTTCAATTATCTACTAACCTTGCAAGAAATAATTTGGCTTTATTGAGAAGTTATAGGAAAGCAGGATATATGCTTATCTTTCTACAATTTTCTCCAAGTTCTAACCCCTATTTAGACTCACAATGAAATATATCGATTAAGATTCCTCTTTAACTCGAGTTTCTTTATAAATGCTTATATTCATTTAGAAGAAAATGAATTTGTACAACATTTGAACTTAAATGATTATTTTTTCTTTAAGCTTAAGTGATCATGGCCAATCATTTCTCTAATGAATAATTTTGTTTAATGTATTTGTTATTTTATGTAGAAATGTTTGTTTTTACCTGAGATCTTTATCTACAGCTTTACATTTTATTTTAATTCTCAGGTGTTACTGTGACAACATGAATATTAAACCATGTTTATATAATTAATTTTTAAAAATTATTGCTGTTTCTTTAGATGAGATCAAATACCACATTTCTTGTGAACTTCCTATGATGGTGTATGCCTTAGTCCATTTTCTGCTATAAAAGAATGTCTGAGATATTCATAATTTTCAAAATTTACATAATTTCTAAGTAATATAAATTTATTTCTCACATTTCTTGAGGCAGCTGGGAAGTCTAAGATCAGTGCACCAGCAGATTCAGTGTCTGAGGAGGGCTGCTCTCTGCTTTTAAGATGGTGCCTTGTGCTGTGTCCTCACATCATGGAAGACAGAAAGGTAAGGAAGGTGAGAGAGAAGGAGGAAACCCCAAATTGATTTTGCCTAAGAAACACACCCCAGAGATAATGACATCAATCCATTTTTTAGCACAGAGCCATCAGGGCCTAATCACCTCTTAAAGGTTCTATGTCTTAATATTATTACAATGGTAATGATATTTCAACATGACATTGGGAGGGGATACACATGCAAACCGTGATCATATAACACTGCAGGCAGTAATTTGTGGGTTGGATTTTTTCCCATAGTTATGTATTGTACGGTCCATGTATGTTTATGTATATAGCTCTGATTCATCCATTTTAACTGCTATATAATCTTAAACAGTATGAACATTTTAAAAACTTATGCAAATAGTCAAGTAGAACCTAGAGAACTGGCACGGACTGTGTTGGGAACAATCCTTGAAGACTGGGTCAAGAGCCAGTGTACAGGCTCCTTACTGTCAATTTAACCTACATTAGTTCACATAGAGCTAACAAGGCCAGATATCAGACTCCAGAAAAAGACTGACTTTTGGGCAGAGACGCTTTATGCTATGTTGTTAATGTAAATATCTACTTTCCTCTGCTTTTCCTGTGATCAATAAAGAAACAACAGCAGTGTAACTTGATAGGACCTTCCCTCTATCTGTATCCATGTAGTTCAGGATATTTAGAAAAGTAGCAACCCTGGTGTCATTAGGAAGCTTGAGTCTAAGCCCTGATGTTGTGACTGGATAAAACAGCAATCTAGTGGCAAGATTCACCACATCCATGTTTAAGGTTGGGAAAACATCCACATTCCCTGGCATGGTCAAGTTTTGGCCAATACTCTGCAGTTAATGAGGATCAATCACTTATGGAAAGATTCACCATATCCGTGTTTACAGTTGGTAAAACATCAATTCATTGTCTGGTATGATCAAGGTTTGGTCGATACTTCACAGTTACTGAGGATCAATCAATCGCTTATGGAAAGATTCACCACATCAGTGTTTACGGTTGGAAAAGCATCAATTCATTCCCTGGTGTGATCAAGGTTTGGTCAATACTTTGCAGTTAATGAGGATCAGTTGCTTATGGACTAGTGGTAGTTAGTTTTCATGTAGCATTACAGTAAATCAACATCTTTTCTGGAGAAAAATTAACTCTTACTTTTTTTGCCACCCCACTGATCCAAAAATGAACTCTGTACCTTATCTGCAATCTGCACTGTTTCAACTCACAAAGATTTGCTGTGAGATTTGTTACTGATATTTCTATAAAAGGGATTGGGAACTGTCTAAAATTTCTAGGGATTGCTGGATGGTGACTTGTGCTGCAGATCATTTTCATGTGAAACAAAACAAGAAAAGGCCACTTTTAAGATAAATTCACGAGGGCCCCATTACCTAAGTCCCTAAAGTATAATAAAGCTAGCTATAGCACATCAATAGAGAAAAGTTTAATGAAGATACAAAACGTAGCTCAGTTCTCTGCAAATGACAGAGACCCATCATTTTTCTCAAGAAAGGAAGAGTTAGTTATTGGGCACGGTTTTTTTAGCTTGTATCCTAGTATCCATTTATAGTTCGTTATAGTGGCAAATACTACCTGGTATAACTCAATAGTGTTTGCCAGGAAGGCACCAGAAGAAAAAGATTAGGCTTAGACACTGCCATATTTTCTTGGGCTATCAAATTGCATTAATAAATTAGATTCATTCTCAAATTTACTAAATAATGCCGCTATTAAAACAAAAATTGTTGTGCCAATATTCGTACACATCATTAATATATAAAGTTCTTATTACTATACATTCTTTTCAACAGTGGATAATTTTACACATTAATTTTTTCCAATTTTGATAGTACAAAATACATTTTCTCACTAATAAATCTAAAGTATCTTCAATTATTGACCATTCATTTTACTTTTTCTGTGGAATCCAAGTTCAAGTCTTCTGCTTATTTCCTCATTGTAATTTTTCATTTTTCTTATTTTGGAACTCTTTCGAAAAATAAAGAATGATAAAAACACTTCCTAATTTACGAAGCTAGTGAAACCCTGATACCAAAACCTGAAGAACAGGAAATTACAGGCTAATAGCTTTAATTAGCATGTCTGTAAAAATTCTGAACACAAATAAGCAAATAGAATTCAGAAATGCATAAATAACACACATCCAAACAAGATATAATTAAAGAAAGATATGTTGACAGATGCAGGAAAGAAACTTAAAAGGTGATTTAAAAAAACCTTTAAAAACCAGAAAGAAATGTCCTCAATCCAACAAAATACATTTACAAAAGTAGTCTAACTACACTGTACTTAGTAGTTTAAAAAAACTGAATTCTTTCCACCCAAGCTCAAAAATAAGACAGAATATTTCTCTTGTCACATCTACATATTACAAAAAAATTAGCAAAGCAATGAGGAAAAAACTCAATATTAAATAATTAATGTGTGAAAGGAAGAGGTAGGACTGCTATTATTCATGAACATTGTGATTATGCATGTAGAAAATTACATGGAATGTATAAAATTTCTACTAGAATTAAGTGAATTTATCAAGATAGCAAAATGAAAAATTAACAAGCAAAACTCATTCTTATATCTATATGTGAGAAGTTAGCACTTTAAAAATGAAAGAAAATGTCATTTTAAAATAGTTTCAGTTCACATGAAGAAATAAGATATATATATAGCAATATATATGTATATATATGTGTGTGTGTATATATGTGTGTGTGTGTGTTTGTGTGTATATATATATATATATATATATATATATATATATGTAGTTTCTATGCTGGAAACTACAAAATATTGCAGAGAAAAGTTGGAAAAGATCTAAAAAAAATGGAGAGAGATACTATCTTTATGGATTGAAATATTCAATTTTGTAAAGATCTTTATTCTCCCCAATTTGATTTTTAGACTAATACTTTCCCAAACCAAACTTTATTATACTTCTTCAAAAAACCCTACTATATTATTTTTAAATTAATGTAAAATATAAGGTATCTGGATTAGACAAACAGTTTTTAAAAGAAAACAAAATTGGAGACTCACACTCCGTTTATAGAGGTAAAACCATTACAAGCAGAGCAGTATGTTTTTGGTGACTCACCAAGTGTCAGGTTAATTCAGTGAGAAATATAAAGTCTTTGTTGTTGTTATTACAGATAGTGCTGGAATATCTGAAAGTCAATATGGGAAAATGTGAAGTCTAACTGTAATTTTGTTCCATATAGTAAAATGAATTGTAGATGAATTATTTACATAAACATAAAAAGTAGAGCCCATGACTTCCATCATGAAACATATCTGGTATTGTAACACATTTTGAATAGGCTAAGACTACCTACACAGTATTCAAAAAGTACTAACTATAAAATAAATAATTGTATTTAATTAAACTTAATTATCTCTGATTTTAAAATATGCTACTCATGTCATAATGTTACATTATTTCTTTGAAGCCAAAAATATGGCAAAAGAAAATATGTAAAAGTTTCAACTAGTCACTGATACGGAAAAGGCAACACAGAAAAAATACTTAAAAAAATCTCAGCATCATTAGTCATTTAAAAAATATGCCCACAGGAAAAAAAACTGTAGAAGAATGGTAATAGCAACCTTATTTATTATAGCCACAAATTTTAAAACATCTGTTTATCAAAGAGCCATGGGCAAACAAAATGTGGCATATTCATTCAGTGGTATATTTCTTACCAACAGAAACAAACAAACTACTGATAAATGCAGCAATATGACTGAAACTCAGAGCCATACTGAGTGAAAGAAAGAGGCTAAACACAAAGGGATATATTACCCAGGATTCTGTTTACCTGAGGTTTCAGCAAAGAAAAGCTAATGTATGGTTAGGATGCGGGGGAGGCTGGGGAGGGATAACACTGGGAGAAATGACTGATGTAGGTGACAGTGGTGGGGGATGGAGACAGCAAACCACCATGGCATGTGTACACCATGTATGTACCTACGCAAAAGTCCTGCAAGATCTGCACCTGTATACCAGAACTTAAAGTACAATTAAAAACAATTAGAAAGTGTTGCCTTCTTGAAGCACAGAGGTCTAGAGTTTTCCTGGAGAGATACACAAAACAACTTTCTGTAGCAATGGAAATATAATTATTTTTGTTTGGGATGGTGGTTAAACTTATTATTTTAAAAACTTGTGATGGGTGCATCTCTCAGAGTTTAAAATGTATACAAACAACCGAAACAGTCTATACCAAACTCTTTCCTAGAGGAGCTCTTATTTACAAAAGCAGACATAAAAATGACTTAGCCTTATCTTATTGTTAATTTTCCCAGATAATATTCAGCAACATATACTCTCATAAAAATGTTATTTTTGTAGCATTACATTATAGGCAATGTAAATATAGGAGGAATTTACAATAAATTTTATATATCCTTATTTACTTTTCATATAAAATACTTACAATTCATTTTTATATATATTCTGATATACTCATAAATATGAAAATAAATTATTTTCATAAAATTTTTCTATTTAAATTTGAAATCTATAATCTAGGAATTCTGGATGAGGTCTGCTATTAGTATTCTGTGCCACTGAGTCAAATTATGAAAATACAATTACTATGTATTTTTTAAATTCCCTGCATCTGAAAGCATCCATGTTATTATTTTGGTGCCAATACATATTTCTAAATGTGTGATATAGTGGGATCTGTGAATAGAGTGCATTCATTTATAGTTTTTGCCTTTTGAAAGTCTTCTCTACTATTTTAATAATCTCAATATAGGCTTTATGTTTTATATTTTTTCTGTTTGTAGCTACCTTTCCGGCTAAGGACAGTTTCTGAGACCACCATACATATTTTGGGACAACAAAGTCATATTGAACACATGCCATATGGTAAGCATCAACTGAATTAAGAAGAACATTCCTGCATTTTCTTCATTTGTTCTTAAGCTTTTGAATCATTAGTTCTCAAATTACTGACATCTTCTAATATTTTATGCAAAGATGATCTTTCTCCCTTTCTACAGACACTTTATCATTCCAATTGACAGTTCCCATAAATATTCCTATGTGTATCGGGAAAATCAAGCATAATACATAGAGGTACACTTTTGTATGCATGTATAGCATTACGTTTTCTAATATAAACTTGGCAAGTAAAATACATTTTACTGATTGACAGACTAGCTACTCTTCAAGCTTTGGGAAGAAATGCTCTTTCTCATGGCTTTATGATCTCATTCCTAATATATGGAGTAAGACCACTACACAAGTTGTATCTGATGAAAAACCCTTACTCAGTATTTGATGAGAAGTCACTTTGCTCATGACTTAGTCTGTTTTTCAGAAAAAAATAAATCTTTTAAGTGTTCTGTAAAAGTGAGTAACTCTGGATTTCCTGATCTATCAAAACTTATTTACAAATGATTTTCAACTTAGAAACTCAGTCAAGGCAGGTCATTGGATAAAAGTTTTTTTAATTTGCTTTTGGTAACTGCAACTTCACTTCTGAGGATATGAACCTCCAGCTGTCACATGTATGTGATTAATTCAATTCCTTTCCAGCCATTAAGGATGCCCTGCTATGTTTCTATGTTTTCTGGCAAAAATAGAAGATAGCTTAACACAACATCTTGGCGCAAGATTACTGGCATAAAACAGCAAAACACATGCAAATTGGCAAGAAAAATACCTTGTGTATGCAACCATTTCCAAAAACAGCAGGTGCAAAGCCAAATTCACCTTACCGGGTCCTGTAGTATGCACATGCACAAAAATGTAATACTTGTCTAACTTAGTGTTATTCTGAACCTAGATTTAGATTCTCTTGTTTTCATTTTCTTGAGCAAAAAAGTACTTTCTAAAAATTTGAAATGATAAATACTTCTGTGCAGTATCATACATTTATATTTACCAGAACAAATGTATACATTTATAGTCTGGTAAATATAAATGTATGCTACTACACACTCAACATTCATCTCACATTAATAATGCTAAGTGTGATGGTTGGTTTTATGTATCAACTTGACTAGACTGGGCCATGGGATCCCCAGATATTTGGTGAAACATTATTCTAGATGTGTCTACGAGGATGTTTTTGGATAGGATTAACATGTGAATTGATAAACTGAGTAAAGCAGATTACCTTCCCTAATGTGCAGGGCTCTTACCCACTCAGCTTAAGGCCTAAACAGAACAAAAATGCTTACCCTCTATGAGTTAAGAGGGGATGTCTCTTGCCTGATGGCTTGAGCTGGAGCATCAGTCCTTTCCTACATTTTAACCCAAACTGAATTATTGACTCTTCTTGGTTCTTTTGCTGGCCAGTTTTTAGACAGGAAGTTATACCATGCTGCTCCTCAGGCCTTCAGACTCACACCGGAACTGTACCAGTGGGTCTCCTGGTCTGCAGCTTGCTGACCGCAGATATTGGAATATTTCAGCCTCCCTATTCGCATGAGCCAATTCCTGATATTAATCTCTTTATATGAATATCCTTTTCATTCTGTTTTTCTGAAAAACCCTAATACAGGTTTTATATATTTTATGTTATATGTCTATATATTTTATAGACTCACATATAATATTCTCTTCAAATTTAGCTGGTGGTCTAGCATTTAATGATGCATCAATGTTGAATCTACTTATCATTTTCTGGTGACATAAGTATAATTTATTTTTTAATGACACATAAGACTCCCATTCCATTTCAATGAGTGTAGCTTTCCCACCCTCACTGTCCTCTGACTCCTATACTGTCTATTAAATTCTTCCAGCAGAAATTACTACATTTACTGTATTCACACCTATGGAATATACTTTTAACTTTTGTATTAACAATAGCATGGTGTGTGTGAGAAGTGTGCATGTATGTTTTATATCACAAAAATTATGCTGATTTTCCAGGTTCATCAATATTCCTTTTAAACAAAGTTTTTTTATGTTCATTATTTTATTAGTTTACTTAATTTATAGACATGCTACAGCATGGGAAATAATGCTATCATTGGATTTTCCTATTTATTCTAACCTCAGTGAATTTATCACTGATCCAGACACCAACCTCAAAATTCGAAGGATTGCTTTATTTTTCACTAACCTGCCATCCAATTGTTATACAAGTGAAGTTGATTCTATCTCTTTAATATTGTTCACATCTTCTTTGTAAGTATTGCCCCTATTGAAGCTTTAATAATCGCACATAGAAATTGCATGTCTTTCAAGTATTCTTTTTGCCTCTATTTGCACTTACCACAGATGCTAGAATAACTTCTCAAAAACTAAATCATATCTGTGCCTTATTTAAAAGAACTCTCTATTGTCCACAAAATTAAATTCAACCTACATTTTCCAATATAAAAATCTCTATATTTTACCAAGTCTCTACTTTTGAATATTTACCTAATAACTTTATGCTTCTATCTGGCATTTTGGGCATCAAAACAACTTTTAGATGCAAGAATGTGCCAAATTAGAACTATCTTTATTAGAATATAGAGCTTCTTGAGATTATCTTATTTATTTTTTTATTTTCAGTGTTATGTATGGAATTTTTTTTGAGTCACTGACAGAGAAACCTTTATGAACCTTATATACATTTTTATTAATATTTTTCTTAATATAATTCTTAATATACCATAAAATGTATAATATATGAGTATTTTTAAATGTTCTTTTAGAACTGTAAGACTTTCAGATATTCATTTTAAACTATAAATTCCTTTATAAAATAGCTTTCTTTTTGATTTCCTAGACAATTTCTTCATATAGTGAATTCTGTCCTTTAATTAAGTTTACTAGGCCTTTGAATTCAGAATATCAATCTATCATTCCTGACCATAGTTGACCAAATCCTGCCTAATGGACAAAGAAGCCTCTAATAAAAAAAAAGTATTGCCAAACAAACAGTACAAAGTTTCTCACCAACACCATCCTTAAATACTTGGATTTTTAACACACTCTATGAAGAATAATAAAATAGTTACTGTTTTAGGGCATTAACTTTTGATTAGATTGTTAGACACCTTTAGGTAACCAATATTCCTAATAGTCATGTGAACTTCCATAGCTGTGTTGGAAAATCATTTAGCACTATCAACTAACCCTGTGTGACCCATCACTTAACAGTTCCATTCCTAGGTGTATACCTAGTAGAAATATGTACATATTTATAATTGCATTTATTGAAAGTCAAAAACTACAGACAATTCAAATGTCTAACCACAAAAGAGTAAACTGTATTATATTCATAAAATACAATATCATATAGCAATTAAAATGGACAAGCTGCAGCCCTAAACATCAATGTGGATTAATCTTGAAAGCACTGGTGAATCAAGCAAGAGATAAAGAAGCCAGACACATCATAATACATACCCTCTGACTCCTTTAAAAATAAACAAAACAAGCAAAACCAATCAATGGAATACTAGAGATCAATCATCTTTGTGGAAAGACCTGGAAGTAGCCAAAAATTCACCTAACAATAATCTATTTCTTTATAGGTATGTTCATTGTGTGTTAATACACCAGGCTCTGCATTTAGGAGTTGTGTATTTTCTGTGTGCAGTATACTCCCAAAAGAGGCTCAAGAATAGGAGAGCATTTCTAATTTTATTTTTTTTAGAAGACTCTAGTGTCTATTGTATCTGTGTTTCCAGAATTAAACACTCACTGAAAAGAGATACTTTGACATGAGGAAGTTCAAAAACATTGAATATATGATGTCTAAATACTATGAAATAAAATAAAGAATGTAAGGACCAGTTAGGATATTACACATAATAAAACAGTTGAGGTAGAAGAAAAATTTAAAAACTTGATGCAGAACTGAAGTGTTAGAGCCAGAAGTAAATGATACAAAAGTTAGACATGGAAACAATAACATTAACTCTTTATCTATAAGAATTCTTAGGAAAAATATCAGAAGAGATAGAACAAAAGCAATATTAAATTAAATTAGCTAATAAATTTAATAAAATTTAGAAAACTAATTAAAAGATTTACTGACTATAAAAAACATTTAATAAAAATAATATCTTCATTACAAAGATTATATAAAAAATAAGGTGTTGAACAATGAGAACACATAGACACAGGGAGGAGAGCATCACACACTGGCATCTGTTGCGGGGAATAGGGGAGGGACAGAAAGAGGTAGGGAGATTGGGAAGGGATAACATGGGGAGAAATGCTAGATATAGGTGAGAGGATGCAGGTAGCAAACCACATTGCCTATGCAACAATCCTGCATGTTCTGCACATGTACCCCAGAACCTAAAGTGCAATTAAAAAAAAAAAAATATATATATATATATATATATATATATATATGAAACAAAAATGTTTTTCTAATAAAAAAATAAAATAAAATAAATTTCTCAGGCCAGGCATGATGGCTCATGCATGTAATCTCGGCACTTAGGGAGGCTGAGGTGGGCAGATCACTTGAACTGCATCTCCACCAAAAAAGAAAAAAATAAAAAAAATCTGAGCGAATGGTGCCTGCCTTTGTTTCCAGCTACTTTGAAGGCTGAGGCAGGAGAATTTCTTGTGCCCAGAAGGCAGAGTTTGCAGTGAGCTGTGATTGCATCACTGCACTCCAGCCTGGGTAACACAGAGAGACCCTATCTTAAAAATGAAAATAATCTCATCAGATTCACGAGGGTTGAAATGAAGGAGAAAATTCTAAGGGCAGCCAGAGAGAAAGGTCAGGTTACCCACAAAGGGAAGCCTATCAGACTCACAGCAGATCTCTCAGCAGAAACCCTACAAGCCAGAAGAGAGTGGGGACCAATGTTCAACATCATTAAAGAAAAGAACTTTCAACACAGAATTTCATATCCAGCCAAACTAAGCCTCACAAGTGAAGGAAAAATAAAATCTTTTGTGAACAAGCAAATACTTAGAGATTTCATCACCACCAGGCCTGCTTTACAAGAGCTTCTGAAAGAAGCACTTTACATAGAAAGGAACAACCAGTATCAAACTTTCCAAAAATATACCAAAAAGTAGAGTATCAACACAATGAAGAATTTACATCAACTAATGGGCAAAACAGCCAGCTAGCATCAAATGGCAGTATTAAACTCACATATATTATTATTAATCCTAAATTTAAATTGACTAAATCCCCCAATCAAAAGACACAGACAGGCAGATTGGATGGAAAACCAAAACCCTTCAGTATGCTGCATCCAGACCCATCTCACATGCAAGGATACACAAAGACTCAAAACAAAGGGATGGAGAACGATTTACCAACCAAATGGAGAGCAAAAATAAATAAATAAATAAATAAATAAATAAATAAATAAATAAAAAGGAGTTGCAATTCTCACCTCTGATAAAACAGACTTTAAAGCAACAAAGATCAAAAGGGGCAAAGAAGGACATTACTTAATGCTAAAAGGATCAATGCAACAAGAAGAGCTAACGATTCTAAAAATATACGCACCCAATACAGGAACACCCAGATACATAAGGCAAGTTCTTAATGACTTATAAAGAGACTTAGACTCCCACACAATAATAGTGGGAGACTTTAGCATTACATTGTCAATATTACACAGATCAACAAGACAGAAAATTAACAAGGATATCCAGGACTTGAACTCAGACCTGGAACAAGTAAACTTAACAAACATTTATAGAACTCTCCACCCCAAATACACAAAACATACATTCTTATCAGTACCACATCACACCTACTCTGAAAGTGACTACATAATTGGAAGTAAATCACTCTCAGCAATTGCATAGCATTTCACAGGTTTAAATGAAATATTGGTTGGCTGCTTGTTTGTTATTTTTCCTCCCTTATTCCTTCCTGTCTCCATTGTTAAGCACAATTATTGGCATAAAAGAGGTTTTCAATACCCATTTTTAAACTGCATCCTAGCCTGGGCAATAAAGCAACACTCACGTTCTCTCTCCCTCTTTATCTTCCTCTCTCATTCTTAAAAAAATTTTAAATAATCTAGAAGGAAACACTGTTTTCTTCCAAAGCTCTTCCAAATATTAAAAACAAATAGAATCTGTTGCGGGGGGACACCCTAAAATTTCATGCCCAATTTGCCACTCCTATGCAAGGTAATCAAAAGGTAGTCTTGTACACCCTTAGTGCTAGAAAACTTACTCTCATTATAGTCTTACTATAAAACAAAATACTCCTAAATAGACTTTGGTCAACAAAATTATTAGAAGTCAATTTGAAGGAGGAGTGATCTGATAAACACTGAAATCGAAAGACAATGTACCACGAAATGACTAAGTTAGAGATATCTAAATAGTATAGTTAATATCCTTAAGAAATGTTGCAAGTAATTATCAAAAGTCCTATTAATAACTGAGCAAGTAGTTTGCTGAAATTTACTAGTTAGAAAGATAGGACACATTATATAAGAACTTGATAT
>CM052648.1:60956886-61000588 GCA_028533165.1 Leontopithecus rosalia | reverse complement strand
TCTGTCTCAGGGAGTTAGGGCTTTATTTGTGAGTATCCGTTGTACTCTCCTGCCCAGCTAGGAGGCAGTCTAGTCACTATTTGGCTGCCGAGGCTCCGCCCTGCTGGCGTGAGGTTCGCCCTTTTGCTGTGGGCTCTGTCCTGCTGTTTTGGGCTCCGCCCTACTGAGGTAGGCTCCGCCCTGCTGATGTGGGCTCTGCCCTGTAGGTGGAGTCTCTCTGTTATTGTAGGTTGCCTTGGCAACACCTGAATGCGTCAGCAGTGGGCGGGTACCTCAGTAGGGGCCAAAGCTCTCAGCAATGGTGGACGCCACTCCCCCACGGAGCTGCACCGTCATGTGTTCCACTCTTCCTGCAGTGGAACTCTCAACCCCCGGCACTCCAAATCGACTTATTGCTTGTCCCTGTGGGGGTAGGACCCGTTGAGCCTTATCACTTGGCTCCCTGCCTCTGAGCCTTTTTGCTTTTTTTTCTTTTTAAGTTGTAGGGTTGACTCTCTCCCAGGTGCCTCAGTGGCTGGCCGAAAGGGTACCGGGATCTGTGTGGTTTCCCGTTCAGCCACCCACTGCGCTGGTTCACAATTCACCTCCCAGAAATCTCCTGGTCTAGGTCACCATCCCAAACCCGTTCAGTCAGATGAACATAGCAATCTGCCCTCCCAAGTCTCAAATTGCTGGTTTAACAGGGCGCCCAGACCCCTGTGTTTTGTGCGCCGGCCGCTGCGGCGGCACTGGCTGCCTGGCCACACCAGCGGAGAGCGCTGCGCTTGAGTCCTGTGTGCCTTTTATACCTGGGCTTTTCCCCCGCTCTGTGGGCTATAAGGATCTGTCTGAAAATGCGGTGTTTGCTTACCCTCTGCGTCTTGACTGAGAGCTGCAGTGGTGAGTTGCTTCTAGAGCGCCATCTTCCTCCTCTCTCACCAAATACTCTTCATCTATTCTTTTTAATTATGGATAAAATATTTTGTCCTTAAAGAAATGACTATAAGTTAGACAATGTTGGCAAAATTATATTTACTATTTGTTTTTCCTAAGAATAAAGAGCTTCTTCATCATTTCATTTTTTTCCCAAAACTAGACACTAGGCCATAAATGTACAAAATTATGTTAGATCTGGAGAAGGTAGACAATGTGGAAATTATGATGTGGACAGTAACATCTTCTCCTCAAGGAATATACTCTCAAGAGCTAAAACGTCTTGAGTGTGATATGACACTTGCTTTGTTCATTCAACCCTTCATTTTAGAGATCTATTCATGTGTAAGATTTCAAATTTAGGTAGAGATCATTCATTTTACTTTCCATGTTGCATTTTGTATAAAGCAGTATTTTAATTAATGTTTTCACTTATTAGACATTTGTGTTGTTTCCAGCTTATTCCTAATAGATACCATACCTATGGGAGCATCATAATACCTATCTCTGGTATAAATGTGTAGGAAATTTTTCCAGACAGAAATACAATTAGAAACGGAAGTACAGGGTCTTAGATAGATCTTTAAAGTGGTTATAACATTAGCCATGGCCTATACTTAATTTTCTATTTATTCATTAACATGGTCTGGCTCTGTGTCTGTACGCAAATCTCATCTTGAATTATAATTCAAATTGTAAAGCCTATGTGTTGAAGGAGGGACCTCATGGGAGGAGGTTTACCCATGCTGTGGTCCTGATAGTGAGTTCTCACAAAATCTGATAATTTTATTAGAAACTTTTCCCCACTTGGCTTCACACTTCTCTATTCTGCCACCATATAAAAAAGGATATGTTTGCTTCCTCTTCTGCCATGATTGTGAGTTTCCTGAGGCCTCTTCAGACATGTGGAACCATGAGTCAATTAAACCTCTTTACTTTATAAATTACCCAGTCTTGGGTATTGTTTCACAACAGCATGAAAATGAACTAATATAGTAAATTAGTACCAGGAGTGGGGCACTGCTATAAAGATGCTAAAAGTTGTGGAAGCAACTTTGGAAGTGGGTAACAGAAGATTGTACAGTTTGGAGGGCTCAGAAAAAGACAGGAAAATGTGGAAAAATCTGGAACTTCCTAGAGATTTGTTGAATGGCTTTGACCAAATGCTGATAGTGATATGGACATGAAGTTCAGGCTAAATTGGTGTCAGATGGAGATGGGGAACTTGTTGGGAACTGGAGTAAAGGTCACACCTGCCATGCTTTAGCAAAGAGACTGGAGGCATTTTGCCCCTGCCCTAGAGATTTGTGGAAGTTTGAACTTGAGAGAAATGATTTATGATATCTGGCAGAGAAAATTTCTAAAGAGCAAGGCATTCAACAGGAAGCAGAACATAAATGTTTGAAAAATTTGCAGCCTGCCAATGTGATAGAAAACTCATTTTCTGAGGAGAAATTCAAACTGGCTGCAGAAAATTGCATAAGTAATGAGGAGTTGAATGTTAATCATAAAAACAATGGGGAAAATGTCTCCAGGACATGTCATAGACCTTCAGGGCAGCCCCTCCTATCACAGGCTCAGAGGCCTAGAAGGGAAAATTTGTTTAATGGGCCGAGTCCAGGGACCTCTGCTCTGTTCAGCCTCAGGACATGGTGCCCTCCATTCCAGCCATCCCAGCCATGGCTAAAAGGGGCCAACATACAGCTAAGGCTGTTGCTTCTGAAGGGACAAGCCTTAAACCTTGGTGGCTTACATGTGCTGCTGTGCCTGCAGTTGCACAGATGAGGTGTAGTAACCTCTGCTTAGATTTTAGAGGATATATGGAAATGCCTGCATGTCCAGGCAGAAGTTTGCTGCAGGGGTGGAGCCCTTATGGAGAACCTCTGCTAGGGGAGTGTGGAAGGGAAATGGGGGTTAGAGCTCCAACACAAAGTCTCCACTGAGGCATTGCCTAGTAGATCTGTGAGAAGAGGACTACCATCTTCCAGACCCTAGAATGGTAGATCCAGTGACAGCTGACACTCTGCACCTGAAAAGGTAAAGGCACTCAACACCAGCCCATGACAGCAGCCAGGAGTGGGGTTGTATACTGTAAAGCCATAGGGGTGGACCTGCCCAAGACCATGGTAACCTACCTCTTGTATCAGCGTAACCCGGATATGAGACATGGAGTCAAAGGAAATCACGTTGGAAATTTAAGGTTTAATGACTGCCCTACTGGATTTCAGGCTTGCATGGGGCCTCTACCCTCTTTTGTTTTGACAAAATTTTCCCATTTGGGATGTGTGCATTTATCCAACACTTTCACCCCCATGGTATCTACAAAGTAACTAACTTGCTTTCAATTTTACAGACTCATAGGTGGAAGGAACTTGCCTTGTCTCAGATCAGCCTATGGACTTGGACTTTGGGGTTATTGCTAAAATGAGTTAAGACTTTTGAGAACTGTTGGTAAGGCATAGTTGCATTTTCAAATGTGAGAAAGATGAGATTTGGGAGGGGCCAAGGGTGAAATGATATGGTCTGGTTCTGCATCTCTACCCAAATTTCATCTTGAATTCTAAAACAAATTTTAATCACCACATGTTGGGGGAGGAATCTTGTGGGAGGTTACTAGATTATGTGGGTAGTTTCCCCATGCTGTGCTCATGATGGTGAATTCTCATTAGATCTGATTGTTTTATAAGGCACTTTTTTCCACTTTCCTCTCATTTCTCTCTCCTGCCTCCATGTAAAGGACATGTTTGCTTCCCTTTCTCTCATGATTCTAAGTTTCCTGAGACCTCCCCAGCCATGTAGAACAGTGAGTCAATATAATCTCTTTTCTTAAAATATTACCTATCCTTGGGTATTTCTTTATAGCATCAGGAAAACAAACTAATATATTCATATTTTGATAATAATTGATACAGTCAAAATTTTTGACTATCCCTAATGAAATTCATGTAACACTATCATGTTGTTGGTTCAGTTTGTATTTTCTTGATTACTAGTGATATATAATTTTTTAGTTTAACATATTTAATAATTTTAAAATTTTTATATTTTATTTTTAACAGAAATTTGTTTTTCTTCTTTTGGAAATTGCTCACTCCTCATATTATTCAGGTATTGCATTCTTATTCATTTATTGTCAGTTTGTAGAAATTCTTTATACATATATACCAATTGTGTGCATTGGAAACCTCTCTTCCCTGTGTGTTGCTGATCATTTAACTTGATCTACTGCATCTTTCTTACACCATTGCCCTCCCAGCTGCATATTTAGAATCAGTTTGTCTAGTTACAGAAGTAATCACATCTAAAAGACTAAAACAGGAAAAATGTGAAATGATTATTCATGTGTCCAAAAATCATAGAGATACTCTGTTATTATTCACATGAAAGATTACAAGACAAAGCTATGCTAAAATATAAAGGAGGTGAGATAATAAGTATTTTTAGCTTTTCAAATCATACATGTCTCTGTTAAGGTGATTTTTAAAAAACAAAATAGATTCATGTATTTAACTATGTAAAAAAGCCATTAAAATACTTCAATTATGATACTGCAAAAAAATCATTGTATAAAATGCTAAATAAAATTACAGTCTGAGTGCAATTTTTTTAATTTTTTTAGTTGTAGGCAAACACATTTTCTGATATAATATATATTTTTAAACTACAAATTTTCAGTGAACAGTTACATGGAAATTGCCTGAATTTTAGTCTGAAAGTTCACTAATCAATAAATATTCCTATGTAAATATTAGAAAGATGAGCCTGTTTCTTCTCTAACTTGTATAGTCTGAGTATAGTTTAGTACTTTTAAAATTCTCAGATAACAAATACAGTTATCATAAGATTGATGTCATATATGAAAATTCTAAGACTGAAGGAAGAAACACTGAATTGAAAACAGGTTTTTGAAAGAGAAGGTGGTTTGCATTAGTCATGTGCAATTAAACCAGTCTTAAAATCAAAGTACAATAAAACCCCAGGCGTCCAGCCCTGATTATCTACAAGTTAGTGATGCATGAGATAGATAGGATATTCAAGGTGGTAATGTGAACTGTAACCCTTTGATAAAAGCCAAGATCACTCATAAGGAGCTTCTCATGATTTAAAGTATAGCGTATTTTACGATGGAATTCTAATGTAGCTATTTTAGCCATACTGCCAATGGTACTTTTATTAGTTTTTTTTTAATTTTATGGGTCAAATTTAAATGTCATCCCCTGTGTTCATAGTAGTTTTATTCTACTTTAAAAATACAACTTGGATACACGGCTGATTAATTTGGTCACCATGTATTGTACAAATGCTGCTCAAGGCTGCCCAACTGAGGAAGAGAGCCAGTGCTGATATCCAGCCCAAGGTGTTTGCCAAGCCCATACCCAGGCACAAGGCTGTACATGCTTAAAAAATGCCTTTCTTGTAATCCCACACACACCAAAAATATAAACTAATGCTGGTCTGATTTAGCTTTTCTCATGATCATCCTATCATGATCTCCTGATAGTATTAGAGGTCAGTACAATAGCATAAAGAAGAGATGCCTTTGAAAAGTCCAGAATACCAAAACTGTGACACTATAAGTTAATTAGCACCCTCTAGAATGGGATGTAATCTAAAACTACCAGATAACCTAACCTTCTAGGCCACATTTCCAATTAATTTGCTTTGTAGGTTAACCTCGATATTCCACCAACAACTTAATCCAGTATAATCAAGACCAAATTTATAACCTGTTTACTCCAATATGCTTCTCCTCCTAGTATTTTGTTTACATGATTATATTTTGTATCAAACAATTTAATACTCAATTAGTATCACTTTATCTTTCCTGTCATATTCATTTGATTTTTGACCAGAACACAATTCCTTAGTGCCTCCTTCCTCTAATTCTTTATATGCCTTCCTGCTACTTACAGATTTCAGATACACAGCTCTGATTTTGCCATTCTCCAGGTAAAATGCCTTTGACAGCTCTTCATTCCAAGCACAATTACTTTGTAACTACTTGCCCTGATATTCAATGTCATCCATAAACTGCTGCAACCTACCATGTTAAACTTTACCTTCCAGGATTTACTTTACACAGGCTGTTTTCACATAGATGAATCCTGTGAAAAACATCTTACTGAGAGAGTTTAACACCAATACTCTTCTGAATTCCCAGATTCATCCATTTACTTAAAAAAAATCCAGCTTATTAAGATAAAATTGCATATATGGTTATAATTTACCAATTTAAATATATAATTTATTGGTTTTTAGTATATTCAGAAATCAATTTTGGAACATGTAATCTTACCAGAAACCCTTATCCCTACTCTTAACAACTCCTCGTTTCTGCCTAATTCTCCATTCCCGGGCAGTTACTAATAGATCATGTGCCTCTACGGATTGGGTTATCCTGGACACTTCAAATAAATAGAAAAATTCGATATGTATTATTTGTGACTGGCCTCTTAAATTTAGCCTACTCTTTTTAAGGTTCTGTCCAAGACATACTTTAGCATACTGTAGCATATATTAGTACTTCACTTCTTTTTTATTGCTTAATAGTATTCTATTATATGGATATAGTATACTTTATTAATATATTTATCTTAATATTTGGGTTATTTCTGCTTTTTGGCTACTATGAATATTATTATTAAGAATATTTTTGTAAAATGTTTTTGGTAGGTACATGTTATCATTTCTCTTAATTGTATACCTAGGAATGGAATTGATGGGTCATATTCTAACACTAGGTAGAAATTTTTGAGGGACTGACAGTTTCCTAAAATGGCTCTACCATTTCACATTCCTGTCAGTAGTGTATGAGTGTTCCAGTTCTTCCACATCCTTGCTTACACTTGCTAATATCTGATAATTCTTGTTCTTGTTGTTGTTTTTTCAGACAAACTCTTGCTCTGCCACCTAGCCTGGAGTGCAGTGGTGCAAACTCAGCTCACTGCAACCACCACTTCCTAGGCTCAAACAATCCTCCCACCTCAGCCTTCTGAGTAGCTGGGAGTACAGGCACTTGCCATCACTCCTGCCTTTTTCTTTGTATTTTTTTGTAGAGAGGGGCTTTTGCCATGTTGCCTAGGCTGGTGTTGAACTTCTGAGCTCAACACTTTGGCCTTCCAAAGTACTGGGATTACAGTGTGAGACACCATGCCTGGCCTGACTTTTTGATTATAGCCATCCTATGTATCTGATTCCTACCTACTGATTTGTGAACTTATTTTTTTTTATTTCAACTTTTATTTTAGGTCCAGAGGGTACACGTGCAAGTTTGTTGCATAGGTATATTGTGTGACACTGATGTTTGGAGTACAAACGATTCCAACACCAATGTAGAGAACACAAGATCCAATAGGTAGTGCTTCATGCCTTTTTCCCATCCTGAACTCCCTCCTCTAGTAGACCCCTGTGTCTACCATTCCCATCTTTATGTCCATGCACACCCAATGTTTAGTTCCCATTTATAAGTGAGAACATGTGGGATTGGGCTTTCTCTGCCTAAATTAATTTCACTTAGAATAATGGTCTGGTCTCCAGCTGCATCCATATTGATGCAAAGAACATTTTATTTTATGGCCGTATGGGATTCCATGATATATTTGTACCACATTTTCTTTATCCAGTCCACAGCTGATTGACATCTACATTGATTCCATGTCCTCACTATTACGAATAGTGTTTTGATGAACATATGAATGTATGTGTCTTTTTGGTAGAATAGTTTATTTTCCTTTGGATATACACACAGTAATGGAACTGCTGGGTCAAATGGTATGATTTTTTTAAGTTCTTTGAGAGATCTCTGAATTGATTTCCACAGGCACTGAAATAGTTTACACTCCCACCAAAAATGTATAAGCATTCCTTTTTTTCCAAAACCCTGTCAACATCTGTTATTTTTTTTACTTTTTAATAATAGTGACTGGTATGAGATGGTACTTCATCATGGCGTTCATTTGCTTTTCTCTCTTGACCAGCAATTTTGAGTAGTTTTTCATGTTTGTTGGCCACATGTATGACTTTTGAGAAGTATCTGTTCATGCTTTTTGCCCATTACTTAATGGGGCTGTTCATCTTTTGCTTACTGATTTGTTCACGTTTCTTATAGATTCTGGATATTATTAGATCTCTGTTGGATGCATAGTTTGCAAACATTTTCTCTGATTCTGTAGGTTGCCTATTTACTGTTGATAGTTTCTTTTGTTATGCAGAAACCCTTTAATTTAATTAGGTCCAACTTGCCCTTTTTTTTTTGGTTGAAATTGCTTTTGAGGACTTAGTCATAAATTATTTGCCAAAGCTGGTGGCATGAGAGGTATTTCCTGGGTTTTCTTATATATATATATATATGTGTGTACGTATATATATATATATATACATATATATATATATATATATATATATATATAAAATGTGTGTGTATATGTGTGTGCATGTGTATGTATATGTACGTATATACACACACACGCACACACATATACACACACACACACTTTTTTTTAGCTCTTAAAGTACTTAATTCTTCTTAATTCTTAATTAATTCTTAATACTTAATTCTTCTTAAATTGATTTTTTTTAATCTGGTAAAAGGTAGGGGTCCAGTTCAAGCTCATAGAAGAAAAAAACTAAAATAAGAGCAGAATAAACAACTGAGACCCCAAAATCTATACATACTATGCATAAAACCAAACTTATTTTTTTGAAAAGAGAAACAAGAGCTATAGACCTCACTAAGTATCAACTAAGAAATAAAGAGAAAATATCTAAATAAGCACAGTGAGAAAAGCGACATTAAAACAATCCCACAGACATACAAATAATCCTCAGATACTATTTTCCTAAGTGCACCAACTATAAAATCTAAAGTAAATGGATAAATTTCTTGGAAACACACAATCTCCCAAGCCTGAATCAGGAAGTAATCAAAACTGAATAGACCAATATAAAGTTCCAAAATTGAATAAACAATTAAAAATCTACCAACTATAAAGAGCTCTGAACCAGATGGATTCACAGTTGAATTTTACCAGATGTACAAAAAAGAGCTGGTACCAATCCTACTGAAACTAATCCAAAAAAATGAGGAGGAGGAGCCCCTCCCCAACTCATTCTACAAAGGCAGTTATCACTCTGATAACAAAATCTGGCAACTAAACAACAAAGAAAGCTTCAGGCTAATATTCCTCATTAACACAAATGCAAATATCCTCAACAAAATATTACCAAACCTAATTCAGCAGTACATCAATAAGTTAATTTACCACAATCAAGTAGGCTTTATTCATGGGATGCAGGGTTGGTTCAAAATATGCAAATCAATAAATGTGATTCACTGCATAAACCGAATTTAAAACAGAAATCATATAATTTCAATAGATACAGAAAAACATTTCGATAAAATTCAACATCTCATCATAACAAAAACCCTGAATAAACTAGGAGTTGAAGGAACATATCTCAAAATAATGAGTCATCTATGACAAACTCACAGCCAACATCATACTGAAGGAGAAAAGCTAACAAATAGCATTCCCCTAAAGAACTGGAACACGACAAGGATGCTCACTCTCACCACTGCTGCTCAACATAATATTGGAAGTCCTAGCCAGAGCAATCTGGCAAGAAAGAGAAATAAAATTCATTTAAATAGGCAAGGAAGAATTCAAATGATCTCTCTTTGGTGATTATATGATACAATAGCTAGAAAACCCTAAAAACTTCACCAAAAGGCTTCTTGGACTGATAAATGATTTCACTAAAATATCAAAATAAAAATCAGTCTACAAAAATCAGTAGTAACATTTCTATACACCAATAATGTTCAAGTTGAGAACAAAATCAAGAATGCCATTTCCATTTACAATAGGCACAAGAAAATTAACATACTTAAGATTACATCTATTCAAGGAGGTAAAAGATTTTTATAAGGATGACTATACAACATTGCTGAAAGATCATAGATTATAGAAACAGAAAACATTCGATGTGCATGGATTTGGAAGAATCAATGCTATTAAAATGGCCGCACTGCCCAGAGCAATCTATAAAGTATAGTTTAAAAATGTATAAAGAATGTGTACAATTTTAAAAGGATAAACAATCCAGTAGTACAATGAGCGAAGAATATGACCAGAGTTCCCAAAAGTTTAGAATAACCAATAAAAACATCTAGAGAACACCAATATCACCAATAAACTGAAAATGACACATTTCAATAGTAAAATATACATGCCTTAATTAGAAAAAAATACAGAGAAACACTAACCTAATTTCTGTGAGGGAGAGAAAACGTAAATTTTTTACAGTAGTGCTGGACATTTAAAGCCTAGTAAGTTATGGCAGTATGACAGTAACTAGTCAAATAATAATACAATTGAGTCCTTATTTCCACTTCAAGGTATATGCAATTGAACATTTTAAAAAGCATTTCTGCAAGGAATTATGTAAAACAATGTTAATTGAAGCATTGCCATTGATGATGAAAATGAAGCTATGTAATGAATATCAGTACTATATTTAATGCTACGTAACTGTTAAATGAATTCATTACATAAACTTCTATGTTTACATCAACCCTGGGCGTGGAGTAAAATATATTTTTAGACAAGAGATTATCAATAGCATATTAACACAAATATAAACAGAAAACATCCGTATGTTTTATACACATATGTATACAGAAATCTAATGAAATAGATTGTAGAGATATGCATAAAAACTCTGACAATGTGAATTGTGTGCCTTGTGCAGGAACAAATGAAGGAGAGAAAAATAAAATAATCTGGTAAGCTTCTTTAAGAAAAGGTAATGGTTGAATATATAAATTTTCAAAAATGAAGCCTAGAAATAAAAATGAAAAATAAATAAATAATTTTTAACTCAAAATGCTTTGTTAGGCTGTTTTCCTTGGTTCTTTGTTGTATTTGCAGTTTTTATATTTTAAATAAATTTTGGTTTAAAAAATTGAAATGTAAATTCATGTATATATACCTATTTATAGAGCTATATGCTTATGTAAGTATATAAATACATAAAGAAATATAAACAGCAGATAGCAGTGGCTAACTCTGTGAACCAGGGGACAAATGCTGAAAAGACAGTTTCTACTGCATATAAACTTAAACTGTATGAATTTTTATCAGGTAACTGTATTATCTGTACATAAAAATGACTCCCAAATAATTGAAGAATGCATGAATCAACAAGCAAAAATGAATGAATAAACAACAAAAAAGAGAGAAAATAGATATAACATCATGGAGGTGTGGACATATATATTTAAGGGGAAGGAGGAGTAGAAATTAATTCTGAATCAATGTTTCTAACAAAGGTTGTTACTACAGTTATGATTTGAGAAAAATCATGAAAAAATGATTTCTATTAAAAATAAATAAC
This sequence comes from Leontopithecus rosalia, assembly GCA_028533165.1. Lineage (NCBI taxonomy): Eukaryota > Metazoa > Chordata > Mammalia > Primates > Cebidae > Leontopithecus > Leontopithecus rosalia. The sequence continues at coordinate 60,989,281 of CM052648.1, read as the reverse complement.
AGGCAGGGCATAGGGGCTCATGTCTGTAATCCCAGCACTTTGGGAGGCCAAGGTAGGCAGATCACCTGAGGTCAGGCGTTCTAGAGCAGCCTGACCAACATGGTAAAACCTCATCTCCATTTAAATTTTTTAAAAAATTGCCAGGCATGACGGCATGCCTGTGATCTCAGCTGCTCTGGAGGCTGATGCAGGAGACTTGCTTGAACCCAGGAGGCACAGGTTGCAGTGAGCCAAGTTCACACCACTGCACTCCAGTCTGGGTGACAGAGCGAGACTCCATTTCAAAAAAATAAATATATTAGCAGAAACAAAAAAACACATGAAACCAGAAAAAATAGAAATGTGGTCTTGTATCATATGAAATTTTTAATGAATAGAATAGTTAAAAATATTTAATATCAAGTATCTTGCTTTCTTCTTATTTATTTGGCATCATTAGCTAGCCTTATTTCTACTCTCTGCTGGTATTTTAATATCTAGTGGAACTAAATATTCAAATTTTAAGTTAATATATGTCTTCAATTTATTGCTTTATGACAAAGCTACCTTTTAATCTCAGTTGTAATAGTTTTTACCATACTGTCTATTTTTAATATTTAAAAACATTCATTTCTATTCTATTTGTAAAGGTAAGCACTTTTACCAATAAGTTTTTCCATTTTACTTATATTTTTTATATAAATTTTAAATATATTTATGAATTGTATAGATTTTACTTTCTTCTTTATACTATATATTATGTACTATAATTATTTCTATATTTAGAAAGCATGTACTGAGTTTCCATTCTGTTGATGAAAATTATGATATCCTCTTATATTTTCTAGGAACTTAATGAATGATATATCAACCCGAGTACTCTATTAAAGATTCTAATGTATATTTATACATGAGCATGGTAACTACATCATTATTTTTAAATGTTTATCTGTAGATACCATATAACACAATAAATGGAAATTTGTATAATATATTCTATGTCTATATTATGGAGTAATACATAGCTATAAAATTAAAGTAAGTGAATATTTAGTGATTTTAAAAATTGGTAAAAATATTGTGTTATAGCAAAGTTCATATTATATATTTCAGTCTCATGATTGTAAATATTTTAAAGTTACTTAAATATAAACAAATGTGTTTACAGACATGGTGTATGAATCATTTTTTTTCAAAGCCTAAAGGCATAAATTCTGGGTCCTATCTCAATTGTGATTTGAACTGAATATATTAAAAATTTACATTAGGCATGTGCAGTAGCTCAAATCTCTAATCCTAGCTCTTTAGGAAGTTGAAGTGGGAGGATCCCTTGAACACATGAGTTTTAGACCAGCCTGGACAACAAAGCAAAAGTCCATCTCTACAGAAAATACCAAAATTAGCAGGGCATGGTAGTGTGAGACTGTAGTCTCACCTACTTGGGAGGCTGAGGTCAGAGGATTGCTGGAACACAAGAGGTGAGGCTAAAGTCAGCCATGATCATGCCACTGTACTTTGGCCTCAGCAACAGAATGAGACCTTGGGTCTCAAAAAAAAAAAAAGAGTTACTTTATACAATATATTATGATGGGGCTTGGCATCAGGGAATAATTTTACACTCAACCCCAATATTATTATTCTATTTTTATCTTTTAAGTAATTTCAGCCTTATGAAAGAGGATACTTTTTACCCAAGAACTGAAATTTAGTATTTCTTATAGCTGAACAGCTATGCATTTACTGCTTTATGAGCCAGACTTTGCCTCAGCTATTGTTAATGTACTTAATAGGAAAGCAAATAACAGAATACCGGTTTCCTAAGACCTTTTCAGTTACTCATTGCTTTGTAGTCCATGCCTGACAGATGTAAAAATTATTCACATTTTCAAGTACAACTACTTGATAGGAAACCAGAGGTCTGGAAGAAAATGGCATGTTAATAAAGATTCGAATCATTCAATCAACATATAAATGAATCAATTTCTTGTTTAATGAATCAATGAACATTTGAATAAGATGTAGTAACATTTTCTCTATACATCTGAAGTTTGTATATCCCTTAATTGCAAACGTTTTATATAAAATTGTATGTATTATTGAATAACATATAATTCACTAGAAGCTTGATTATTCTAAATTATATTAAATATAAGTAGGTCTTCATATATATCTTTTTAAATCTGTGCAGAAGGAGATTGGACTAAGTCCTCTCTAAGCTTTGTATGAAGTGGGAAAATAGTTTGGACTAACTGGCTTTTAAAATCTCTTAAAATCTAAAATGTGTTTTGAATGCTGATTCTCCTCTTCAAAGAGTAACCAATATAATGGGGAAAGACTAGAAGTAAAGACTCAAGATTATAAAAATTCTATAGTAGACATGCTTAGGTGTCTTCTCAGCCTCTGAAACATTATATTGTATTTATTTATTTACTTTGGAAAAGCATCATCCTTTCCAGTCCTTAGCACTGCATCCTCACAGCCAGCATTGTGCCCAGGCCCACTGTCCACATTAATTTGACTAGTGTTAAACATCCTTATCAATCAACTGGACTTTTCTATAGGACGCTGGAATAAGACATGGGAGACTCTAAGTCAGTTCTTGCTAATGATTAAATATTTAACCTATAAATTCAAGTTACTCAGTGAATATGTGCTTGGTAATGAACAAGAAATAGAGAATGCTTGGATTTGAAATATTAACTGAATACAGAGCAGAGAGTAATCAACAACAGTGACTGAGTCCATTGTAAGGGTCTATTTTCTCATTCCTGTCCATTGCCAAGGGAAGCATCACTGTATTTCAGCTGCAAGATTGTGTGAAACCACCGTATATCCTCATTCCAAATTCTGCTTTTTGAACTCTTAAGACAGTTTAACTTACTTTTAATTAGTTGCAACTGTAGTTTAATAGATCCAAGTTCTACATAAGAGAAATTACCAAATCAATAATCTTAAGAAAACTAGTCCCTCAGTGCTCCTAAAATGCCATACTCAAAAGACATAGTGAGAGAATATAACAAGCATGCAGTCTGGTCTACAAAGGAATCAAAGAAAACGCCATCAGTTAGGATTCTAACACAAGCTTGTTAAAGCACAAAATATTCCATTTTTCTTTATTTCATCACTTTGCTAAAACATTCTTGGATCTTCAGTTTTTAATAGGGTTATTATAATTAGACTTAGATAACAAAGTTCACTTTCAGAGACCTAATCTGTTTTCTTTTTTTGCTTTCTTTATATCATTTTTTGATTCTCAGTGATTAATAAGTATCATTAAGCTAATAACATGTCATTAAGTGGATGTAGATTGGTAACATTAACCAGAGAATATCTGTGAAGCAGTCTGAACCACCACACATAATAAATCATGCCTACTGCTAGGTTGGAGTAAAAATTCTTTGCTTATTCCAGAAGAGTTAATTTGCAGAGGAGAGGCAACATTCAAAGAAAGTTATAACTCTCTTCTTAGAAGTGACTGAGATTTTCTACTTGTTATTAATCGATGTATCTTCTTTTAAATACTAACTTTTAAATTATTGTTATTCAAGTAAATCACTGGTTGATTTTCAGCAAAATATTTAAAAGTTAAGAATTACAGAACATTTTAACAAGAGAAGACTTAGATACAATTTATCAGTTCTTTGCGTAGATTGATAAAAGAATCTAACTTTCTCAAAGTCATATAGAAAATGGGTCAAAAGTTAAGGCTTTCCATCTAGTTCTGGTGATTTGAATAGCTTTCTCTTTTTTAGTACCTTATATATTCTATTGTTTTTTTAAATAGAGAAGGTGTCTCACTATGTTGCTCAGGCTAACCTTCAACTTTGGGTTCAAGTGGTCGTCTCACCTCAGCCTCCCAAAGTTCTGGGAGTACAGGAGTGAGGCACTGTGCTCAGCCTTACAGCCTTTCAGTTATGTGTAATGGTTTATATATATTACTAAATAAACAATTTATTAAATTAACAACCTTTTTAGCTCACTATTATTAAAGGCCATTATGGACCAATTTCTGTGATAGGTTGGAGGTTACTATGGAGAATAAATACAGTCACAGTCCTCAAGAGCTCAGGATGGAGATAGATTTGAGTTACAAATGCAAGTATCTATTACATAGAGCAGTACGTAGTGTGTAAGATCAATAATGTAATGAAGAAATATACAATATGCTTTGGAGCCTCAAAAGGAAACTTTAATTATAGAAAATGTAACAATGGACTAAGCTGTACTGTATGCTTGGGTTTGAAAGTAGAAAAAAAATCTTATTATTCATTGATATTAATGAGCATCTTCTATGAAACTAAAATTATTTTAAATATTCATACTATCTATTTATTCTTGTAATTATTCCCCTACTTCCTTATAAAAATATAAATGAAAGTTGTTTCAAAAAAATGAAATTAAATGAAAATCACCAAGAAAAATATTTTTAAGACCATCAGAACTGTAATTCAAATCCAGGTTTGCCTGATTCTTTCCTCTAAAAGAGGAAAATTTTGCAAATGAAGTTTTTTTTTTTCGTTTTTTTCCTGCAGAGTTGAGAGCAAAACTATAAAAATGTATTGGTTTCTGAAATTTATTGTTTCCTAAATTTTCTCCTTTTCTCAGATTCATGTTTCATATGACAAGTTAAACCATGCAAAGTACATAAAGTGTTTAGAAATAGAAAGTAAATAGTATCACGTAATCTTCTAGCTGTTTTATTCACAGAGATACTGTTGTGCATAAAATGAAATGGTAACAATCAGATCCAGGGATGAGTGTGAGGTGCAAGAGTCTATCCCTAATATTTGGTACTGAAATCTGCATAAGTGTGTATAGACTTCTGTCCGGTGAAAAGTACATTGCTTTCAAGTGGTATCATTTGTTTATTTATTTACTGGATTGCTTTTTTAAAAAAATTATTTATTTTACTTTAGGTGCATACTTCACCTAAAGTATCATTATTTAGTTTTAAATAAAGTTGATGAATTCATAACTTCTGACCATGCAGATTTCCCTCTTGAAAAAATGATAATTCTGAGTCAAATGTCTCTTCTGATGAAAAATAAGTTCTCCTGCATACTCTCAAATTCCTCCTGTCTGTGGCACCCATTTTTAATATTTATAGTAGAAATGTAATCTAGACATATAAACAGCCCAAATACAGACTTGAAAACATTCCATTATGATTCTTACAAAAAATAAGCTGCTTCTAGTCCTTAAAACAATTAATTCATGGGGTGAGGTACTGGGGGGTGAGAAATAAAAATGAGATGAGTTCTATGCTACATAAATATCATATATATACACACACATATATATATTCACATGCATATATATGAAAATGAACATTTTATTGGTATTAAAATGTATACATTAATTTATATTTATATATTTCATTGTACCAGTAAAAACCTTGAAAATAAATTTTATTTAAATATAATTTATCTTAGCCAATGGAAACCATGTGTCTTTTTTCTTTTCCACTAAAACAATTTTTAAACTGTAACACTTCATTGAAACTCTAAATACTGTATCCTAAGTAAAATTTTCCATATGATTCATTTTCACTTACTTTCCATAGAATTTATTTAATGATTTGCTGCAAAGATTAACTAAATAGTAGAAAAAATCATTGATAGTTGCTAAATAACACAAAATGTTTACATAATAGTTAATATTGTACTAAACTCAAAAAATAAAAGGTATTGCCTTTATTTAAAAATATGAAATGCAGGTTCATTTATATGTTGCCATATTAATGAAATTATTAACATTATTATAATGGAAATTTGAATTCCAATTTTTTTGAATTCCAATTTAATTCCAAAATTAAATATGTATATTTAATCCCACAGAATATACATATATATAATATGTATGTATATTTAATCCCACAGAACATATATATATGTATACTCATTCAATTTCCTCATGTTTCCTGCTGATTCTCCTCCATTTCTCTGTCATGCTGTATACTCACTTAAATCTGTCATATAGACACTGTCTACTTGATTGAAATGGATAGTAGATAGCACCATAAAGTAATATTGGACTCAGAAAAAGCTATTGCTCCTGTGCTCTGTAGGGTAAGCCCCATTATTTTTTCATTTTTCTTTCAATAACTATCTACCTTTTGTATTAGTTGCTTCTCTTATGTCTGCTGACAAAGGTTTCTATGAGCCTGTCAGAATCATACAACCATGAAGTATACCATTCCTTGTCTGTCGCATGCATTTAAAGGGTCGCATGAGGGTGGGCAATTGGGGTATTTATAGTTTATCACTTTTGCAGGTAATGCAGTATTCACGATTTCTTATCTACTAAGTGGTCAGATGAGTGAAAGATAAAAGTTAATAATTAAAATACTGGGGTTAAAGGTGTAGTCCTCATTTTAATATAGACAGGTATCAACATTTAGACTAAAATAGTGTTCTAATTCATATTCAAACATGTATAAAGGGAAGCGCCTGTTACTCTATCCCTTTTCCAACTGTGGGGTTCATCTATTATGTATACTATTAACTTGCTGTCAATTACACAGGGAGAAAAGTAGAGGCAAATTGCGTATAAATTACAGAGAGCAGCCCTTACCTACGCAGAAGAGTCTGACAATCTGAAGGAGGGGTTGGAGCACAATTTACCCTTAACCTGAGCTATAAATACTTGCCTATAATTTTTTTAAAAACGCCATTCTTCTTTCATTGCTTTTTATAAAAGTTTAGATAAACTCTACTTCTGTTGACAAAGAAGATATTTATCAACTGATAAACTATACTGGAGGAAAAATTACATATTTTAACTTAACTGAACTTTGAAGGCAAGGGTCATTAGAAGAATATTGACTCTGAAGCCAGACTTCCTGATTCTGAAACCTGGCTCTAGCATTTATTGTGTGGTCCTTGACAAGATAGCTAACTGCTCTGTTTCAGCTCTTTCTTGTTTTTGAAATGGAATGATAGTACACAGGACTTTATAGGAGGAGATAAAGATTGACATTCTAGATTCCACATATAAGTGAGATCATACAGTATTTGTCTTGCTGTGCTTGGCTTATTTCACTCAGTATAATGTCCTCCACTTCCACCCATGTCACAAATGACAGAATGCCCTTCTTTCAAAAAACTGTATAGTATTCCATTGTGTAAATATACCACATTTTCTTTATTCATTTATATATTAGTAGACACTGAGGTTGTGTCTATATCTTCACTATTGTGAATAATGCTGAAATGTGTAAAAATAAAAATAACCTAGATTAGGTAAGAACAAGAAAAGAGAAAAAGAGAACATAGAGTAAAAAATGTATGTAGGGTTGTTAAAGTTCTGGTGGGATTTTTAGCTAGTAATTTTATTTCTATACTTATACAGTATATTAATATAAAATATTTTGTATTAAATAACTATCCTAATCAATAGACAAATATTTACTGATGTCATATTTATGTTAAAAAATTAGGTATAGAAAAGAAATATATCTTTCAAATGATAAATGTATAATATATATGTATTGCTTTTGAATAGTTCATAGTGTATTAGAGGAGACAAGTTATGTATACATAAATTTTGTCTAACAATAAAATGCAGCACATGCCAGGGCGAGATTTATGACCCAGAAAATAATCTGGGAGAATGGGACTTCCCAAATACTGCAGTAGTTGAAAGACCATAGTCATGCAAAGACAATGCTGTCTTGAGATGTTAAATTGGACTGCATTATGAGATCTGTGAATAACTATACTTTTAAAAGCAAATTTATACTTGTGGATCTAAATCCTGTCTCATTTATTAGATAAAAGTATGGGACTATAAACTATCCAAGAAGACTTCCAACTCCGCAGTTCTATTTGTTTTAAATCTGTGAACAAGCTCTGTCTGCAGGTACATAGAATAGTAAGAATAAAAATGAACAGTAATAATAGAAGAAGGAACTTAAGTATTCATATTCAGGTTCAAGTGGTAATTATTTTCAAGAAAATTTTGCTGCCTAATTACATTTTTTATTGTGCCTGTTATTTTCATGTATTGGTCATTAAGGATGTGCTAGGCTTTACGTTAAATGGTTTTATTTTACCTAATAGCTTTATTTAACCACATAATCTCAATTTTTAATAGATAATTTTCATATAGCATGTCATCAGTATAACCTCTTATGAACTATCAAAGTGGCTTATTTGCTGAACTGTTTCTGAATTCAATACAATTTAAAGGTCTGTAAATGGAGTACTGTGAAATGTAAGAACAATCATATTCAAAAAGGATTAGTTTTTGTGACAAGGAGAACTAGGGCAATCAAATATGCCTTAGTCTTCTATTTAGAACATTGAGTATTAATGCTCATTTAATGATATAGTGGATATTAGTTACACATTGTGGCTGTGAACATCTTTTGTATAACCTTCATGTGTGTAAAGAATGCATCATATCGTGAATCTTACCTCTAAAATGTAGGCACCTGCATATGTCCTTGACTACTCCAATCAGATGAGCCCCAAGAATCTTAAACAGACAGAAACCTGAGGAAAGAGCTGTGTAGACTCTATATCCTGGTAAAGGTTCTAAGTAGAACACATATCTAGCTTTTGAGGCAACTAGGTATGGGATCACAAGCTCTTCATCTGTATAGCCTGTTGTGGTATCAAGGACAGGAAGCCATGTTATCCATCATACTGCAAAGGAGCTGATGTGAACTAACTAGATTTTTTTTCCTGGCTACAAATACTCAAATACAATTTTGGTTTGGTGATCACTCTTAGGTATATTGTGAACATTCTAATTAGTTTTTTTCAGAGATTTTGCTTCTGTCACCAAGGCTGGAGTGCAGTGGTACAATCTCAGCTCACTGCAACCTCTGCCTCACGGGCTTAAGTGATCCTCTGATCTCAGCACCCCAAGTTGATGGATTACAGGTGCAGGCCACCATGCAGGGATGATTTTGTATTTTTTGTAGAGATGGGGTTTGGCCATGTTGTCCAGGCTGGTCTTCAAATCCTGAGCTCAAGTAGATGCTCATGGCTCAGCTTCAAAGTGCTAGGATTACAGACATGAGCTCCCACACCCAGTCACATTCTAATATTTTTAAATTAACAATTAATATATTTTTACCAGCCAGAGTAGGTCTCTAAAATTTACAATTATATATTTTGGTTGATATATTTGTTAGATAAAATAATTTAAATGCCCAGAACATGTGATTATGAAAAAATTTTCAATGGATATTTATCTAAAAAAATTTTGACTTCAGGGTCAAAATAGTCGACTCAAGAGTAAGATGATGCTTTAAGAAGAGGTGTGTAGCTCAACACTCAAAGATTCATGACATTCATCAAAACATTAGAAACTAAAAGTGACAATAATAACAAAAACTTTTACTTTTGCAACAGGATAAATGTACCACCCATCTTCCGTTCATTTCAAGGTATTTTAGATGATGTACCTTTGAAAAAGAGACTGCTGTCCAAGTAATAAATTCAGAAATACACTTGATAGTAAACATCTTAGTGATTGGAAAGTAGAAGAAATTAAAAATTTTAGATACAAAAAATATTCCACCAGAAATTTTAATTTTATAATTTAAAATGAAAATAGACTATTCCATAAATAGTTAAAAAAAAAAAAACAGTAACATGTATTCCTGTTCTCTGTAAGAATTTACTTTTTAAAAATACAGGTGTTCAGCACTTTGGGAGGCCGAGGCAGGTGGATCACGAGGTCAAGAGATCGAGACCATCGTGGTCAACAAGGTGAAACCCCGTCTCTACTCAAAATACAAAAAATTAGCTGGGCATGGTGGCGTGTGCCTGTAATCCCAGCTACTCAGGAGGCTGAGGCAGGAGAATTGCCTGAACCCAGGAGGCGTAGGTTGCAGTGAGCCAAGATCGCGCCATTGCACTCCAGCCTGGGTAACAAGAGCGAAATTCCGTCTCAAAAAAAAAAAAAATACAAGTGTTCAGATCATGACTTTGGGTTATAGAAAGAGTTCAGCTTAGGGCCTAATTATGGTTAAGTTCCTAAGTCTGATTATATGATTCACTGCATTTTGCTGTGAGCATAAAACAAATCTACAATGCCAGTTCAGTTCTCTAATGTAATTTCAAAAGTTAATTCTTTAAATATCATAACATATAGGGAATTATTTGAGAGATATTTACATTTTTATTTAAAATGTTATACAGTAAATTTTAGTTTTATTGTAGTATCATGGAACCAGTCTTCTAGACGCTGAAAGAACATATATATAGCCAAAACATCACCTTATACACCTCAAGTATATACAATTTTGTTAATTATACCTTCAAAAAGTTGGAAAAAAGAACAGGAAGCATAACTCATGATTTAAAAATCAGAATTCAGAGTTACTCTGAAAATATGTGGATCAAAATCCCTACAAGCCAAAAATTAAAATCCATTTTTTTCTTTGTATATTCTAAGTAGAAAAATTATAAGCATATTTCTCTCAGTCTTTGAGAAACGGATAATTGAAGACTAAAGGACGGAAAGACAGATGGATACTCTGCACTAACACCTGCCTTAAAGACTTTGCAATGACTGTTCCTTCTGATCATACTGTGCTTTCCCCCAGATATTCAAATGCCTAATTCACTTGCTTACCTTAAATGTCACTTTTTTGGCAATGTCTGGTCTGACCATACTATTTGAGGTTTGAATTTTCCCACACCTCTGACCTTCTATATCCCATTCCATTCTAACTCCATAGCACTTAATACTGTTAAATATATGATTTATATAATTTATAAATTATAAATTTTATGATTTACATAATTTATGAATTTTAACTTTTATGATTTATGTAATTTATAAATCATAAAATTTATAAATTATAAATCAAATAATTTAAAATAAATTAAAAATCAAAAAAATAGATTTTTATGTCTTTTGTATCTTAATGCTGAGGATATTTCTGATATATAGTAGGGCCTCTTTATATTTGTTTAAAATGTGAATGATATAAAAATTATATGAATAATAGCTTGTTAAGTGACACAAGTATGTACAGAATAAACATGCAACTTTAACATAATATTCCATTATTTGTTTTGTTTTTAAAAAATGTATGTAAATGATGTATGAACAGATGTGCACCAAGATATTAATGTTAATATAAGTACTTTCATATTGTAGATGACATACATATTGGCTTGGTTGGGTAGTGTACTTTTCTCTTTATTTCATTTTCCTTTATCTCTAAATTAACATTCATTACTTATTTTTAAACATATAAATGGGAAGAACAGAAAAAAGGAGACAGAGGAGGAGTAATAAAGATATGGCTTATACTTCTTAAGATAAAAAAAATGGCTGAGAGAAAAGAAAAGTCTGGGGAAAATGAAGTACATTTTCAAAATTCACTTAAATGCATTTTTATTCTGTAAATACTCTGAAAAATTAGTTTATCCACCTTTAGCAATTTGTTATTCATATTAGTTCTTTATTTTGTATGTATGTAGGTTTTGCCCTGAAAATGCACACAATTTATGATTGCTTCTTTATTCAAGTGGTTTATAGACATACAGACTTTAACTGAAAATCATTTTCATAGAATATTAACATCATCTCTTTCTTAAAAGAAATGGCTCCTGGATACACTAGCACTTAAACATTAGTTAGTACTTTGCATTTATATTTGCTAATTCTGTGATTTCATTTCTTATCCTGCTGTCTGATTATTTTTCTCATAATTTAGAATACAGAGTCACAGATTGTAGCCTAAGTTCTGATTGGAATTGACTCAAACATTAGCATTTAATCTTCTCCAATCAAACTGCAATAAAGAATCATGAAAATTAAAGAGATTAAGGAACAAATTACACAAATATATATTCTTCTAAAGTAGCTGCATTGGAGTAATGTCAGCAAGATAACAAAACAGAAGAATCCTTAGCATTACTTCACCCACAAAAGTACACTAGCAATTATTCAACTATTCAGGTATATTCACTCTGAATACACCAGAACTCTGAAGAGAAGCAGAAAACTCCATTGCCCCACAGACATGAGAAAAGCCGATTGGTAAGAGGACTGGTCATTTTACACTGTAGCACCCTATCCCCCAAGTCAGCATAACATCACTTGCAGAGAATTTCTCTAGATCTACAACTTCTTGGGTAGGAGGAAGAAATCAGAAGCTAGACATTCACTATCCCCACTGGTTTGTTAATGTTTGTGGGGCATCTGATCTGATCTCATCCCATGGAATTATCAGGAGGGATAAACCACTTGGGTTGAATTGGAGACAAGGCATAAGGGCACTGATCACAGAAGTCGGCATGTGGATCTTGGCTGCTGCTCTGCATTCTGATGAGTGAAGATGCCATGGTGAAGTGACTGGCTGATACCATAGTGCTACAGGGGCACCATATGTGCAAAGGCCTAAATTTCTGATTGGATTTCTCAGAAAACCCAGATGTGTTTGCGGAGCACTTCCTTGATCTGGAAACAAGCTAAAGGTTGGCAGTTAAGTCCTGGTTGTTTGCTTAAGTCTTCCCCAGAGCCAGAGACCCCTGCAAGTCTGTATGTAATTAACAGTGTAGCATATAAGTTCTGATGATAACTGTTCCAAGCATACAGCAGCAGGGCAGCAAGTTAGTTCCACAGTGCAAGATTTCAGTTCTGGTGCTCATTCTACTTCCTCCCCAGAATGAGAAGCAACAGCAAAGCAGCAATTCAATATTATGTAGTAAACGTCAAACACCACTAAAGAACATCTGGAAAAAGTTGAGATGGGGCTGTTTCCTTAAATACACAGGCATAAACATAAAGATGCCAAGATTCTGAAAAGTCAGGGAAATATGGTAACACCAAAAGAAACAAAGCATCAGTAATGGTCTTAGAAAAACTGAAGATCTTTGCAATATATGACAAAGAACTCAGAATAACTCTCTTAAAAAAGTTCAGACTCATGGATAGCATTTATGGACCTGCCCTGGGCCAGAAGGAAGCCCAGTGTCCCAAAGGGTGAGTTCTAAGCCAGGCAGCATTCACCACAAGCTTACTTAAAAGAACTTGGGCCTCAAGGGAACATGGGTGGTAGTCTGACAGTACTCCTTGTGGCCAGGGGTGGTACTGTCTATGGGGTGAGGCACCTCTCCTTTTGAAAAGAGGAGGGAAGAGTATAAAAGAGAGCATCTTGTGGTTTGAGTACCAGTTAAGCCACAATGCAAGAGAATACCAAGTATAGAGGTCTAAGATTTTGACTCTAGTTTCTGACTCCTGAATGCCAATTGTGGACCCACTGGGGTCTGCAGGACCTCACTACCCTGAATGGAATGGGACATGAGCCTGGCTTGTTTTCCCACCTGCTCTACCCCATAGGACTTGAGCACATAGGCAGTATCCAGGGAGTGGTTATAGCAGGTCTTGGGCAAGACCCAGCACTATGCTTCATTCAGGTGTGATCTAGTATAGTCACAGTGGTGGTGACCCCAAGGGTGCTTCTGTAACTCCACTCCCAGGTTTAGATGGCTCAGAACACACACACACACACACACACACACACACACACTCATGCTCTCGCTCTCGCTCTCTATGTTTATGAGAAAGTAAGAGAAGAGAAAAAGAGTCTCTACCGGTAATAATTCTCCTGGAACTTGTCCAGGACCATCCCATCAGGGCAGTACCTCTGTGAGTCTGCAAGAATCACAGCATTACTGGGCTTGGGGTGCACACTAAAGAAGCAACAGTTTAGATCACAACACTAAAGTCCTCTCAAATACCTGGAAATCCTTCCTATGAAAGATGACTACAAATAAGGGCAGAGAGTGAAGACCACAATAATTTCTGACCTTCAATATCCAGACACTGAAGAACACCTACTAGCATCAACACCATTCAGGAAAATATGACCACATTGAATGGACTAAGTAAGTCACCAGGGACCAATTCTGGAGAAATGGATACATGTGACCTTTCAGAGAACTAAAAATAGCTGTGCTAAGAACACTTAAAGAAATTCCAGATAACCCAGAGAAGGAATTCAGAATTCAAACAAACCAGTTTAATAAAAAGATTGAAATAATTAGAAATAATTAAGAAAATGTGAAGCTGAAAAATGCAATTGGTGTACTGAAGACTGCATCAGAGTCTTTTAATAGCAGAATTGTTCAACCAGAAGAAAGAAGTGTTAAGCTTGAAGACAGGCTATTTGAAAATACACAGTCCGAGGAGACAAAAGAAAAAATATAATTTAAAAAATAAAGCATGCTATAGGAGCTAGACATATCTAAGAATTATTGGCCTTTCATAGGAGGTAGAAAAAGCGATAGGATCAGGCAACATGGATTTAAGAGAAAAACTATAAGAGGCAAAGAAGGTCACCATGTGCAAATAAAGAGGTCAATTCAGCAAGAGGATATAACAATTTTAAATATATATGCACGCAACACTTTGAACCTAGATATATAAAGGATACATTATTAGAGCTAAAGAGAGAGAGAGATAGGCCCCGATAGAATAATATTGGAGATTTTAACACCCTACCTTCACTATTGCAGAGATCTTCCAGACAAAAAATCAACAAAGATACTCAGACTTAATCCACACTATAAGCCAAATGAATGTAATAGATGTTTATAGAACATTTCATCAAAGAACTGCAAGTACACATTCTTTTCTTCAGCATATGGATAATTTTCAAGGATACGATACGTTAGGTTACAAAACAAGTATAGAAACATTCAAAGAAATTCAAGCATCTTCTCTGATCAAAATGGAATAAAACTAGAAATTGATAAAAAGAATAATTTTGCAAACTTTATGAATACATGAAAATTAAACAATATGGTCCTTAATGACCAATAGGTCAATGAGGAAATCAGAAAGGAAATTGAACAATTTCCTGAAAGATATAATGGAAATACAGCATGCCAAAACCTATGGGATAAGAGGCAAATTTATAGCCCTAAGTGCCTATATCAAAAAAAGGAAAAACTTAAAATAACTCAATGATGCAACTTAAAGAACTAAAAAACCAAGAGAAAGCCAAATCCAAAATTACTAGAATAGAAATTAAAATAGAAATAAAGATCAAAGCAGAAATAAATGAAATTTAAATAGAATATACAAAGATCAATGAAACAAAAAAATTGGGTTTTTGAAGAGCTAAACAAAACTGACAAGCCTTTAGCTAGACCAAGAAAAAAAGAGAGAATGTCTCAATTCATAAAATCAGAAATGAAAAAAGACATTACAACCAGTACTACAGTAATTCCAAGGATCATTCATGACTACTAAGACCAATGGTATGTCAATAAATTAGAAAATCTAGAAGAAATCGACAAACTTCCATATACATACAATCTACCAAGATTGAATGAGAATCAAATCCAAAATCTGAGCAGAACAGTAATAAGTAGTGAGAGCAGAGCTATAATAAAATTCTCCAGTAAAGCCCAGAATCTGATGGCTTCACTGTTGAATTCCAAACATTTAAATAAAAATTAATACCAATTCTACTCAAACCATTGTGAAAAATTGAAGAGGAGAGAATACTTCTAAACTCATTCTACAGAGCCAGTATTACCCTGATAACAAAACTAGACAAAGACACATAAAAACAGATACATATAGGTACAATTATTATTTGCTATAGTTACCTTGTTGTGCTATCAAATAGGTCTTATTTATTCTTTTTAACTATTTTTTTGTACCCATTATCAATTTCATCTCTCCCTCACTCTCTGCCCTCCCCTACCCTTCCCAGACTCTGGTAGCCATCATTCTACTCTCTAAGTCCATGAGTTCAATTATTTTGATTTTTACATCTCACAAATAAGTGAGAACCTGTGATATTTGTCTTTCTCTGCCTAGCTTATTTCACTTAACGTAATGATCTCCACTTTCTTTCGTGTTGCTGTAAACCACTGGATCTCATTTTTTTATGACTGAATAGTAGTACTCCACATTTTCTTTATCCATTCATTTGCTGATGAACACTTAGGAAACTTTTGAATCTTAGCTATTGTAAACAATGCTGCAACAAATGTAGACATGCACATATGAATAACAAGCAGGAATATGACCAAATGTTTCACATCACTCATCATCAGGGAAATTCAAATCAAAGCCACAATGAGATACCAGCCTTCCTTAGTTAGAACAGTTATTACCAAAAAGACAGAAAATAACAAATGCTGGTGAGGATAAGAAGAGGGAATGCTTACACACTGTTGGAGGGAATGGAAATTAATATAGCCATTGTAGAAAACAGTATAGAAGTTCCTTAAAATAGAGCTACTACATTATCTAGTAATGTCAGTTCTCAGAATCCATTCAAAGGAATTGAAATCAGTATGTAAAGGAGATATCTGCATTCCTATGTTTATTGTGGTACTACTATCAGTAGTGAAAGATGGGATATATATACCACACCAAGTTCAAAGATTACCATCTTTTCTCTATTCTCTGCAGTTTGTTTAAAGTCTCTGTAAAATCAGATCTGGTCTATTACTTCTAGTTAACCTAGAAGTATTTTTGTCTCTTAGAAATACTTGTGATTTTTTATAATACAAAAGGATCTTGACTAAATAAAGTTCTAAAAATTGTTTTTGAATTTAAATAGTTGAATTTCACAAAAAAGTAAGTGCAAAAGTCAGTATTTTAAATATTGACTTTTGTACCTACTTTTCCAACTTATCTCTGCTTAAACAATTTTTGCTTGTTTTAGACTTCAGTTTATCTGCACATACTCTAGAAAGTGTTGGGGAATGCCTGCAGGCTTGGTTAGCGTCCCAATCCTTTTTCTAGAATTTTCTTATGGCAACTGTCATATTTCAATTACATTGCTGTTTAACTGTTTTTATTTTCTACCATCAAGTCTTAAGCTCTTGAGAGAAATAACTTGTTTGTATTCATCACAGTCTCCTGCAACCCTGACATTTGATAGAATGAATTAGAGGAAAAAAATTGTTACACTGATAGAATTTTTTTAAAGTCTTTTTCAGAAAAAATTATTCTGTTGTGGTAGCCATGGAGATGCAACACTTTGGAGTTCTTTTCAAGAGAGAAATTCCTGATTAACTGAGAAGAATGCCGTTTGCTGACTGGCTCTGTCCTAAGCTGCAGTTTATGAGCTGAAAACAATTCCTTTATTTGCAGGGTCCAATCAAGTATTGGCTACATGATGGGCCAACTATTGCAATGAGTATCTTTTAATGGACCATCTTTGATCTAGAACTCACATTGGGTTATCTGACACTCTTTCACATCTGAGTCATGGTACGAAGCCCTGTCCAATCCTGCTCCATTTCCCTTTGCTTACACAGGTGTCCAAATGGATAGAAGGTTTATCCAGCTCAATTCTGCTTCCTTCCCCATTTTTCACTAGTGTTATTCCCCAATAAATTGTTCACACTTCTACCTTCTAGTCAGTATCTGCTCCCTGTCTGACCAACTGACACAACTACTTATATAAAAGAAAATTTGAAAATCTGAATCACACAAGAACACAAAGCATTTTTAAATCTGAAATGAATTCAGATGGTTGCTAAATGCTGTTTTGGATTGATAACCATCATTCACTTGTCACTCCTTAGTGAGCTTTGTGCTTAAAGCTTCAAAGTTTTATTCCATTTATTTTCTTTAATAGTGGTTTTTTGAGTAGATGTAACAGTTATTTCCACTCTATTTAAGAGCAACATTTTCATTATGTTAGCATGAATATGTTGTTATGTTGTTCTAACTCTAATCTTATATCTCTTCTGTAAAATATGTGTAGTGTCACTTTAAACTTATCTTTTAATTTTTCAGTACGATTAAAAATTGTTCTATTATTATAGCTATAATTCTTGCATTCCTATTTTGCAGACAATTTCACTATACAGGTCAAAACTTAGTCCCTAACTGTAGTCTCTGTAATTGGATCCATTCTTATTGCAAACTCAAAAAGTGAAAGTTCTAAAGCACGAGTCACTAAACTCTCTAAGATACAGTGATTTTGGAGACAAAAACCAAAGCAAATCAAATCAACTATTGCAAAGGAGCTGTTTAGCATACCATAAAGGTCTTTTGTAATTTGAAGATGTAGCATCTGTTCTGTTTTTCTTTCTCTTCTCACTCTCTTCTCTTTGCCTTTTTCCTTCTTGAAAAATTTAGTTTGATAATTATTAAGTTAGAGTTTCACATGAGGAATGGTGGAAGCATTGCTGACCTACAATAGAATATCAGAGCTGACATAAATTGAAGATGTCCACATGGTGGGAGGTAGGATGTGATGCTGAACTGGTACAGAGTTTCAAAGTCTGACTCTAGAGAGATGTTGTTTGTGTTTTTAGTTTAAAACAAATGAAATGTAGTATGGAGTTTATTTAGAAAACAGTATATTAAAATAACATTTTGTAGTTTTAAGAAATTGTGGGTGAAGTTGAAAATGTTCAGATCTAAGTAGTAATGAACAAAGACAAAAATGATGCCACAGTACTGTTCCCATTGCAGATACCCTAAATGCATCTGCTGAGTATAAACACCATGTTTGCAGCATTAACCTCAGTAACACTTGACAGTGGAGATGCTGCTGGCATATCAGAAGTGATTCTGGTGAGGTTTCTGTTTACTTGTGTCTCTAATTTCTGATACAACATCTGCTTATAGAGAACATACCTAACTTGTAGTGCTTGCATGTTTCATTAATTTGAGGGAAATTAGACCTAAGATCCTCGCCAATCCGTGTAGATTGCACACCATATAGAAGAGGGGTTCCCAAAAGGTAATAAGAAGCTGTTTCAAGGACGCTGTATAGTCATAAAAGACAGATATGCATAGGAAGGAATTTCATTATTTTTAATTTTTAAATTCTTTAAGATTACATACACACATGTACACATGCACATAATGGGAATGCAGTTTATCTTTGTGTGTGTTTGTGAATGCATAAAGAGAATAAGCGAACATTGAAAATATTTCATCACAGTGATAAATTAATACAAATAAAACAACACTGGGCATAGATCTCCTCTAAATAACACCTCCCATGTAGCATTTGCACATGCTGACTCTAACAGAGTAAAGAGAAACAAAGGCAATTATGCAATTCAGTTACTTTTCACTCGTGAAAAAATAAAGGCAAAAACTTAAATCTGTACAATAATTTAAAAGCAAGGTTTGTCAATATAACAAATTCTTGACCAAAAAATAAAAATTCAAGGAATTTATTTTCAAAAAATTGAGCGTGTATGCATATATTTTGAGAAAAACATGTTCATCTGTACCAGAATTGGTTTTTATAGAAAATATTTAAATAGGACAAATAAAATTTTATTTTTAAATTTTTATTTTTATTTTTTGAGACAGAGTTTCACTCTGTCACCCAGGCTAGAGAGTGCAGTGGTGTGATCATGGCTCACTGTAGCCTCTGCCTCCTGGGTTCAAGTGATTCTCATGCCTCAGCCTCCAGTAGCTGGGATTACAGGCACATGCTACCACACCCGGCTAATTTTTGAATTTTTAGTAAAGACAGTATTTCACCATGTTTTCCAGGCTGGTCTCAAACTCCTGACCTCAAGTAATCCATCCACCATGGCCTGCCAAAGTGCTGGGATTACAGGCATTAACCATCCTGCCCAGCAACAATAAGATTTTAAGTATATTGCTGTGATGGAATAAAATACAACTATTAATGTAATGTATATATTCATAAAAGACCCCCCAAATGTTTACAATTTCATTCTTAGTAGATGCAAAACTGGAAATAACTCAAAAGGATTACAAATTGTGATATATATATGTAGTAAAATATTACTCAACAATAAGGAGTTCAAAACCAGCCTAGCCAACATGGTGAAACCCCCCTCTATGCTAAAAACACAAAAATTAGCCAGTCATGGTGATAGGCACCTGTAGTTCCAGCAACTTGGGAGGCTGAGACAGGAGAACTGCTTGAACCTGGAAGGCGGAGGTTGCAGTGAGCCCAGATCATGCCACTGTACTCCAGCCTAGATGACACAGCAAGACTCCATCTCAAAAAAATAAAGAAAAATAAAAAAAGAAAAAGCTGAAAACTGGTTATCAAACTAACTTCTTCAAACAGATCTTAATGCTCAAGAGATAAAAAGGTGGCTAGATGTGCCTGACCCTCTTAGACTAGAGAAGTTCTGCTTTAGATTTCATTGACTTTCTAGATTCAGATTTTGTGAAAGATTTCCTTTAACAAAGAATCAGCATCTAAAAACTAAAACTCTGATTCAAAAAAAAAAAAAACCCACACTGGCCTAAATATATTTAGGGCATGCCACCTTAAAGCAAACAGTTAGAAATAGTCAAGATCTTTTCTAAAATCCTAATGCAATCGTTAGTGGCAAACCCTGGCTGCTTCTGTGTGCCCAGCACCGTGCTAAGCACAATACAGACATTAGCCTATTTCATCATGATAAGCTATCATGTTACTGAAGAGGAAACTGAGGCTTAGAGAGTTTAAGTAACTTGTCCAGGACCACTGAGCTAGTAAGCTGTGAAACCAAGATTAACCCAAGCAGCCTAATCTCCACACCCACACTCTGAACCATTCTGCTATCCTGACTCTAAACCACTTAATGATTTCAATTCAGTCTTGAATTCTCTGGGAGGTAGGAGGAGCGGCGGGGATAGAGAGAGGTCGGGGGAGAGAGAGAGGGGGGGGAGAGAGAATTTTTAACAACTTGCTAGTTGTCTTCCTTAAAAAGGCAGTAGAACAGACAAAAGTCAAAAGCAATATGTTATATAATAAAGAATTTGGTTGATTCTTTTCCCTGGTTCCTAGAAGAAGCCTCTAAATCCTTAGAATTTCCAGTGACAGGAGTGTCTTTGTTATTCATGGTAGGCCCTGTAGGTTTAGGCTAAAGGTGGTAACTTCTGGTCCCTGTAATAGCTTAAACTAATGAGATTATTCAGGATGGGGGCTGGTCATGCCAGAAAGACCAATCGTGTGATTAGAGAATTGAGGCTTTGAGCCGTGTGATATCAGCCTGACCTCCAAGGAAGAGGGCTGGATATTGTGTTCAATATTTTGACCAATAATTCAATCAGTCATGTCTATGTGATGAAGCCCGACTCAAAACTCTAGACAGAGATGTTTAGGTGAGCTCCTGATTGATTGGCAGTTTTCTATGTGTATTGTTACACATTCATGTGCTAAGAGAGTGATGTACTCTGACTCCATGGATTTGGGTTTGGGACGTTCTTTGTCTTGGGGGCACTCCCTGACCTCACACTATGCATCTACCCTTTTGGCTAATTCTGACTTATAAACTTTTGCTCTAACAAAACTGTAATCCGGGGCGGGGGGGAGCTAAACATGAAAGAATAAATCCTCTATAATTTTATTTGAATAAAGTTCCAGAACAGACAAAAGTAATCTGGAGTGATAGAAATCAGATCAGTTGTTGCTTGAGTTAGGAGAAGCAGGGAAGCAGATGGGTGCAATCAGAGATATAAACTGCAAACAGCAGAAAGTACTTTCAAGGAGATGGTAAGTTCTTTATCTTGACTCGGTGCTATGTATGTGGATACTACATACATCTGTATTTAAGTTTTTTAAAAAAAGAATAGGAAGCAGAAAACCCTTTGAGATGATGGCTTTATTTATGGCATGGGTTATGGTTATAATTTCATATGTACAGACTTAGCTCCAAACTTACCAAGTTGTAAACATTAAAAATGTGCAGCTTTTTATATGGCAGTCATACTTCAATAAAATGGTTTTAAAATGCACAGGTATCAAGCAAAAGTTGTGAAACAAATGTCTTTATGACTCAAAAAACAATGCTTTAGAGATGAGTTTATGATGTAAGAATATTCATGATACATTAAATTAAAAAGGTTTTATAAAACTGTAATGCATGGAAAAAGTATGTGTGTATATGTGTTTATGGTAGGTATGTGTACATGTGTAAAGAAGCTGTCGGAAACATATAAACTACTGTTTTTGTATGTTTATATTGATTTTTTAAAAATTGTATGTATTCACTTATTTTCCACAACTAATATTAAAATTTAAAATGCAAGCATAATAAATTATTTACAAATGGACTATAGCTAAGTCAGAAGCAATGGAAGTGAACTTCTGTACCTGAATGTATACACATCTACACTGCAACTACAATTTCCCAAATTCTAATTTCTGTATTTGTCTCTTACCCAACTCTAATCTGATATAATTTATTATATCACAGTATAGTATGTTGAACATTTATTATTCTTGTATTTTCTATATTTTTCATGTGTTATGCTGGCCCTGTATGATAAGAAAAAATAAAAATTCTATTCATTTTGTATCCTGGTGACTAATATAAAGTTAAAATAAAATTTCTGATTATTAAATGGATCTATGAGTTCTCTAGGGGCAGAAAACACACTGGCCAATGATGGCTATATGTCCAGAACTAAAGAACTCCTGTAGACTGGCTACAATGGACCAAAAACAATTAAAACAAAAATAAATGTTTGTAGATATTATTTTAACACCTTCTTCCCCATCTTATTTAAAATTTGGATTTAATATCAGGTAAAAGAGTTTAGTGAATTTTTTCCTCAATTCATAGCATTTTAAAAATATCATTAGTCCAGCACAGGAAATTTTATATTCATGTTAAATTTTCTCATGTCCTTTCATCATCACTTCTATTTTCTACCCTTCTGTAAGAACTATAGTGTATAGTTTCATACAGGTACTTAAGTATATGCATAGTGTATTCATGGAATAAATGCTTTAATTTATATAAAGAGTATTAGTATTCTCTTCCTATCACTCAAAATTATTTGTGCATTCTTGTAGGTTTTGGGAGAATTTCTTTGGCAAATTGCTGAACCACAGAGCAAAAACGCACTTAATTTCAATAAATAATGCCAGACTGCTTTGTACGATAGCTTTAACAATTAATATTCCTGAGAGTAGAGTCTGAAGTTTCCCTCCCCTTACATCCTTTCCAATGGTTGGTATTAATACTCCAATGTGGTATTTTGTTATTCTGATATGTAATGTGGTATCCTTCTTGTACCATAGGTGCAAAATAAATCTTGATTATTTTAAGCTGTTGAGAATTCTGGATCCTTCATTAATAAAGTCTAACCTGTACTGCTTCATTCAATTTCTATTCAAGTTTTCACTCTGCTGAATATTTAGGGCCACATCAGTTGGGAGTCCCTGAGGTTAATCTTGGGGTTTTATTTTAACTTTTTTTTTTTTTGAGACAGAGTTTTGCTCTTGTTACCCAGGCTGGAGTGCAATGGCGCGATCTCAGCTCACCGCCACCTCCACCTTCTGGGTTCAAGCAATTCTCCTGCCTCAGCCTCCTGAGTAGCTGGGATTACTTTGACTATTTAGATAACTGAAAGCACATTTGTTTGTGACCACCTTACCAGCTATTTATGCTGGAAAGTTAAAAGGAGGCTGGAGTACAACACCAGCCAATGGTAAGCATATAAAATGTTCATTATTCTATGTAATCCTCGCAACTATTTATGATGGATTGTGATTTTGAAATTGTTCAACTATGAGAGCTGAACAATTGTTCAGCTTTTGAAATTGTTCAGCTTTTGAAATTGTTCAACTATGACATGTCCCTTATTCTCTATTGAAATCATTATATAAAAATTTAGCCACCATGTTTTGTATAAAATGTTCAATTCTTATGTCAGTAATAGCTGATTTAGGTAGATGGGAAGCTTGATTAAAGCAGCAGCAATCAAAATATTAGTCAAGGTAGTAAAATTAACCACTGTCCTTAGGCAGTTACAGAAATACTTGCAATCTAGTATACTCTGCCATTTGGAATTAAGTAAGCGCAGGGATATGGTGTCACAATTTCAATAAATCATTACATTTAATTAAATATAGCAATAGAGGAACTACACTCTTAATTAGGTTTTATACTTACAAGTATTTTAGAAACAATACAAAGTCATCAATTTGTTGGCCAGAAAGAATAGAAAGTGAAAATACACTTAGTAAACTTCTGATTTTTCACCCTTTATTTTCTAATTATCACAGCATTTACATGGAAGTAAAACTCCATAGTGTTTTATTCTCCAATGATAGTGAGATTATCACTGACATTTTCTTCTTTCTTGGCTTTCCCAGTTGGACAATAGAAATCATGGATCCCTATTGTATGGCTAACTGTAAAAGAATATATTCAGTGTAAAAGGGTAAGGTCCAGGACTGTCTTTTGATGACGAAACACAGAAAAAACAATCTGAACCAGTTTAGGCAACAGAAAGAAACATAGCAGGGGATAAAGAAACTTCAGTGATTGTTAAGAACAGAATAAAATGCAATTAGAATTCTATAAATTTGTCTCACTTTTGTCCTAAATTCTCTATGCTAATTCCCTCACCAAAAATTTCTTCCTGAGACTATAAGCATAAACTCTGCATATTTCTAGTTTTGATGCAGAAATTCAAAAACTTGGTTTCTCCTAGTTCCAATTTTAAATTTCAGTGACCACCCAAAACAGCCTGGTGTGAACTACATAATCATCACCATGACAAAGGGCTGGGCAGTATGAGATCGTACCAATGCATTCTAGCCTGAGTAACAAGAGCGAAACTCCGTCTCAAAAAAAAAAAAAATTTGACTCTAAGAAAAAAATCACCTGCAAATAAATGTGCAGAGGTGAGGGGATGCAGAAGACAGAGGGAATGGATTACATATATGTGATTTTTCTAAATTTAAAAGTTGAATATTATTAATGGATTAAACTTTGCTATAGGTAAGGCATAGCAAGTAAGCAAGTAAGTCAACAATGGCAAGCAGAACAACGACATAATCAGTGAGCTCCTGGTCCCTTGAATGCCCTCCAAAACATAAAACAAAAATAAAAATATTAACTACAAAATATTTATATAAATTACCCAGAGCTGGTAAAAGACCTTAGAATGTCTATCTCTTCCAGAATTATCACAGAGAATTTGGTGAAAGAAAATAGACCATACTACTTCAGAGGTGGAGAAAAATTCTGCAAATTTTTTTATTATAAAGGACAGCTAAGGGCAGGTGTAATGGCTCACACCTGTAATCCCAGCACTTGGGGAGTATGAGGCAGGCAAATTGCTTGAGCTCCGGAGTTTGAGACCAGCCGAGGCAACATGGCAAAACTCCATCTCTACCCCCCCAAAAAAAAAAAGAGGCACACCATGAACCAGGTGAGTTCATGTCCAGGTTAAGAGAAGTTGGATGTCCCAGCTCGAAGAGTGAAAGTAAATTTGTCCTTTCTCTGCCATTTTTTCTTAATTACAAAAATTGTATGTATCATCATGTATAAAATATTTTGAAATACGTAGACGCTGTGGAATAGCTAAATTGAGCTAATTAACGTATTCAGTACTGCACATCTTGAAAAATACCATCTTAGCAGTTTTTAATCATATAATATGTTTTATTAACTATAGTTGCACAATAGGTTTCTGGAACTTATTTATTCTAACCCGAAAGTCTGTATCCTTTCACCGTCATTTCAACTCCCCCATCCCCTACTCCTGGTAACCATCATTCTACTGCCTACTTCTATGAGTTCAGCGTCAGAAAAGGGGTTCATACCAAAATATATAAGAATTCAAACAACTAATGATTAAGAAAATATATAACCCAATTGAAGAATGGGCAAAAGAGGTGAACAGGCAGCTCTCAGAAGAAGATACAGAAATACCTAAAAAGGTATATAAAGGAAACACTTAAAAAATGAATCATCGGAGATATCCAAATTAAAACTCCACTGAGTTATCACTTCTGCATTTTAATCTATTTGGGCTTTCTCACACTGTGGATGGCCATCTGCTTTAATCATTTCACCAATCCAAATGATAATCTCTTCTGGAAACATCCTTACAAAGACACACAGAAATAATGTTTTACCAGCTGCTTTGAAATCCCTTAGCCAAGTAATGTTGACGTAAAATTAATCACACTCTACAATGGCAGAGTTGAGGAGTTACAAGAGAGATTGCATGGCCCACAAAACTGAAAATGTTTGTCATCTGGTCCTTTACAGAAAAGGTTTGGCAATTACCACCAAATTTGATTGTTTTATATATTTTCTTTGCTCCCCAAATCTCCTATGCTTCCTCTGATATTTTCTCTACTTTTTCATTGAGCAAATCAGTCTAACACATAAATATTCTCATCTTCCCATCACAAACTTATTTCAATTTTCCCCTATTTTACTCATCGTCACTCAATTTAAAAAGAGGAAATATACTTTTTATACAGAAGGTTTATCATACTTGTAGTGCTCTGAGTCCCACTTTTTATTTCCTTCTTCAACAAATTGCTCCTTCAGTAATTCCTTCTCTCTCTTTGCATTACTCCTTGGTTTTCTAATCTTGGTTAATAAAAGTAGTAATAGTAAAAGGTGAAAGGGATTTTTTGTGTTTCCTGGACATAAACTCATCCTAGAAAACATTACCAGTTTCTCTAACTGTTCTTTTCCTGCTATGCTTCCAAGTTCCCAGAGATTTAATGACGCCATAAACTCACAGGGGACGGATTGATACATTTCATCAGAGTAAGCCAAAATCTAGTAAACTTACTCCTTTACTACCCCAATGATTAATCCCATTACTCATTGATGTTAATCTCAACAAGACTGAAAAGAAAGGTCATTTAATTCATGAGTATGGAAGACCAATTAATCTCCCCATTCAGAAAGATATCTTATTTGAAAAATGAAGATTTGCTACACAAAAGGATTTCTAGCTCTTGGAATTTTCAGAATAGGAAAGAGAAAGAAACCATTATAAGTGATAGAAAGTCAAGTTGTTATTATTGTTTGGTTTTTGTTTTTGTTTTGCCATAGAAAAGGCATATCGTTTCTTTTGTTTGTTTACAAGGGCTTCTAAATATTATCTATTTCACAATAAAGTGATTTAAACAATATATTATTATAGAAAGAAAAGCAGGCGCAGCAATGACAAACATTACTGAGGTATAGAATTCTGTTCATTAGGCACTGTGCTAAGTACTTTAAATGTATTATCTCATTTGAACACCAACCCTTTGAGACAGGTATGCTCATGTTACCCATGAGGAAATCAAGCTTGCAGAGACAACTTCCCAAGATGACTCAATCAGTAGGTAATAGTGTAAATCAAAGCAGAATGACCGCTGAGTTTTTAACTTATTATACTTTAAGTTCTGGGGTACATGTGCATAACCTGCAGCTTTGTTACATAGGGATACACCTGACATGGTGGTTTGCTGCATCCATCATCTCATCATCTACATTAGGTATTTCTCCTAATACTATCCCTCCCCAATACCCCCACCCCCTGCTATCCCTTCCTAACTCCCCACCCCAAACAGGCCTTGGTGTTGATGTTCCCCTCCCTGTGTCCATGTGTTCTCATTGTTCAACATTCACTTATGAGTGAGAACATACAGTGCTGGGTTTTCTGTTCTTGTATCACTTGGCTGAGAGTGATGATTTCCAGCTTTATCTGTCTCCCTACAAAGGACATGGACTCATTCGTTTTTATGGCTGAATAGTAATTTTATGGTGTATATGTACCACATTTTCTTTATCCAGTCTATCATTGATGGACATTTGGGTTGGTTCCAAGTCTTTGCTATTGTAAACAGTGCCACAATAAACATATGTGTGCATGTGTCTTTATAAATAGAGATTGATTTATAATTCCTTGGGCATATAAACAGCAATGGGATTGCTGGGTCAAATGGCATTTCTAGTTCTAGACACTTGAGGAATCGCCATACCATCTTCTACAATGGTTGAATTTACACTCCTATGAACAGTGTAAAATCCTTCCTATTTCTCCACATACTGTCATCTGCTGTGACCTGATTTTTTAATGATCGCCATTCTAACTGGTGTGAGGTAGAATCTCAATGTGGTTTTGACTTGCATTTCTCTAATGATCAGTGATGATGAGCTTATTTTCATGTTTGTTGGCTGCATAAATATTTTCTTTGGAAATGTGTCTGTTCATATCCTTTGCCCACTTTTTGATGTTTTTTTTTTCATTTGTTTAATTTATCTGTAGATTCTGGATATTAGTCCTTTGTCAGATGGGTAGATTGCAAAAGGTTTTTCCCATCCTGTTGGATGCCAGTTGACTGTAATGATAGTTTCTTTTGCTGTGCAGAAGCTCTTTTGTTTAATTAGATTACATTTGTTGACTTTGGCTTTTGTTGCCATTGCTTTTGGTGTTTTAGTCATGAAGTTCTCGCCTATGCCTGTGTCCTGAATGGTATTGCCCAGGTTTTCTTCTAGGGTTTTTATGGCGTTAGGTCTTAGGTTTAAATCTTTAATCCATCTGGAGTTAATTTTTATATAAGGTGTAAGGAAGGGATGCAGTGTCAGCTTTCTGCATATGGCTAGGTAGGCAGTTTTCCCAACACCATTTATTGAATCGGGAATCCTCTTCCCATTGCTTGTTTTGTCAGGTTTGTCAAACATCAGATGATTGTACATATGTGGCATTATTTCTGAAGACTCTGTTCTGTTCCATTGGTCTATATCTCTGTTTTGGTACCAGTAACATACTTTTTTGATTACTGTAGCCTTGTAGAATAGTTTGAAGTCAGATTGTCTGATCCCTCCAGCTTTTTATTTTCTTTTTTTTTTTCCTTAGTGTTAGGTCTTGGCTATGTGAGCTCTCTTCTGGTTCCATATGAAGTTTAAGGTGGTTTTCTTCCAGATCTGTGAAGAAGGCCAATGGCAGCTTGATGGGGATAGCATTGAATCTATAAATTACTTTGGGCACTATGACCATTTTCACAATATTGATTCTTCCTAATCATGAGCAAGGAATGTCTTTCCAACTGTTTGTGTCTTCTCTTATTTCGTTGAGCAGTTGTTTGTAATTCTTCTTAAAGAGGTCCTTCACATCCCTTGTAAGTTGTATTCCTAGGTATTTTATTCTCTTTGTAGCTATTGTGAATGGGAGGTCACTCATGCTTTCGCTCTCCATCTGTTATTGGTGTATAGGAATGCTTGCGATTTTTGCACATTAATTTTGGCCATCTTGGTGAAAGTCCCTCTGAGCGTTTTATATTTGTCATTGGACTATCACTTGCAAACAAACCCAAACTGTGAAAACTGCAATGTCACCAAGAAAATAATTTTAGGGCCTCACCAATACTCTTATGTAGTTGGAACATCTGAAAGACTGAGAAAGAAATCTGCTAGGGTTGTAATAATAGTAGTTAATAATATTGGAGCCCCTTATATAAATTTATTCTCTTAATATTCACAATAATCCCTATGACATACTTTTATTGTATTTTTATGTATGAGGAAACTAAGTTACAGAGAGATTAAGTAACTTGCTCAAGATGACACAGCAAGTCAAAGGAAAATTATTAATTCAAATTAGTGTCCTGGGCCCCCAGCCCAGTCTTAATCTCTCAGTCTATGCAGTACTTAGTTGTATTATATCCTCTGTGGTCACATTTTTTCCATACTCTTAGAATCCTTTGGTAATAATATTGAAACTAAAACTACTGATTACACACACACACATACACACACACACACACACACACACACACACACACACTCTCTCTCTCTCTCTCTCTGTCTCTCTCTCTCTCTCATACAAGGCCCTCTAAATAAACTATTTGATGGTCTTCTATGATGAACTTAGAGCAGGCTATTTTCTGTATATCCACAAGAAACAGGTAACGGAAGGCAGGAAATCACAAACAATGTGATAGGACAGGGATATCTGAGAAAACTGACTGTGCTGATCTGACTGAATTATGAGGGTTGTTTGTCAAAGAGGATTATAAAATGCATTTCTGGAGGGCTTTGAAGAGCAGAAGCCATGAATAATATTATCTTATTTACTCTACATAGTGACCACAAGCAATGTAGTGTTATTGTCATTTTGGGAGATTAAAGAATTTATTCATTTAACAATTTGTAGTGCCCAAAATTTAAACATAGCTGGGTCTAACACCCAATCCTGGTGTCTCAATATCTGAAGCACTCTAAAACAATGACCAAAGGAATAAAAAGACTATTTTAGGAGTCAATGTGTTTACAAAACAAACAATAAAATTAAAAGAAAAACAAGGGAGAAAAGAAGAATTTTTAAAAAAGATTATATTATCATTATACCACTCTTAAAATTAGAAAGGATTTAATCATGTGAATTTACAAAAAGAACTTCACAGCAATAAGCTCATAACAATGTTTCATAAATTCATGGTAAAGCAGTAAAACAGAGGAAATAGAAAGAAAACATAAGGGAAAATCAAATGAATTATGTTATAGCTGAATTAAGAAACTCTACTCTGCACAATTTAGAATAGAGCAATTTTTCTATGAGGCAAATAGAAATAAACAAACTAGGTTTATTTTTAAATAGGTGTGAGATCCATGTTTAGCACTGTAGCATGATTTAAAAACAAGTACTTACATAAAATTGAAATTTAGGTGCAATCTTAATGGATATGAGGTAATTCTATGTGGGATGGAAGACGGAGTATAAGATTAAGGTTCATGAAATTGTAAAAACCTGAGTGGATCACCTGGCACTTAACCAATACCTTAAAATTGTCCTGAAATAGTAATAAGGTATTATAGAGTCCTAGCTAAGAGCATGAGCTTTAAAATAAGAGTACCCAAATGAAAAATCCTCAATCAACGCACCAAACCCTTTTACCAAATGTCTGTTTCTCATATATGAAATTGATTTTTTTTAAATAACATTCACATCATAAATTGGTGTCTACACTGGGTAAGAAAATATACGTAAAGTACATATATTGTTAGTATTTGGTATATCATAAACAACCAATGAAACTGTATAATATACACAATTATATTATTGATATATATATAAATCTCTATCAATATTTATATCTATCATGTTTCATTGGGTCAAGATTTGGCTTGGCTTAGCATTCCCTCACTTCTCTTCAATATTTTTTCTCAATATTCTTCCAGGAAATTGAGTGAATAAGAATAGAGAGAATCTTAACTTACAGAGAAGAGACTGATTATGGTTTAGGATAATGATCCTTTTGAGTCTGAAAAGGAGGACAGTCATTAAGGCTATTATTCCCCATTAGCAATGCTTACCTCCAGAAACTATTTTCTGGAAGCTCTTATATAACCTGTTTATTTCTCACACACAAAAATCACCAGATACTCTTTATCTAACTAGTTCATAAGTCAGATATTTCTGTATATATGTATCTGGAATCTGAGATTTATCCACGATTTTTTCATTATATACATACTGGATATTTAGTCCTTGACAAGGTCTAAGTGGACACTGAGGAACAAAAGAGAAAATGTGCTCTCAACTTCTAATCTGCTGAGAATGACAGAAAAAGCACAGATGAGTCAGCAATACAATCATGAAACAAATAAAGAAAAGAAAGGGGAGAGGGGAGGAAGATGGCGCTCTAGAAGCAACTCATGACTGCAGCTCTCAGTCAAGACGCATACGGTGAGTAAACACCGATTTTTCAGATGGATGTTTATAGCCCACAGAGCGGGGAAAAACCCAGGTGTAAGAGGCATGCAGGACTCAAGCGCAGCGCTCTCCGCTGGCGCGGCCAGGCAGCCAGCGCCACAGCGCAGCGGCACGGACACGAAACACACAGGTCTGGGAGCCCTGTTAAACCGGCAATTTGAGACTTTGGAGGGCAGATTGCTATGTTCATCTGATTGAACGGGTTTTGGATGGTGAACCAGACCAGGAGATTTCTGGGAGGTGAATTGCGAACCAGCGCAGCAGGCGGCTGCATGGGAAATCACACAGATCCTGGGGCCCTTTCGGCTGGCAGATGAGGCACCTGGGAGAGAGTCAACCCTACAACTTAAAAAAAAAAAAAAAGCAAAAAGGCTCAGAGGCAGGGAGCCAAGTGATCAGGCTCGACGGGTCCCACCCCCACAGGGACAAGCAATAAGGCGATTCGGAGTGCCGAGGGTTGAGAGTTCCACTGCTGGAAGAGCTGAACACATGACTGTGCAGCTTGGTGGAGGAGGGGCGTCCGCCATTGCCAAGAGCTTCGGCCCCTACTAAGGTACCCCCCCACTGCTGACACAGTTAGACATTGCCAAGGCAACCCGCAATAACAGAGAGACTCCGCCAACAGGGCAGAGCCCACACCAGCAGGGCGGAACCTACCTCAGTAGGGAGGAGCCCAAAACAGCAGGACAAAGCCCACAGCAAAAGGGCGGACCTCACGCCAGCAGGGCGGAGCCTCGGAAGCCAAATAGTGACTAGACTGCCTCCTAGCTGGGCAGGACAGTGCAACAGATACTCACAAATAAAGCCCTAACTCCCCAAGACAGAGCATCTGAGGAAAAAAAATGGTTTCATGAGTTCTGCCACAACAGACTTAAATGTACTTGCCTAGCAACACTGAATGAACAACAGAGCTCACAGCTCAGCACTTGAGCTCCTATAAAGTACAGATCGTCTCCTCAAGCAGCTCCCTGACACCCGTATACCCAAAGAATCACCTCAAAAAGGACTA
>CM052648.1:60914555-60946712 GCA_028533165.1 Leontopithecus rosalia | reverse complement strand
ACACGTGGCAGTGTGTTTTGCTGCCTTCTGCCCCCTCACCCATATTTGGCATTTCTCCCCATGCCATCCCTCCCCTGCTCCCCCCCCCGCTGTCCCTCCCCTATTTCCCCCAATAGACCTCAGTGTGTGGTGCTCCCCTCCCTATGTCCATGTGTTCCCATTGTTCATCACCCGCCTATGAGTGAGTATATATGGTGTTATTAAAATTGAAATCTTTAAAGAGTTATGCACAAAATTATTTGTTGCTTATTTAAACTCTAACCGTATGTTATTTTTAATTAATGGTCTATCAGTTTCAAAATTTCTAAGTCTTCCTTTCCTTCTTTACTCAACTTATGATTCCATATCACAAAATTTCAGGATACCAATAGTAATTTCTATGAATGAATATTTTCTATAAATCATAATACTGGTATTTAATAGATCAAATATTTACATTTTTGTCCAATATCTTTTATTTTTGCCTAAACACTTCAAAGCAATACAACCAAGAATGTTAACCTATTTAATTTGTTCTCACTTTAAACATAATAGATTATACATTATTTAGAGGTCTTAGTTATGTGTTTAAATAAATTGTATAATAGAGATTTAGTATTTAAACTTTATAATGAAAACAAATTTCGTGTCTCATTGCAAGAGACATAGATATAGGTCAAAAATTTCCAAAAAGTGGTTCCCAACCATTGTGGAAGACAGCGTGGCGATTCCTCAAGGACCTAGAAATAGAAATTCCATTTGACCCAGCAATCCTATTACTAGGTATATATCCAAAGGACTATAAATCGTTCTACTATAAGGACACATGCACACGAATGTTCATTGCAGCACTGTTTACAATAGCAAAGACCTGGAATCAACCCAAATGCCCATCGATGATAGACTGGACTGGGAAAATGTGGCACATATATACCATGGAATATTATGAAGCAATCAAAAATGATGAGTTCATGTCCTTTGTAGGGACATAAATGAATCTGGAAAATATAATTCTCAGCAAATTGACACAAGAACAGAAAAGGAAATACCGTATATACTCACTCATAGGCGGGTGATGAACAATGAGAACACATGGACACAGGGAAGGGAGTACCACACACTGAGGTCTATTGGGGGAAATAGGGGAGGGTTGGGGGGGGTGGGGGAGGGATGGCATGGGGAGAATTGCCAAATATGGGTGAAGGGGCAGAAGGCAGCAAAACACACTGCCACGTGTGTGCCTATGCAACTATCTTGCATGTTCTGCACATGTACCCCAAAACCTAAAATGCAATAAAAATTAAAAAAAAACAATAACAAAAGACTATTTTTAAGTTGATATCATTACCTGAAGATTATAGTACTTTAGCTATTTTAAATGTAACACTATTTCAACATATCTGTGTACTGCAGAAGCTAAGGAACTATCTCAACTTCTCCAATCTTTAGTTTTTCTAAACCTATTCCATGCTCCTATTTCTATGTTTCTCCTCTAGGTTTGGAAACTTTGATTATTGGACACAATTTTATAAGGATGTATACTAAAATGTCTTACTGGCCTTTGAGCCACTTTAGAACAGCAGCCCCAAGATTAGTTCCACTACCCCCTTAAAGCAAGCCCTAGCTTCTATAGAGACCCAATATGACCCTGTGCTTCCATTGCATTTCAGGGTGATACTCCAAAAATCTCCTAACATCTGAGTCCTGATCACCAGAAGTGCTTGGTTTGATTACAGACCGTGTAGATGGCAAGACATTCCCACCACTGCAAGTTGCTGCCTCCTTTTGTACCACTCTCCAGGTTGCTGTTTTCCTGCACTTTTTCTATTCCCCCAGGAGTTAAGATGATTTCAGACTTCTCTTGCAGAAAACTTTCAGAAGCTTTTCACAGTATTTGTATCAGATTCAGTAAGATGAGCCTCTAGTGAATCCATGTAGTTAATCAATATGAAAAAATGTTGTGAACTGTTGGACAGTAAAAAGGTATATTTTCTAAAACCTCATGAGTACACAGCATTGTCTTAGAGTCCCTTGTCATGCATCCTGGGAAATACACTGCTGTAAAATGAGCAAGAGCACAGTCTTAGAGGTTGATCAAACTGGAACTGCTTCTTTATCAACTCCCTTTCCGCACATAGCTGAATTTAAATTTCCCAAGAAAAATTACCTATGGCTGCTTGGTAAAGACAAAGATAGTTCCTTCAGGCTCTATTAACCTCAGTAGTGAGCCTCCTTTTTCTGGTTGATTCCCTTAAATTCAACTTCTTCCCTGATGCTGTCCCATTTGAATGAAGTCCAGGAACTTAAGATTTGTATATGTGCCATTGCTAGGAGACAGAAATAATACCATTGAATTCTAGCTAACTCCATGCTAATGAAAACAACCAAAGAAAATCATTTAGTAAAGCTGACTTTTGAATCCTAGCTATGTCACTAGTTAGTTATGGGATTGAGGACAACGCAACCTATCATTTTTGATCACCAAAAGTAGAATTTAATTAAAAAGTCAAAACACAGTTAATGGTTATGAGAATAAACTAATATAATTTATGGGAAACATGTTTTGATTATTTGCTTTCAAATATGCTAATAATTAGATAGAAATTCACTTTTGTTCTTTGAAAAACAAATTTAAACACACAAATGATAAAACACGTCTCATTATTTTTCAGTAATAAGGCAAGGAAGGAATTCATACTCCATTCCGCAGGAGAGCTTTCCAGATGACACAAACAAAACAATTTATATTGTACTTGAGGCTGGTTCTTAAAAAAGCTCATATTATTTTTTTTCTCCATGCTAGGTAAGAACAGTCCTTGAAATCTTTTGGCAAACTATTTTTGGCTCTTCTACTTCCTCCTAATTTTGGTCACAGATCCACCTACATTAAAATTTTGAGAGACTGTTACTTATACACTTTATCTAAACCCTCTATTCTGAGTCCTAAATATCACCATGATCAACCAGCACATTCACATATACAGAATGTTATTCTTTTTCACCCTGATTTGTGAAGTTGGAGGGAAAAGACCAAATATAGAATACCTGAAATTATAAAGAATATATTCCTCTTCACTCCTCCCTCATATAAAAGGTACCATACTAGCATTTTTTCCTTTTATCCCCCTCAAACGGAGATTCTACTTTTCAGTCAACAAATTTATGAGCATATGTGAAGCATGTATTTCTCAGAGTTTTTTTTTTTAATGTACTTCTTTCCCACTGGTTTCACATGACCAGAAATAACAACTCAGCAGATTCTCTTAAATATTGATATGAAATTTAACATAATGCCAAAGTCTCCCACAGGCTCTTCTATTTCTCCTTCTGGTAAACAGATCTCTTTCCCAACAAACTTCCAGAGTGAAGAAATTGTCCAGGGCTAGAGAAAAATAAGTGGAAGAGCTGTTCCAATATGAGCCCCCAAGTATTTCCAGAGTCCAGAGTTCAGTTTTTCAAAATTATATGCATTAGGGTGTTCTCAATATTATTAAAACTTGATTTGGGATAATGGCAATTATAAAATCAACAGTAAAATGCCAATGAGGCAGCCAGTTCTCAAACTCCAGTGTCAACTGTTTCCAACGTTCAGTGGCTGACAGGGCAAAAAATCTGAAGCTGAGGGTCAAGTAGCACCTCTGAAACCCCTTAGGCTTCAAAAGGTATTTGAGAAAGGGGTTCTCTGATAATTCATGAAAGATATTCTAAAGTCATCTAGAATGGAGGCTGCAATCTGCTGTATCTGGGGGTTTGCTTCACTGTGCTCTTGGATGTCACATACAGGCTGTAATCTTTCTTCAACTAACATTTTGAAGTATTTTCTGGAGTTTTCACTGCAGATATGATACATAGCCCATAGTGACCAGTATCACATCTCTGGTTCAGAAAATTTACCCAGGAGTGGGAAAAATTTACCCAGAAGTGAAGGATCTGTAGGTCCAATGTATTTAATGCTGCCATCTTACACCTTGAGCTTAGCCAATTTGGGATGGTTGCATAGAGCTCCTTGAGAGGAAAAATCCTCGCAAGTTATGGGATATTTAGGCTGTTTGTCAGAAATCAGGTGGGTTATGACTACTGCAACAACATAGCCGATGTCTCTTTCTTTGCTATGGGTCAGAATGCTATATTCTTTACCACATCTTTAGTGATCATTTTGAAAGAAAGTTTTCTGACTTCAGTGAGATTATTTTCCCAGACTTACTTGAGGATTGCCAATTCCTGATTTTCAGTAAAGTGCTTGCAGAAAGCTGGAGACTCATCTGTAAGATCCTAAAGTACTTTTAAACTACACAAGAGGGTACCATTCTCTAAATTCTCAGTAGCCTTTTGTTTTACTATTGCTAAATGTTCCTTAATTGCCATGAAGAGCTCTTCAAGTTTTGCAGTTTGTTCAAGTGAGAATTGCAGGACTAGAATAGAGGGGATGCTCACTGCCTCTGTTTTCATCTTGGGATTTTCATATTTACAGAGCCATCTCATCCCGAACTTGGCAGCACTGAACTTGTCAGATGAAACATCCACAAGAATTCTTGCCAGATTACCACTGTAAGGACTTCATCAGCCACTTCCCAAGGGAGACCAATTCTCTGGAAGGTACAATGTTCCATCAGGTTTTTCAAAACAGTTACTCATGAGTAGTCAAATACTTGTGGATTGTAAACTCTAAGAGTGACTCAAAAATTTATCTAAGGTGGATGCAGTGAAAAGGGAATATTTCTATACTGCTGGTGAGAATATAAACTAGTATAACCACTATAGAAAACAGTGTGGCGTGTCCCTAAAGAACTAAAAGTATAACAACCATTTGATCCAGTATTCCATTCCTGGGTATCCACCTGAAGGAAAAGAAGGCATTATACAAAAGAACATATGCACAAGCATGGTACAGTAGCACAATTCCCAACTGCAAAAATATGAAACCAGCCAATGCTTATCAATAAGTGGATAAAGAAATCATGGTGTATATGTGTGTGTGTGTGTGTGTGTATAATGGAATACATATATGTATATATATGTGTGTGTGTGCATATATATGTATATGTGTTTGTATATAGGGTGTGTATATATATATATATACAGTATAGATATGTGTGTGTAATGAAATGCATATATACATATGACTGAGCAGTATTGCCTTTTGTATATGTGTATATATATGTGTGTATAATGGAATGCATATATACATATGGCTGAGTAGTATTTCATTGTGTGTATGTGTATATATGTATGTGTGTGTGTGTTGTATAATGGAATGCATATATGTATATGCATTCTTTTTAATAAAAATTTTATGCATATATGCATTCCATTACACACACACACATACATACACACAATGAAACACTTGTGTATGTGTATCTATATACACATTCATATATACATTCCATTATACACACATATACACACAATGAAATACTAATTATACACACACATACTGTATACATATATATACATATGCATTACATTATACACACATATATACATATATACACATACATGTATATGCACATATACATACAATGCATATATACACATACAATGAAATGTGTATGCATATATATATATATACACATGCATATATACATTCCATTATACACACACATATATATACACACATACACATAATGAAATACTACTCATTATATACTCACATATACTGTATACATATATATACATATGCATTCCATTATACACACACACATATATATATATATCCACACACATAGACACAATAAAATACTACTCAACCATAAAAAGGAACAAATTAATGGCATTTGCAACAACCTGCATGGAACTGAATAGTATTATTCTAAGTGTAGTAACTCAGGAATGGAAAACCAAACTTTGTATGTTCTCACTCACTCCTAAGTGGAAGCTAAACTATGAAGATGCAAAGGCATAAGAATGATACAATGGACTTTAGGGACTTGGAGGAAAGGATGGGAAGGAGTAAAGGATAGAAGACTACAAATTGGGTTCAGTGTATACTGCCTGAGTGATGTGTGCACCAGAATGTCACAAATCACCATAAAAAATTTAAAAATAAAACGAATTGTCAGGAAAGTCCTCTCTGGAGATGGGAAGATGGACAATGTTAGCAAACCATAAGAATGAGCTACATCTTGCTCACTAAAATTTAAAGGAAAACAATTCTAGATACAAAAAAAAATACTCAAATGCTCAATGGTAGAAATAAGCTGGAATTTGTGCAGATCAAAGAGATAGATGAGAGGAATGCAGCACAGCAAGGGAGAGAGTGAAGAGCATTGGCTTTGAGAAGTAGGTAGTAGCCAGACTTTACAGACCATGTTAATGTGGAAGAAAAATAAATTTTGGGGCCCCAAATCACTAAGTTAAACTAAGTTAAACCAATGAGTCAAGCTGGGAACTGCTAAGGCCATACCTGCTCCCCATTCTATTCAGTTATTCCTCTGCTCACTGAGATAAATGTATACCTGATTGTCCTCTTAGGAAAGGCTCATAAGAAACTCAAAGAAGGCAATCATTGGTCTCACCTATCTGTGACCTGAAAGCTCCCTCCCTGCTCTGATTTGTTCCACCTTTCTGGATAGAAGCAATGTACATATTACATATATTGATTGATGTCTCATGTCTCTCTAAAACTGTAAAACCAATCTGTGCCCTGGCCACCTTGGGCACATATCATCAGGAACCCCTGATGCTGTGTCATGGGTATGCATCCTTAATTTTGCAAAATAAACTTCCTAAATTGAGACCTGTCTCAGATATTCAGGGTTCACACTAATATCCCCTCCAAACCTCATGTTGAAATTTGATTCACAATATTGAAGGTAGGACTTGGTAGGAGTTGTTTAGATCACGGAGATAGATCCCTCATGGATACATTAATGCCTTTCCCGAAGGTTGATTTCTTACTCTATTAGTTCTTGAGAGAGCTGTTTGTTAAATGGGATGTGAGACCTCCCCATCTCTCTCTTGCTTTTTTTCTTACCATATAATTTCTGCAGGTATTGGCTTCCCTTTACCTTCCCAGAGGGGAAGCAGCCTAAGGCTCCCACCAGAGGCAGATAAGACTTCCAGGTATCAGAACCATGAACCTTCAGACATCAGAATTGTGAGGCAAATAAACCTTTTTTCCTTATAATTTACTCTGTCTTGGGTATTTTATTATAGCAAAGCAAAACAAAACAGACTAAGACATACACAACAACTTGTTTGGATGTTATACAAAATGCAATTAAAAACCTTAAGACGTTCAAGCACAGAGAAGGAAAATGACGAGTGGAGTGGTTGTGAAAATGGAATTTTTAAAATGATATCTGGCTGCTATGTTGAGAATGACTAGAAAGGAGGCAAATTAGAAAGCTATAGTGATAATCTTAGTGAGGCATTACTGTAGCTGTAAACAAGGATATGAAAGAAGACATGAAGGGAAAAGTACATAGATTCAAAATATATATTTGAGGCTGAACTAATATGATTTGTTAATGGATTAGAGCAGACAATAATGAAAAAAAAAGGAACAAATTATGACTACTAGGTGATTTGGTTTGGCAAACCAGGTGAAGGGCCTTAGCATTCATATTTATGGAAGAACCTTTCAAAGGAGGTACTCGGAGAAATGAAAAGTGAGATTTATACTTTTGTTCTATATATTTGTAAATGTCAGATCCTTATTAAATATGCAAGTGATAATTATCTTTAGCTAAACGAGAAGATTGAACATAGTATATTTATGTATATATATACAGACATTATATATTAAATTATATACACAGAATAATTTTTTACAGATGATTTTTCTTGTATCTATAACGTATTATAAAAAATAGACTATAGGTTAAGTTTAACTTCTACTTAATATTTTGACAGATTTCTAAAACTAGGTTAATAGTTTACTAATTAATTAAATCCAGAAATTAAGAACACATGAAAAATATTCTCCCAATCCTTGAAATAATCTCTCAATCATTCTTAAGAAAATACTAATAATTGAAGAAAATGTTAAAAGTTTAACTACAAACTATTCAGAAATAAGTGGCAATGAGAATACATCATATTTAAACTAAGGGAATTCAGCCAATATTTTCCCAATAAAAGATGCAGCACTTTTATTATAAATGAATAAAAATAAGGTACAATTCAAGATGCTTAGAAACCAAAACAATAAACGTACAGAAAAGACATTAGTGAGTTACAGAACAATGGGCTTGAAAAATATGCAAGTTCATTTTCTTGAAACAGAACACATGAATGTGTAAACCAAAATGTAAGTACTTTGTGAAGACTAAGAAACACACAAACTTTATGAAAACATGCTCACATTTTGGGAATATAATGTTTGCTATGACTGTATATACAGTATGTATACCTACAACTATACATACCTATTTGCTAGTTATATTAATAATATGAAATTTAGAGGAAGAAAATATCAAAAAAGCATATGAAGTAGAAAAAAATTTTAAATGACACTTGTATTATAAGGAAAATAAAAAATTGAAGACAATTTCAGAAAATGGAAGGAGATTTCTATGTACAAATGTAGTCTAAAACGTGGAAACTGTGAGGCTATGGATACTTTATGAGAGAATATGAATGAGTAATGTTCTTTGTTACAGTAAAACTGAATATATTAAAATAAATATAAAACATTTAGCAATTTTCTTCAAGTGTGATATTAATTTATCCCAGTTTTAAAAATAAGAGCTTTTACATTTATATTGAATACATTTAACATTATTTTAGCTCACAAAATAAAATGCAGATTTATTAACAATACTCCGTTGTGAATAGAATAGAAACTAACAATTCCAGGCAAAAAACGTACCATATGCGATCATAAAAACTGTCCACTCAATTGATGTTTATTCACATTCTTATCTTTAACTGCATATTATTTTAGAGAGTTAGAATAATGTGATTTTGAAAATTCTGCCTCTCTGGTATCATAAGTTTTTTTCCAACTCTTATTCTTATGCATTATTATAAAGTTAAAGAATTGCTTTTCATATTGGAAAAACGGCAACATTTCAATTTCAAAAGAATGAAATGGCCAGGACACAGACAACGTTAAAGCCTTTAAAAAAACAGTATGTGGGGGAAGGGGAAATGGTCAGGAAAGAAAATAAAGAGAGGCAGTAAAATAGAGGCAAGCTCGGTTTGGAAATAAAAACATATTCCACACATATCAGAGACGTACAGTTATAGATAGAATTGAAAGGAATATAAGAAAGATGTTGCAGGCAGAATAAGGGCCCTCAAAGACATCCTAATCCTTACAGGACAATCCTTGTACGTTACCTTTTAAAGTTCAAATCACTTGGAAGATATTATTTACAGAAGGGTTTTGAGATAAAGAGATTGTTCTGGGCTATCTGAGTGAGCACAGGGAAATCACAAAAGGCCTTACAAGTATAAGATAGAGAGAGGAGAGAGGAGGAGGGTCAGAGTCAGAGAGATTTGAAGATACTACCACCTTGCTGGCTTTTAACATGGAAGAAGGGGCCATGAGCTAAGACGTGGATGGCCTCTAGAAGCTGGAAAAGGGAGGGAAACAGATTTATCTATAGAGCCTCCAGAAGGAACTCAGCCCTGCTAACACCTTGATGATAGTACACTGACTCATGTCATCATAATGTATTTCAGCAGCAATAGGTATGTTGTATGCAGTTTTGTTATGAGTGAATAAAAATAAAGTACTATTTGTAATGCTTGAAAACAAGACAAATAGTCTCACTGACATGAGAGACTAATTTACAATGTCAATAATAAATTAGAAAATAAGCTAGGTAAGTATGCCCATACATATATAGCATGTGTGTGTATGTGTGTGTGTAGAGAACTATTCTTTGCTAAAAGGTATAGAAAATACTGCTGATAAAGTCAGGCCTGTGTTATTTTGATATATGAATAAAATAAATCTATACTGATGATGCCATGTATCAAATGCCAGTTATGAATATTCTGCAATACAGAATTAAGTTAACTGAATGGCCTAAGATTGTCCCAAGTAATGATAGTATACTATTGTATGTTTAAAATTATGCAAAACTCTGAATTAAAAAATGTTCTTATTAAGTTCATCAAGT
Organism: Leontopithecus rosalia; assembly: GCA_028533165.1. Lineage (NCBI taxonomy): Eukaryota > Metazoa > Chordata > Mammalia > Primates > Cebidae > Leontopithecus > Leontopithecus rosalia. The sequence goes on along the minus strand of CM052648.1, from coordinate 60,936,657 downwards.
TCTAGTATTTTATATAAGAAAGATTCTTTAAAAAACTATTTATTTTAAAAGTGATAATACATACAAGCAAGTCTGTCTTTTCTGGTGTTTAGATATTTTGTAGTTCCCCATATGGCTAGAAAGCCTTTAGGTAGATACTCCTAAATCCATGCAATCCACCCTTTCCCTATCAGGGTGCCTGTATTTCCTTTGATTATTTCTCAAATACCAAAGCAGAAATATAGATATAGTATAAAGATGATAGGTTCTGGATTTACATTAACAGTCTGCAATCATTCAATATTCTATCATGATATTTATCTAAATTATTGATTTATGTCACCAAGGATCTCCTAACTACCAAATTCAGCTATCAGTATTTAATCATCCCCATAGGGCCATATGGTATGAGTTATAGTGAAGACTTTGGGGGTTTTCAAACTCTCTTCTCACATCTTCCAGGGTAGAGCCCACTACACATTAGTTTTCAACAGTCCTTCCATGTTCTTCTCATCCAAAATCTGCGCTGAAACATTTCATCCCCGGTTTGACCTCTGGACAACCACTGCCATTTGCTCTTCTTCTCTGTGTTCGACATATTTCCTACAATGATATTTCTGACTGTCTAATATTGATTGATTGGGGTAGCTTTTTAATTAATTGTATTACAAAGTCTAATTTTAGTTCAGAAAAAAATTATATAGTCCCTCTCAAATAAGTAAGACCCTGGAAATTGATGAGGGTATGAAAGCTCAAGAAGCCGAAGAAGGGTAACAGAATTAATGAGGTAAAGAGACTTACAAATATAAATTTCACTGACTTCATAATGAATTTTGACTTCTATTAAGTGTCAGACACAAAGACACAGTGCTATGTATGTGAGTGACAAGAAGAAATGACCTTCAAGAGTTTAAAGTGTATGAAATAAATTAGAATTTTATAGGTTATGTAATAATCTAATGATACTGAATACTGTTATCCATATGAGTGAGAGGAAATGCTCACTAATGAATGAAAAGCACTGACCTTATGGATGTCAAGTGGTTAGAGGTGCGGGCAAAGAGATTGGTGGGGAGGGGCAGACACATGAAATCTAGGTAGAAGGGACAGCACGTATCAAAATATGAAGATTTGAAAGAATGTCATAGAAACTGCATTTCTAAGTGCCCTATTGCCTGCTATGTTGGTCAAAACAAGCCTCTCCATCTGAAAACTGCATCAATTCAACAGGGTCTCACTGACCCTCCCTTTGTCCAAATAAACATGACTAGGGCCAAAGGAAAAAAAAATGACAGTTTCCCCTTCAATTATTATGAATAAGGCTGCCTATCATATCTAACAGCTAGAGGAGAAAAATACTCTGCATGCTAAGTTAAACTAAAATCAATTGGGTTGCTTTATCTAATCCTTGTTTTCATGATCGAGGAAATCTGGAGCATTACTCCCTAAGAAAAATAACTTTTTCTATTATAATTACAACTTAAGATATGGCTCACACTTTGTAGATATTAAATGAGAATGAGAAATATATTGCTTTTCACTATGAAGACACTGACTGTAAATACAATATTCTTGGTTGTTTTATCATACTCCTGTGTGTGTATGTTCATGTGCATATTTGATTTGCCAGTCCTAATTTTCACTCCTTGGTGCTTGCAAGTTATTTTCTTTTCCTTTTTCTTTTGATATCTTTAGTAAAATTTCCTCTTTAAATATAGTTTCCTGTAAGTTTTGGTAAATGCGTATTGTTGTGCTATCATCACCACAATTAAGATATAAAGCAGTTTCACAAATCCCCAAGTCCTTCATACCTCTTTGTAGAAACAACTTTTCCACTCACTGCCTAGCAATCAGTGAAGATACAGAATGTAGCCTAGTGAAGCTGCCTGCTATCACTTAACATAATGCACTTGAGATTCACCTATGTGTCTGGTATGTGATGAGTTGGTTCTTTATTGCAAAGTAGTGTTTTATTTTAAAGAGGTACTAGAGTTTTATTCTCCAGTTGACGGATATTTGGATTAATTATTTTGAGCAGCTATGAATAATGATACTATAAACATCTACAAATAGGTTTATGTGAGTTTATAAATTTCATTTCATTATATCTAAGAATGAAATTTCTGGGCTGTATGATGTGAGAATAGTTAACTACAGAAGAATCTATTCAACTGGTTTTCCAAAATGGTTGTATTATTTTGCATTCATACCGGCAATGATAAGCGATCTACTTGTTCTATTTTAACGGTGTGTAGTGATATCTTATTTTGGTATTGTTATCCAGTTGAATAATTTTGAACAAATTTTGAACAAAAAAACATTTTCTCTGGTGATATGTATGTTTGAACTTTGTATAAACAATGTTTTTGTTTTGTTTTAGGGGTACTGTTTATTATTTACCTTATATATCTTATATCAGCTATTTCATTTACAAATATGTTCTCTCTGCCTGAGAGTGTTTCAATTCTTATAATTAAATGATTATATAGAATTCTTAATATTAAAATTTATACAGAAGTTCTTAATTTTGACAAATTTGTTTTAAGATGGAGTCTTACTCTGTCACCAGACTGGAGTGCAGTGGTGCAGTCTTGGCTCACTGTAACCTCTGCCTCCCAGATTCAAGTGATTCTCCTGCCTCAGCCTCTCAAGTAACAGATTACAGCACATGCTACCACATCCAGCTAATTTTTAAATTTTTAGTAAAGACAGGTTCACCATATAGGCCAGGATGGTCTCGAACCCGTGATCCACCAACCTCAGTTTCCCAAAGTACTGGAATTACAGGCATGGTCCACCACACCCAACCTATCTAATTTTTCTTTTTTTCAAATGAATTTCACTTTTGGTACGGTAACTAAGAATGCTTTGTCTTAACCAAGTCCATAAGATTGTCTTCAATGTTATTTTTTGTTTAGAAGTTTAATGCTTTTAAGTTTTACATGAAGCTCTAGGATTCATTTTGATTACATTCTTGTGTAGTTCCAAAAGATGGATCATAATTTCTTTTAATATAAATTGGTCTGGCATGTAGATTGTTCTTTAACCATATGTTGAAGAGATTACTCTTTCTTTATTGGATTGCCCTTGCACTTTTGTTGAGAATCAGTTGACTATGTGTGAGTCTACTTACAGACTTTATAATAGTTTCCATAGATAAATATGTCTATTATTTTTTCAATTCCATGTTGGCTTAACTTTTATAGCTTTATAATAAGTCTGACAATCAAATAGTATAAATTTTCATCCTGGTTTTCTTTTTCAATGTTAGTTTTGGCTATTCTACTCCCTTTGTCTTTCCATTTTAATTTTAGAAAAAACTTGATTTACAAAAATATACTGCTGGAATTTTTATTTGAATTGAATCTATACATCCATTTGGTTTCTCAGTAATTTTGAGCCCCCAATCCATGAACATTGTCTCTTCACATAGGCATTCTGATTTTCTTCAGTGTTTTGTAGTATTTGGTATACATACACTGCACTTAACATTGAGAAGCATTTTCTAATTTCTATGACATTGTGATTTTTATTTTAATTATGAATTTACCATTGGAAGACTATAGAAATACAAAGCTTTAAAAAAATATTAACTGATGTGATATTGCTATACTTAGTTTTAGCAGGTTTTGTGTAGTTTGCACAGGGCTTTCATGACAGACAATTATGTTGTTTGCGGAAAAAATATTTTATTTCTTCCTTAGTAATGTGTATGCCTCTTTTTGTTCCATTGGACTGGCTAAAGCAACAAGAATAACATTAAACTGAAATAATGTGAAGGAACATACTTGCCTTGTTACTGTTCTTAAGGTTAAACAATTTGGTCTTTCATCATTAAGTATAATATTATATGTAGATATTTTATAGATATCATTTATTTTATTTGGATATCATTTGTAATTCTTTGTTTTTATTTTAATGATAAAATTATACTTCTTTTTGGTGCTGTTTGTTTCTTATTTTGGAAACAGATAATTGGAAGCCATTTCTGTTTTCTAATATAAGTAATACGTGCTATACGTTTCTCTGGAATCAGTACTTTGTACATTACAGTTAGATGAACGTGCTTTCATTTTCATTCTCAACAAAATATTTTGTAAATTCTCCTGAACTTTTTTTCTTGTACTGTGGGTTACTTAAAAGCATGTTGTTTGCATTCTAAATATTTTGACATTTTACGTATCTCTTTTTCTTACTAATTATGTCTAACTCTGTTTTAATAATTCACATAATTTCTAATATTTTAAATTTGTAGGTCTGTTTGATGACCTGTAATGTGATATGTTTTGTTAAATTTTTCACTTTCACTTGAAAATATTATGTATTCTGTTCATGGTATCATATTCCATTAACACTTAGCTCAAGTCAGTCAGTAGTGCTCCATTTCCTTACTGCATGTCTACTTGCTTTATAAATTATCTAGACAAAGTATTAAAGTTTTTTATTGTAATTTTGGATTTGTGTATTTTTCTAATTATATCCCTTTTTAGTTCATATATGAAGAAACTCTTGGTAGTTTCATACACTCTTTGAATTCCTTTTTGGAAATTTTTCTGTTTATCAGTAAGCAATGTCTTCTTTATTGCTGAATATAGTCTTAAAGCTTTTTTGATACTAATGTAGCTACTCCGGCTTTCTTTTGATTATTACATTTCCGTATGTTTACATTTGTATTATCCACATACTTATAATCAAACTAGATTTCTTGTAGACAATGCTTAGTTGTTTTACTTCTTTATTCACAATCTGTTATTCAGTTGGTATATTTAGACAAGTTACATTTTATGAAAATATTGATTTGATTAAAATAATTTTGCTTAGTTTGTTATTTTTTTATCCCACTGTCTGATTTGTTTGTATTAATGAGGAAATTTCACCAAACTTTTTTCTATCTACTAGTGGCTTATGATTTCTATCATTTTTTTCAACAATCAAGCAGTGATTTTCATGGTTGCCTTGCCATTTACAACATATATGTTTAATTAATAATCATCTACCTTCAAATACTGCATCATGTGTCATGTGAGGACTTTATAATACCATATTACCATTTCTACCAGTCCACTATTATATAATTTAAATTCATATATGCTATCAAGACAAATACAGTACTACTACATTTTTAAAGAATGTCTTAGGGAAATATTTTAAAAAATGAATATTTTTCAACTTTAAGTTATAACTGAAAAACAAAAGCTATATATATATGCAGTATACTGGGTAATGTTTTATATGTGAATATGATATGAAATGATTAACACAACCAAGCTAATTAACTGTTATCTCCCAATTATCTTTTTTTGTGTGTGAGAATAAAATCTCCCTTGGGTTTAACTTATTTGAAAATTTCAACTTTTATTTTAGATATGGTGTTACATATGCACTTTTTAAAATTTGGGTATGCTGTATGATGCTGAGGTTTGGGGACCCGATAGGTAGTTTTTTTATCCATCTCCTCCTACCATCCTACCTCCTCTAGTAGTTTGCAGTGTATATGTATTAGTTTGTTCTCACTGTTAATAAAGACTTACCTGAGACTGTATAATTTATAAACTAAAGAGAGTTAATTGACTCACAGTTCTACATGGCTGGTGAGGCCTCACAATCATGATAGAAAGTGAAGGGGAAGTAAACACATCTTACATGGCAGCAAGCAAGAGAGCCTGTGAAAGGGAACACCCATTTATAAATCTATCAGACCTTGTGACACTTATTCACAACCACGAGAACAGTATAGGGGTAACCACACTCATAATTCAATTATTTCCACCTGGGCCCACCATTGACATGGGAGGATTATTACAATTCAAGGTGCTCTGCTTCCAGATACGAACCCACGTATCCCACACCTCTCAGTGCTGTGAGAGCATGGGGTCCTCTCCTTCTCCAGTGCCAGCGACAGATACCAGTTTGGTACTCCTGAGCTTAGCAGTCCTGGGGCTCCAAGACTAGCTGGTGGCTTCATCCTCCGGAACAAGTTTTGGGTGCACTAGGGGATCTGAAGTACTCCCAGGCCACTGGGAACATAATCAGTTGAAACAAAGTACCCAAGCTGGGTAGCAGAGTCTGAACTGTGCACATGCTCCTGCAGGGGCCAGATAGGGGACCTGAGGGGGCCCGGTGGGTAGGACCAACTACAGAACAGATGTACCCTAGTCCCTGGGTAAGGTCTTTTATTTACTATTATTACATATATATATAAATTTTTCTTTTGGCTATTTTCATCCCTAAGCCAAAATAGGTTTTCACAAGAGTAATTTTTGGTGGTCTTGTTTAAGCAGCTCTATGTTTTTGGATATCAATGACATAAGGAGAAAGAACTCAGAGTTTCATATTTATCCTACAGTAGCTGTTATTTCTCTTTTCCAGTTTACATCACAAGGGAGGCCTTCTTAGGAATTTTGTCAATCATATTTGTGAGCACTTGTTTTGGTACATGAAAAAAGAGCCTGTGAATAGATATAAATTTCACTTATGTGACCAAAAGTTTCTATTTCTCACTACCTTTCATTCAGTCTTTAGCAACATGTTAAAATTTTTAATTGAATTTCTTTTACTGATACAAGCTGGAGTTAGACACAAGTAAGCAAGTGCTCACCTCCCTTGTCTCATTGGAAGTGCCAGTCTTCACTTAGATTTTAGGTTGTTAATCTGTGACCTTAGGAAAAAAAAACAAACTTGCAGATTATCAGGCATTATTTTTGCGGATAAGAGTGGATTCAGTGTTCTTTCCAGCTTTCTACATACTAAGTGGAAGACAGAACTCAACGTTTTTGTTGCACTTTTTTCTCCTTTCTAATCCTTTCACAGCCATAGTTTCTACCACGATATGTTGAGACTGGCCAAGAACAACTGGTGATAACCAAGAACACCTTGGAAGCTATTTACAGAAGGGATTCTTTTTCTGACACATACAGTGGTACTACAGTTTTACTATCTCTGCCTTTATGGCTGATTGTTATTTGTTTACCTTTTAAATTAAGATTTTATATTGAATCATTGTAGATTCATTTATAGTTGTAAGATATAACACACAGATCCCATGTTCTCATTATTCAGTTTCTCTCAAAGAAAACCTCTTTCAAAACGGTAGTATATATCACAGTGAGTCTACTCCCATTGATACAGCCAAGATACAAAACAGTCCCATGAGGTTATTAGTTTTTGACTTGAAATGTTCTGATATTTTCTAATTTTCTTTCCAGATTGACTTTAGTTTTCTTAGCAAAGTCTAGTTCTGGTTTTCTACCCATTTCTGATTTGTGCATGGCCATTCAGTCGGTGACAAGTGTATGGAGATTTGATTTTACAGCCTATGGGATGATGTCAATTGGTAGCATAAAATAGCATAAGATTATCCAGTTGCATTTTATGGATTTTTAAATTTAGAAAAGAACACTAAGAAAATTATTTTTCTTAGACTTTTGTACCTCTATCTTCAGTGTTGTATAATTTTCTCGCCAAGCGGAGCAAGGATAATTAAATGTGTATGTACATACAGATATATAAAGTACTTGCTATAATGGACAATGGGACATTTATCTTCAAGATCTTTACCACAACCAAGCAGTGATTTTGTGAATGCTCTGCTTTTTTGATTCATGTTGTAAGTCTAATCTTAGTAACACAGCTGTGTATAAATTAAGAATAAAATGTTATTATTAGCAATAGAAAGGTCATTAACATTTTATTTTAAAATTTTTATTTATTTGTTTGTTTATTTATTTATTGAGACAGAGTCTCACTCTGCAACCCAGGCTGGACAGCAGTGGCACAATCTCAGCTCACTGCAACCTCTGCTTCCTGAGTTTAAGCAATTCTCATGACTTAGCCTCCCACGTAGCTGGGATGACAGGCTCACACCACCACATCCGGGTAATTTTTGTATTTTTAGTAAAGATGAGTTTGGCCATGTTGGCTAGGCTGGTCTCAAACTTCTGACCTCAAGTGATCAACCTGCCTAGGCCTCCCAAAGTGCTGGGATTATGGGCATAAGCCACTACGCCTGGCCTTCATTAACATTTTCTTTTGGTCTGTTTATAATTGTACAACTTTTCTTTATCTATGAGTTTTCTGACTCACACATGCATGATCTGCTGTCTGTCTTCCTTATGCCTGTCTGTCTGCCATTCTCTTTCTCTCTGAAAATGTTCAGTTATGTTAATCATAAATATCTGCTCATATTCTGTGCATTTGCTAAAGACAAACTAATCTACCATGAAATGAGAGAAAGTGTATTAAAGTAATAGTTTTTAGCTATATTGAGGTGTAACTGTCATGTAATTGATATAGAAATAACTATAATTGAAATAGAAATAGCCCAGAAATAAACCCAAACACATACAGTCAACTAAACTTCAACAAAATAACCAAGAATATACAATAAGGACGAGAAAATCTTTCTGGTAAATGGTTTTTGGAAGACTGGATATTCACATTGAAATAAAAGAAACTGGACCCCTATTATATGCCATATACAAAATCAACTTACATGAATTACAGACTTAAGCAGAAGACCTGAAAATGTAAAAATAGTAGAAAAAACATAGGGGAAAATCTTCATGACATTGATTTCAGCTGTGAGTTCACAATGGGACACTAAAAGCATAAGAAAGCAAGGAAAATGTAGTGGGACTATGTCAAATTTAAAAGCTTCTGCATGTCAAAGGAAACAATCAAAAGTGAAAAAGCAAACTATGGATTGGTGGAAAGTATTTACAGTTTATCTGATATGGAATACAAATGGTCAATAGGTTTATAAAAATGTGCTCAACGGCATTAGTCATAAGGAAAATGCAGATCAAATGATATCACCTCACACTTATTAGGATGGTTTTTAATGTTTTAGAAAGGTATTAAGTGTTATTAGTTTTATTGAGGTTGCAGAGAAACTGAAACCTTTTTACACTGTTGGTAGGAATGTAAAATGGCACAGTAGCTACAAAAAATCCATATGGAATTTCCTTATAAAATTAAAATAGAATTATTACATGATCTAACAATCCCACTTTTGGATATATATCCAAAACAATTTAAATCAGGATCTCAAAGCGGTATCTGCACCACCATGTGTACTGCAGCATTATTTCTATTAACTCAAATATGGAAACAATCCAAATGCCCATGGCCCAACACATGGATAAAAAGTGTGCTATGTCTATAGAGTAGAATGTTATTGAGCCTTAGAAAAAAAGGACATTGTGCTGTTTGTGACATAAGTCAGTAAAAAAAGAAAAGAGTACCGCATGATCACTTATTTGAGGTACTAACCTAGTCAAATAAATAAAAGCACAAAATAGGATGGGAGTAGCCAGAGGATGAAAAGAGGAATAACTTGTTGCTCAATTGTTATATAATAATTATACAAAATCAATCAGTTCTTGAGAGCTGTTGGACTACGTCGTGCCTACAAGTAACAGTGTGATATGGTAGACATTAAGCCTTTTAAGACTATAGTTTTTAAGTGTTCTTGACACAGGAAAAAGTAAGTAACTTCTAAAAGCACAAAACAGCCATTTTTATATGGTACAGAGAAATTCTCATTCATTTGTATGATAATTATAAATAAGCTTCAATATATGTGGAAATGAGGAAGAACTGTCTTATCCAGAGCTTCATAGACTTTGGAAAAACATCAAAGCTTATGAATTATTACTTTTATGTCTCTTACACAAAAACAGAAATGTCCCAGAGAAACAAAAAAGAGTGAAGCCAAGAAGTAACAGTAAGTTTAAATGCTGACGAACCATTGATAAACATAAAGTGGTAGGCCTAAATTAACCCACCATAGGACTGGCCCACAATGGAAAAGAGTAACATAGAATGTGTCTTTGTCTATATTGTGTTGCTGTAACAGAATGCCTGAGAGTGGGTTATTTATAATGAAAAGAAATTTATTTAGCTCATGGTTTAACAGTCCACAAAGTTCAAAAGGATGGCCCTCACTTGTGGGGAGGGCTTCCCTGCTGCATTATAACATGGTAGATAGGGTTAAAGGAGAAGTGAACAAATGTAAAGAAAGAGGACAGAATGGGAGGAGGAATCTGGCTTTATAAAAATGCACTCTTAAGGAAATTAATCTGGTCCGGAGAGAACTAATTTTTTCTCTCTAAAGCAAGAACTCACTACTGTAAGAACACACCAAGCCACTCACACAGGATTCACCCCTATCTTTGAAATACCTTCCACCAGTCCCCACTTCCCAACACCACCGCTTTGGGGATCAAATTTGAACATAAGCTTTGGTGTGGCAAACTCAAATCACAGCAGATGAAATAGGAAGAAAACTGCTAGCAGAGTGTTCATACGTTTGATAAAACTACAGCTACTACAGTTTAGCCCAACTGAGGTGAATGTAATTGTTCTTTGTTCCCACAATCAGTTGATGAGCCAATAATCACAAAATGTATTTCTGACATGTAGGGTAGCGTTATAAGCTTGGGAAACATATGAGATCTCTAGACAGGTTTAACTTCTTGCCCCAATAGGATATGGCTCTAATATTGCTAAGCAAAAAAAGGAAAAATCTTTGTGAATGAATACCTTTTGTCACACCTTTGCAAATAAAATTGGTCAAATAAAGTATAAAAGTGATGGTTTTTGTATATAAAATTGCAGAACAAACTTATGGGATTAAATCTGTTTTAGGAACAAAAACTTGAAAACTGGAGAATGTGGGAACAAAACTAACACATTTTTCTGCCAACATTAGGAATAAGTGTGAATACCATGTCCCTTGGTAGTAGGTAGGTAGAGTGCACTGTATACTCTGAGATACACCAAAAATAACAGGTTTTTTTTTTAGCTCCCAAACTAAGTTGATTTCTGAGCATTTCCTATAAGTTATTGACTCTCCAAAGAAAGTAATTTTATCACTGACTTTTTAAAATGCTGATATTTGAAGATATGTCACCTCCTTTATAAATATAATTATCAGATTTTGTTTAAGAGTCAGGGTTTCACTCTGCCGCTCAGGCTGGAATGCAGTAGGATGATCACAGCTTACTGCAGCCTCAAACTCCTGGGTTCAAGTGACCCTCCAGCCTTAGCCTTCTGAGTAGCTGGGATTAGAGTACATCATCATTCCCAACTCCCATAAATTTTTTTTTCAAACTTGAATAGAGCAAAGGCAAGCTTTATACTTTTGGTAATAATGTGTTTTTCAAAACATTTAAATACCGCCGTGTTTTCTATTTCATTATTTAGTCCTAAGTCTGACAACATTGTTCTTGTAAAAAAAAAAAAAAAACTTTTAAATTCTTTTTCTCCTAGTTATTCCTTCACTCAAAGCTAATCAGCGTTATTTTCCCTGAAGTTTTTCAAACTGGAGATAAAGCTGATAATGTGTGAGTCCAGAAATAACTGTCATTTAATGTTTGCAGCCTCAAAGTTGTCACAGAATTGAGACAATTGTATTCAGTCCCAGATTCCTCACTTCAACTCTTTGATTCTTTAATATGATCTTATCTTCTTTTGGCTTAAATTAGTTCAAATTTGTTTTGTCTTTTGCAACTTAGAGTATGCTTACTAATCAAACAATATGGTATACTCACAAGTCTATGACATGTTCAGAGGGACAAAAAGCAGTGACGGAGAGAAGGTCTGAAGAATGAGGGTTGTTACTAAAGTCCCACATATAAATATTATTGAAATAGAGGCTTCATAGTTAATGGGATCAACTTATATTTTCCTTTGCAAATTCAGTATGGCAACTATCAATCTACCCTACTATGAGACATTTAATGAAAACAAACAAACAAAAAAAAAAACAGTCCTGAGTCAAGTGATTGATTTTTAGAGATAATTTTGTTTTGTGACAATCCTGAGTAGAGAGATACAGGATTGTGGCTGCTTGGGTTACTTTCTACCTGACAGTAATTTTTATTTTTGGAAATCATTATTTAGCTGCATATCTGGACATTCAAGTCCAGTTTCCAATCTTCTCTTGACAACAGCTCCATATTATATTTAGGAATCTCAGACTGATATCCCCAGCATGTGCGCTAATGCACATGTTTTCCAACTCTCACTCTATTATATGATTTGCATTAAGGTTCACTAATCTTCTCTACACTTTGACTTGGTCCTAAATTAGCTATTAAAAGTAAGTGACTGCCTTAACTTCTATCCCTATCGATTTGTCTTAGTTTTACTAGATTGATATTCACTGTTTAATTTTGCTAACTTTTTTTTCTTCTCATTAAACCAATTCTCCTAGTTGTTCATAACAGTGAGACATATGGAAAACATAATTCCAATATGCTTCTTTTTCTTAAGCCCATTTTAGCCAGATATTACCTGGGGAGAATTTCCAGCTGTTATATATAGCTTTAAAAAGTAGGGATATTTATCTAGCAGTTGAGGAGAATAAACAACTTGGGAAATATATCAATGATTGACATGGTTAAAAGAGAATACATAATACCTTTAAATTCATTAAAAATAGTCTATTTTTTTCATATTAGCAAAAATAAATTTAAAGAGTAGAAATACCAGTACAGATTTCTTTTTCTGACCATTTACATCCTAATATTTTCCAACTTTCCAAATGCATTTACACTTTAAAATTTTAATTTTGCCTTTTGTGGCTGATATTTTATCTTTTAGAAATAAGAAAAAAAAAACAGTGAAGTGTTTAAGCAGTTAGCTCTTAGATGCCTGTGTGGATCCACAGTTTTGTAATCCCCCTCCCTCCTCAGAGAGAGAGAGGAGGATAGTAGGCACAGGTTAGCAGGGACAAAGAAAAGGTACTGCAATTGGGAAGTCTCTGATTGTGGGAATAGATTATTAAATGAGTTCTGCCAACCTTACAATTTAAACTAGAACTCGTAACTATAAGCTCTTTGATCCACACGCCTTGAGGGAATGGTATTATTATATATATCATTATACGTAAAAGGGTATCAGAATATTTGATGCTTCTTTGATATAGGAATTCAGTTACACTGCAATGAAGTTCCTACTGGAAAGCCTGGATACATATTTAATACTTTTCCTTTAGATGTTGTTTTTATTAAGAAGTTGTTTTAATAGTCATCTTAAATAGTGACATACCATTTTTCCTGCTCTTTGGCTTTTTTTCTTAGTATCACATAGATTCAGTAATTTTCATTCATACATATGTGTGTCAGTCCATTAGAATTCGTATTATACTCATCCTCATTTTTTTCCAATTTTTTCAATCAATACTTTATTAATAAAGTTCCATTGTGTCTATTTGACATGACCCTGTTAACTTTCAGATGTTTCATTTTTTTCTCATCTGAGAAAATGTTACAGGCTCATTTTTTCTATTGCCAGACCTAGAACCAGCCACTTCCTCAAGAAACCAAGGATCCTTTCAGTGATGATTGTGTTACAGTGTTTTCCGTAGTTCAGAAGTGTTGTAACTTTAGCCTTGTAAAATCATTGCTATTTGCTGTCTAGTTCATAAATATTATCAATATAAAACATTCTCTCAAACTTTTAAAAAATTTTTATGGGTCCAATTATATCTTTACAAATACCATAATTTTGTCTTCATTCTGATTTTCACTTATCTGATATATCTTTGCCCATCTTTTTATGCATATTTTTTTTTTGCTGTAGACATGTCTCATATTTAACATAGAATTAAATTTGACTTTGAAATCCATTGAAAACCTTTTTGTTCTATCTGTTAAGTCAATTTACATTTCTTGATATGACTTAAAAGTTTGTTTTCAATTCTGTCATATGATTTTGTTATTTTTAATGTATGGATGTACAAATAAAGAGCAAATCTAAAATAACGTACATAAACGAAAAACAAGTGATCTATGTCATATGTCATCCCTTTTACTGTTTGCTTGTACTTTTAAATGTAAGAGCATTTATCTTTTTTTATCGTGGCTATTTTTATCCTAATATTACATGTATGTATCCTGATAATGTCTATATTTAACATTACTTACCTCCTAACATATATTTTATCCTAATATCATATAATGTAACCTAACAATGTACTCACTTCCCATACACACATATACACTCACATATAAACACACACATATACATTACAGTTTTTTGCTGTATCTCTTGGTTCCCTATTATGATCAACAATGTAACTTTATTATATTTTGCTCCTTTCTCTCTGCTTCTTGTGTTTTCCTCCTGATTCTATTTAGCAAATAATAGCTTGATGCTTGGTATTTTATTGAATATGCTTACTCTTATTAATTTGTCAGTTAAAATGTTAATTTATTCCCACATATTACCTAAAGGAATTAATGAACTTATTTTTTGTATTCTCCTATTATCTTCTTTTTATCCCCTCTAATTCTCACCTACTTATCCACATGGCATTTGCACTTATTTAATTTTCTGACAACAGATTATTTTATCTCACTATGTAAATAATTATGTTTTATGGTAATAGCCACAGGTATATTTTTTCCTTTTTTATCCTTATGAGTTTCGTTTCTTTGGTCTAATTTAAAGAACATCAGTAAAGCTTTGAAAGAAAAAAGGCAGGGGAGTGGGTAGGAGAATTTTAAATACTGTCTAGTTCCTTAACTCATAGTGATACAGGAGATAGAAATAAATTTAGTCAGATGGTAAAGCTAAAAGAGTCCTTGGCAAAGCTTCCCTTCTAATTAAAAGCAGCCCAAGCAATTTTTATTTTCTAACAAAGAGCAGCCTGAAAACTGGAAGTGCAAACATGGATATGCAAGCTGGAAGCCTGAATAGGGGAATGCTGGCAGCTGTGCCAAGAGAAAAGAGTTACCTAGAGGCCAGGCTTGTCCAACATGGAGGCTCCATCTTCCATTTTGTGTTACCACATGTACAATAAAGGAATAGGCAACATGGCACCAGTCAGTCAGAGAACTTACCTGCATAATAAAAGTTTAGGGTGGGGCAGCCGAAATTCATGCCCTATGCAAATGACACATCTGATCCAACCAATCCTTCACTCCCTATGTAAATCAGACACCGCCTCCTCAAGCTCATCTCTAAAACCGCCTGCATTTTACCAAGAAACCAACAACCTGTTCAGAAACCCTCTCTCTTCAGGAGGGAGTTCTTTTCTTTCTTTTCCCTATTAAACTTCCACTCTTAACCTCACTCTTGTGTGTCCACACCCTTGTTCTCCATTGCTGTAGAACAACAAACCTTAGGTATCGCCCTAGACAACAAGGCCATTTCATTATTTTTTTATTTTTATTTTTTTCTGGTGCTAAGCTATAAGAAAAGCACCAAGAGAGAGTAGGATGGTGATTTAAAGTTTGGTTTCAAGCATTGGCTCTACCATTTATTGCCTATATGATGATGAATAAGAAAGTCAGGAATTCTGCTCATTTTCTCGGCTGAAAACGAGGTTGATGTGGGTACGACTGCATAGGGCTGTGGCAAGGATTAAGAGAGAAAACACAAGTTAAGCACTAGCCCTGCCCTCAGCCTCAAGAACCACTGACTCTCCCATTATGATGGGTAAGAGTACTAATAGTATATTTTCTCCTTTTGTTGCAAGCTATTAATTTTTATTTATTTATTTATTTTTGAGAGAGAAAGAAAAAAAGGAAAAGGAATGAAGAGGAAAAAAGAAGAAGAGGAGGAGGGAAAGAGAACAGGAGTGTTGCTTTATTGCCCAGGCTAGAATGCAGTCTAAAAATGGGTATAGGAAACCTCCCTCATACCATTCAATTGTGCTTAATAATGGCCAACCAATATTACATTTAAACCAGTGAGTAGGTGTGATGTGGTACTGATAAGAGTGCATATCTTGTGTGTTTAAAGTGGAGAGTTCTATAAATGTTTATTAAGTTTACTTGTTCCGAATCTGAGGCCATTTCAATAGGAAAAACTTTCAATAAATGACTATTAAACATGATCTTTTTGAAGTTTAGTCATTTTTACTTCTAGAATTTTATGTTCTTTTTAATAACAGCTTTTTTGTGATATAATTTACATACCAGAAATTTATTTTTTTTAAGTATACATATTTTCAAGGTTATTTATGTTTTAACATGTAGCAACAATTCCTTTATTGTTTAATAATATTTCACTATTTGGATATATCACATATTTATTTAATAGTGGACATTTGGAACGTTTTCACTTTTCAGCTATTACGCATAATGCTGTTATAAACGTGGTGCAAGTTCTTTTTTGAATATGTTTTCAGTACTCTTGGATATATGCCTCAGACTATAATTGCTGAGTAGAATGCTTATTGTATTTTTAATACTGTGAAGAACTGCAAAACTCTTTTCCAAAATGGCTGTGACATTTTACTGTCCCACTAGCAATGACACATAGTTTAATATTTCTTCTTTTTTTTTTTTTTGAGACAGTCTTGCTCTGTCACCCTGGCTGGAGGGCAGTGGTGCTGTATCTACTCACTGCAACCTCCACCTCTTGGGTTCAAGTGATTGTCCTGCCTCAGCCTCCCAAGTAGGCGGGACTAAGGGCGCACACCACCATGCATGGCTAATTTTTAGTAGAGATACAGTTTCACTATGTTTCCCAGGCTGGTCTCAAACCCCTGAGCTAAGGCAAACTGTCTGTCTCAGCTTTCCAAAGAGCTAGGATTACAGGCATGAGCCACATCATCTGACCTAGTATCTCTATATCCTTTCTAAAACATGGTATTTTCTATATATTCATTGATTTTAGCCAAATTGAACATGAAATGATACCACTATGTGATTTTAGTTTGCATTTCCCTGATGACTAATGATGTGCATTTTCCATGTGTTTATTGGCCATCTGTTTGTCTACTTTGAAATACTTATATTTCAATGCTTTACCCTTTTACAACTGGACTATGTGCCTTAAATGAGTTGTAAGCTGTCTTTTGTTTCCTTCATAAAAGTTATTTATTGGGAGGCCGAGACGGGTTGATCACGAGATCAAGAGATGGAGACCATCCTGGTCAACATGGTGAAACCCCGTCTCTACTAAAAATACAAAAAATTAGCTGGGCATGGTGGCGCATGCCTGTAATCCCAGCTACTCAGGAGGCTGAGGCAGGAGAATTCCCTGAACCCAGGAGGCGGAGGTTGTCGTGAGCCGAGATCGCGCCACTGCACTCCAGCCTGGGTAACAAGAGCGAAACTCCATCCCCAAAAAAAAAAGTTATTTATTGAAGATATCAGTTGCAAAGACTTTCTCCATTTCTTAGATTGTCCATTTCTAAGAATAAATCTAAATGTGAAAATTAATAGATTTCTTAAAGTTAGATTTTTAGAAAAAAATCTTTTAAAAGTACAGAATTCCCTCTCCCTGGTTTACAGTTTTCCTACTGTTAATGTGTTGCAGTGGTATGGCTCATTTGCGGAAATTAATGATCTAAAAGTGATACATCATTATTAACTAACGTCCTTTGTTTATATTTGAGTTCACTCTGAGTCGTGCAGTTCTATGGGTTTTGCTAAATGTATTATGTCATGTTGCATTCAAATGTTCCTGAGATTTTGGGTTTACTCACGTGATAAGGGCAGCAGTCAGTAGATGATTGCTATTAAAAAGATAGTTTATTACAGTTCCCAAGAGGAAGGTAAGGAAGGTATGGTCACAGAGGAGATCACCAAAGTCAGATGCAGGCAGAGAGGGAAACTGCTAGAAAATCTTTTCATAATTTTTGTGGGAAGAAATGAGGGAGGCAGTGTAAACAGGATAATTAGGTTTAAGATTGGCCAGTTTAAATAATTTCTGCAGGATCTCAGGTATAAGGGTTGCCTCTATGTGTCTGATGTTTAGGGAAGAGATGTGATATCTAGGGAAGGGAACGAGTGTCACAAATGTAATAGCCCAATAAAGCTAGTAAGTAGGAAGTAGGGGCTCTGAATTGGTTAGTTTGCCTATGAAGCACAGACACCCAGGAGAATTCCTCCTTATGTCTAGGAATTGGTTATCCCTAAGAGGAACAGTACTGCCCTAGTCAGCAGATCCCAGATGTGAAAACATCAGACTCAAAAACTAAAAAACAGTTAATATACATGCATCTACCATGACAGTATCATGCAGAACTGAATCATTTCATTATCCTAAAATTCCTCTGTGTCTCACCCATTTATCTCCTTTTCTCCTTTAAGCTCTAGCAATCACTGACCTTGTAATTGTATTTTTTGATCAGAAGCTTTTGAACCAGAGCAACTCCATCTTGAATAGCAGCTGGATGAAACAAGGCTGATACCTACTGGGCTGCATTCGCAGACAGGCAAGGATTCTAAGTCACAGGATGAGACAGGAGGTCGGCACAAGATACAGGTCATAACGACCTTGCTGATAAAACAGCATGCCGTAAAGAAACCACTTATACCCATGAAAACCAAGATGGCCACAAGAGTGACCTCTGGTTGTTGTCACTGCTACATCTCAGAGCCATGACAGTTTACAAATGCCATGGCAACATCAGGAAGTTACCTGATATGTTCTATAAAGGGGAGGCATTAATAACCCACCCCTTGTTTAGCATTTCATCAAGAAGTAACCGTAAAAATGGGCAACCAGCAACTGTTCTGTCTATGGAGTTGCTATTCTTTTATTTCTTTACTTTCTCAATAAACTTGATTTACTCTATGGACTCCTTCTGAATTATTTCTTGCGTGAGATCCAAGAACCCCCTCTTGGGGTCTGGATTGGGACTTCTTTCCTGTAAGTTTTGCCTTTTTCAGAGTGACATATGGGTAGAAAACAGTATGCATCCTTTTCAGGTTGGCCTTTTCCACAAAGCAACATGCATTTAAAGTACCTCATTGTATTTTCATGTCCTGATAGCTCATTTTTTTTTATTGCTCAATTATATTCCATAGATGTATCCATTTACCTATTGAAAGGCATCTTGTTTGCTTTCAATATTTGGCAATTAAACTGCTATAAACGTTCATGTGCAGATTTTTGTGTGGACGTCGGTTTTCAACTCATTTGGGTAAAATAAGAACCAATGGTGAATCACACGATAAAGTGCTTAGCTTGCAGGAAACTGACAAAGTGGCTGTACCATTATGCACTCCTATCAGTAATGAATTAGAATGTCTAGCTTCAATCCTCTTCAATATTTGGTATTAGAGTGTTTTGGATTTTAGATGCTCTAATAGCTGTTTAGGTATCTTGTTGTTTTAAATTGGTAATTCCATAAATGACATATGAAGTTGAGTGTCTTTCATATGCTTATTTGCCATATGTCTAATTTCTTTGGTGATGGGTTTTTTCAGATATTTTACAGATTTTTTAACTGGCTTAAATATATGGTTTGATAGAAGAAATAAAACCTAGTGTCAGTTTAGTGGGGTGACTATAGATTATAATAATCTATAGTTTAATTCAAAATAGAGGAAAAGAATTTGAATAGTTCTAACATCAAGAGAAAACAAATATTTATGGTAATAGATGTCCCAAAGTACACAGATTGGAGCTTTAAAACTTATGTAAATGTATTGCCACATGTACCACAAAACTATGTACATTTATTATGTATCAATTTTTAAAAATCATGCTTTTGCTGTGCATATACACAGCCCTGAACATGAGTGCAGTATTCTACATTATCAGGAATAAATCAGAGCTTTACAAAGCTTTCTATGGAAATATGATTCTCCTACTATTTCTTTCAAGTGTTTCAACCAGCATTTTGTTAGCAACAACTGTTCTAGCCACCTCAGGCAGGTGGAATGTTAAATAGTTGCCATTGATTATTTTCTACAAGTGCAGTAAAGATAGGACTGTTTGCATAATGTAAACTCTAAGTCGGGTCAAATTAAAACAATCTGAGAATAAAGCATTTTTGTAAAGCTGCCAACAGGTGAACTGTGATAATTATCTGAGAGATCATCATTTTCATCACATTTTAAATATATTCTGTTCCTCCAATGACTAGCAGGCTGCTGTTTTCCAAAACTTGCCAAAACCATTTTTGGAAAGTTTTTGTTATTTTGTCTTTTAAGGCTACTGCAGAACTGGGGACAGGTGAATACAGGGCAAATCAAACATCACAAAGCTTTCTGATCTTATCACGATTCAGTGACTTTATTTGTAGTAAATGCTTTTTTTTGAATTGCTGTAAATCTTTAGTTAATTTCAAGTTCTGGAAAAGTCAGTTTTTACTTTTTTTCAATATTCTCATTGTTTTTATGGAGAAGCAGACTTTAAGGAGTCTTTATTCTCTCATTCCAGATGTTTCTTGTTGATCCTGTTTTAGAGAATCAAATTTTCTCATAAGATTTTTCACATTTTTATCTATGTCCTCCATGATTTCATATTTTGAAAGTAATATAAATTATTTAAAGTCTTTTTTATTAATTTCAATATATGGATTACCTGTTAATCTATCTTTTCTATTCATTTCTTGCTTTTCATTCATATGATCTTGTCTTTGTGATATCTAGCATTTATTTGAGTGATATACCATTGCATATCCAAATCATAGAGTATATAGATAGTAACGTCTTCCCCTAGAGATCATTTACTGTCTCTTGCTCTAGAACAATAAAATATTGCTGAATCAATTCTATCTAATCAGAGACAAAGTTAATCTAGGCCTGGGTTCTGTCTATCTTTGAATAACCTGTTTATGAGACATAGCTTTCCACATTCTTTACTACTTTTGGTTCACTACTGTAATCCTGAAATGACTTTTAAAGTATCAAAATTAAATTTTAAAGAATTTATTCAAGAGAAAAGTTGGGAATGGCTATCAGGAAAACCCATACTCCAGAGAAATGAGATCAGTGCTGCAGAAAACAAAAATGTTTAGTAGGATTATACATTTTCTGTACATGGCCGGTTTATGAAATATAACAACTTAGTAAGTTACAGTTTGTCTTATTTTCCCTGCAGCTTTTTTAATTTAAAAGAGTGTATATAACATTTCATCTTAAGACAAGGTGATATTCATGAAGGCCTTGTGTAAGACAGATAAAATGGAAGTTAATATATAATGAAGATCAATAGTAAACGGGGGAGGAGTCTTCCCTGGCACCTTTCAGTTTTTTAGGACATTTTACAAAATAATGTAGGTAAGGAAAAAGGCTAATTCATAATTAGAAAAACAAAGGTTACAACTGCCTAGGTTACAGATGCTTGTCAGGTGACTCAGGCTGCATAATCATACCTTGTTAAGGCTCAAAATAATTTAAAGTTTCAACAGCATACATTTTGAATTACTTATTTTCACACTGCCAACCTTCCGCACTTCCTTGAACTATGGACATTTATTTGTAAGTCAAAACTCAAATTTTCATTCTATACACTATCCTTTTGTCTCTATGAAAAAATTTGAAAATGTTCCCAGAAGCAATGTGGCTGCACAATTTCAGCATACCTCTTTGGTGTTCTCACTTCTTCAAAACCTTTGCCTCTGTGTTCCTCATTTCAACAGTTTTCTAATGCCCTAAAATAGGCTTTTGTTTCTATCTTATAAATACAAAATTGTTATTTTTAGCAGCAGCATTTTCAGTATCTTATGTGTAAAGTCATATATAGATGCAGTAGTTCTAATTTTTTTTTCTAGCCACATCATAATGAATTAGATTTTTAAAAGACAATAAAGAAAAATATAGGCCTCATATCATTTCACCCATTAACGTACTAACAATCATCTTTGGAAGGAAAGAGCAGCATTTATTCCATTAAAGTTAAGTCTTACAGTGTTGTTATTGAGAAGGTTTTTGTTTGAATAGTGCACACACATCCATACATGTGATGGTTAATATTGAGTGTCAACTTGATTGGATTGAGGGATACAAAGTATTAATCCTGGGTGTGTACGTGTGGGTGTTGCCAAAAGAGGCTAACATTTGAGTCAATAGGCTGGAGAAAGCAGATCCACCTTTAATCTGGTGGGCACAATCTAATCAGCTTCCAGGAAATATAAACCAGGCAGGAAAAGGTGAAAAGGAGAGATGGGCCTAGCCTCCCAGCCTACATCTTTCTCCCATGCTGGATGCTTCCTGCCCTTGAATATCAGACTCCAAGTTCTTAGACTTGGACTGGACCTCCTTGCTCCTCAGCTTGCAGACAGCCTATTGTAGGACCTTGTGATTGTGTAAGTTAATATTTAATAAATTTCCTTTATATATATTATATATTACATTATATTATATATTATATATATTATATATTCATATAATATATATTTATATGTTATATAAATTTATATGTTATA
>CM052648.1:60880920-60914055 GCA_028533165.1 Leontopithecus rosalia | reverse complement strand
ATAAACATAAACATGTAAATTTATAAATTTATATATAAACATATAAATTTATAAATTTATGTTATATAAATATATATTATATAAATATATATTTAATATTTAATATATATATCATATATCATATATATATCATATATCATATATATCATAGATCATATATATATCATATATCATAGATCATAGATATATATAATATACATTATATATATATGATCTATGATCTATATTATATAACATACTATATATATTTTATAATAATATATATATAATGTATATATGTATTAGTTCTGTCCCTCTAAGAGAACCCTAATACAATACACACAATTTCTACTTTACATTTTTCCTATAAAATACGTTTTTCAATCGTGTCTGCATGAGAAGCTTTATTCCCTTATGTACTGAGTTCTAAGTTATATTTTCATATTCTATATTGATTGTGAAGCATGATAGACCAAGAAATTTTGTGTAGCTTCTGCTAGTTTGAGCTTCTGCTATTTCACTTTTATAAATGACTAGTTGCAAATTAAGGGATATTCATGTCTTAATAATATCAAACTTCTAAATTAAAATTTGGTTGCTTTTGTATGTGATCTCATATATCAAATTTTTCCTGGTTTCTCTTTTTTGTCCTAAACTGACATATTTAATATTCAATATCTTTGTCTGAGTCAAATAATTTTTTTTCAAAATGCTAATGAAATGCTGTTGGATTACATCGGTAATTTTTCAGTTAGGAATAAACTATCCTGTGAAAAATGTAATGCTAGAAAAACTAGACTAATCCTATAAAAACTGAAGTACATTATGAAACACACACACACACACACAGACAGGTGCGTGGATCTATATCTGAGAAAATTTGACATAGACTGGAATTGGATGATAAGAAGTAAATATTTATATTTTAGATATAATGATTGTGATTATTTACAAAGTAGTATTCTTATATTACAGGTAACTTTTAATTACAAAATTCATTTTAATTAAAACTAGTAATTGGAGTAATGGCAAAATATTTCATGCTAGAATTTTAGATTATGCTGGTCAATTTTATATTTTTTTATTATTTTTACACATTCCATTAATTGGAGGAAAGTATAACACAAAGCTAGTAGTATCTTCAAGTAATTGAGTCAAAATACGTTCCTCTGAATAAACAATTTTAAGACATTTAAATATTTAAAATATTGAGAAACCTGTCACTATTTACTAATTAGTTGCTAATTCTATTTGGAATAACCTAGACGGCAAGAAATAAAGCAAAAAGTGCAGAATATCACAAAATGATTAAATCATCCTCTTCAATGAATTATATCACTTTTTTGTGTACTGATTCTGCAGTATCAAATTAAATTTTAAAATAATTACACTGTTTGAGATTTGTAAATATGCATTCTAAGGCATAGCTAGTGCTATTTTCTGGCAAAATTCTCTTTGATAAATTAATATTCAGTCATCATTTAATTAGACAATAATTAAACATACAGAACACTTCCTATTTCAACACATAGTAGTATTTGATTTGGTAGGTTATTTTATTTAATTGTTCCAGTATTTTAAGAAACAAGGCATTGATAGCTTAATTTTTTTTTCCCCCAGGCTGGAGTGCAGTGGTATGATCTGAACTCACTGCAACCTCTGCCTCCCGGGTTTAAGTGATTCTCCTACCTCAGCCTCCTGAGTAGCTGGGCTGTGTCACTACACACAGCTAATTTTGTATGTTTAGTAGAGACAGGGTTTCTCCATGTTGGTCAGGCTGGTTTTGAACACCTGACCTCAGGTGATATGCGTGCCTTGGCCAGCAAAAGTGCCAGGATTACAGGCATGATCCATCACACCTGGGAATAGCTTACTTTTATACATAATAAGATACCAAGAGTAACTCATTGTATGTATGTGTGTGTGCACATGTATGTAAATTATTATTGACATAATTTTAGACTTATAGAAAAGTTACAAAAATAGTATATAATTCATATTTCCTTTACCCAGATTCACCAATTATGTTCCCCAATTATTTAATCATCAATTTTTTGTTTCTTTCTCTGTTGTCTCTCTTTTCTTCCTCACTCTAAGAACATATGATTTTGTGTATATATTTTAAAATCATCTGATTGTAAGAACATAGTACCCATTTATTCCTTAGTACTCCACTAAGTGTTTATTAAGATTGAGGTTTTTCTGTTATATACCACAATATAACTATCAAAATAAAAATATTTAACATGAATACGATGCTATAAACCATATTAGATTCTGTATACACATTTATTTTATTTTTCCAATATTCTGTTTTAATTTTGTTTTTCTAATCCTGGAGTGAATCCAGAATCACTTATTGCATTTACCTGTTGTCTTTCTGAGGCATCCATTATATAAAAGTTTCTCAGACCTCCTTTCATTATGAAACACGCTATAATTGAAAACATTAATAAACAATTATATATGACATTAAAAATGTCAATATAGCTCATTGTTATTGGTAAAATGGTTTATTATAATTAAATGAGATACTACCTGCAGGAAGTATTCCGTGAAACAGCATATCAAAAATATTCTATAAATTCATTCTAACAGTAATATGTGTGAAGTATTAAAAAATTAACTAAAGGTATTGACTTTATTTGGAAAGATATACATTTAAATGATTGAAGAGGGATTTTAAAGAATAGTTTCTATTCTTTACATTATCATTGATACATCATATTCAAGTTGTATGTTTAGCTGAAATTAAAAGAGCAATTACCTGATTGACCAATCAATTAATACATTGTTAATCTCTCTGCCTTTTGTTTTTCTGTTTCTTTGAAGTTATTTGTCTTAAAATATAGTTTCTAATCACTTTCTGTAAAGCTATCCGTTCCACTGTGACTTAGCTTCATGTTAAGTTGCAATTTCCATTTTTATTCATCACTTATTTAAATTGAGACTAAGTGATAGTTCCTTTCCCCAAGAGGAAGCAAATAGCATATATTCAAGCGGCATTCAAAATATTAGTTTAATTATGAATTGCACCATTGGTTGGAAGTTAAGATCAGATACTTAAGATGCACATATACATGAGTTAAAATCAAGTTACTAGCTGTCTGCCTAATGGCAATTTTATTTGAGTCTCTTGATATCCCCATTTCCTTAGTTGTAAAATAGAAACAGTAATAGTATCTATCTTAAAGAGCTTTGTAGATATTTAACTAAAGTAATGCACTTAAAATGATTAGCCTGCTGTCTCATAAATGGAAAGGGTTCAGTTGGATATTTCTATAGGCTACATATTTACGTTTTTTCTCTGTGAGTTCCAGAGCATAGGTAGTTTGAAATAATTTTTAAGACAATTAGAGTTGTGTAATAAGAAAATATATTGCCTGTGAATGCTCTACATTGAAAATAGTAAAATTCTGTAAGAGGTATCCAACAGTCTATTTCTCCGAGCTTAGTCAAGCTAAGCTCTCTAAGTTCTCTATTAAGACTGTTTTAACATTAGATTTTACGATGCTATGACTTTATGTTCAATATCTGAAGACTAGAGATCATTTTAAGAGAATTTTCTTATCATAAAGTAGGCTCATTGAAATTTTTAATACCAATTAGTATTAAATTTTATAAGACCTGAGAATATTCCTCAGGGATCTTTTTTGTTTTGTTTTGATTGTTACACTTAACTCTTCTAGAATGTACGCGTGGTATATTAAATGAGGACACAAGAAAAATATCTTGATAGCTTTGATTAATGAACTGGTAAGTTAATATTAGTTATAGTAAGCAATATGTAATTAAGATAAAATAGTTATAACGATTTTAATAGGCAAAATTTAGTGAGCACATACTATCTGTTAAATACTATTGGTAGGTTTTTACATGTTTTACTTATCCTTATAACAATTTATGATAATATGGGGAGTTTTATTATAATTTTATAAAAGAAATACTAATTAAATGTAGATTATATTACCTCCCAAAGCAAATTAGTAATTAATTAGAAAGCATTCATACCCAGGTCAGCTGACTCTATATAAACCACTCTTTTCTTCCTATACTAAAATTTCAAAAATTTGCCCCAACAGTGGATAGTCTAAACAACAATATGGTATTGTCAAAAACTTCGATCCCATTATCCTTTTACATCACAATGGTAAAATATCTCTGGCAGCTCTTAACGTAAGTCAAATAGAATTAAATATAAGAAAATGTATTATACCACAACAATGGAAGTCCAAAGATAAGCTTCAGGGTTGAATTAATTCTAAATATTTTATTTTGGTTCACTTCTATCCTCAGGCTAGTAGACAGAGAAAGGTCTCATAGTTCTGAACAATATTCAAAAACAGATTCACAAAAAGTATATAGTGTCTCTTCCTGGAAAGCTATTAGCATTAAAATAATCACAAAGACCTCAGGAAACTTACATTACATCTGATGCCTGTTCATAAATGACTATCTAAAGGCACTATCATGCAATCATTGACTTAGTTCTTTGGCTCAAACAAGAAAGATAGCATGACTATGATCAGCTTCAGCTACCACAGCACACACAATGCCAGAACCTACTTACAACATAAAGTAAAGGAGGTGGAAGGAATTTTGTGGGGAGCAGACCGATGTTTGCCAGAAATCTTTTTGATATTTATCACACATATCAACATAATAAATGTTCTGAGAGCTCCTAAATTAAAGAAACCCATTTAATTTCAAACATCCAAATATATTCCAAAATTATACTGTAATATTGGGATACAGGGGTTCAGGGTGCCCTCAGCTCCCCTGAGAGGATGTTTCACCAGGTTCTTAGCCTCCTACCCTCTCAAGAATGAGAGAGGGGACCACGGCGCAGTGCACAGTAAATGTCAGACTCAAATGTGTTCATATAAAGTGATTTATTTAAAGAGAGTAGAAATAAGAGAAGGAGAGAAAAAGAAACAGCTAACTCTCACACTGAGTGAGAGAATCCAGAAAGATGGAATCCAGGAGAGGAAAGCAGCTTCCACGACAGTGTTAGGGAATAGAGAGAGATGGAGTTTAGGAGAAGAGGACAGGCTTCCGTGAGAGTATGGCAGGGGACTCCAAAGGGAAATTCCAGGAGAGAGAAAGGCGCCTTCCACGAAGAGAGTATTCTTGGAAGGGGATCCAAACATGGAGTCAGAAGGGGAGTGGAAGAAGGGGACTTTTAACCTGGGAGGAACCCCTACCTTCTATAAGATCCCAGGCCAACGAAAGGAGTTCCTTAGAACTTCAGCAGGATGACTGACTCAGTTTCTTCCCATGCCCGTGAAACTCAAACATAGCAGTTAAAACTCCCCGATGGAGATAGGGGTGGGGGCATGGCACTGGGAAGTTCTTGCCCTTAAAACTACGCCCCCTTGAGGACCCGGAAAGAGAACACATTCCCTCAATATGACTATGGTTCTTTGTTTCATATGGTAGCGATTAGCATAGCAGAATACAAAAGTGTTTGTTGTAAAATTTGGAGAAATTTTGTTCTATCTCAATAATTATCAAAATAAATTACGGGAAATAAAAATTGCTTCCTAGCACGCACACACATACAGTCATACCACAGCATAAACTCTGCAAAATCGGTGGCTAAAATGTTTAGAAACTATTGGTCATTTGATTTTGACACATGATGAAATTTGTACAGTGACTGAAATACATCTGAGCAATGTTTTGACTAAAGCTACATGAAATTGCAAAGACTTAAGTATGGCCAATTAGAAATTGGAAACATTCTGCAAAAGTAATTAAAAATTATCTGTCATTAAATCTGTT
Organism: Leontopithecus rosalia; assembly: GCA_028533165.1. Classification (NCBI taxonomy): domain Eukaryota; kingdom Metazoa; phylum Chordata; class Mammalia; order Primates; family Cebidae; genus Leontopithecus; species Leontopithecus rosalia. The sequence goes on along the minus strand of CM052648.1, from coordinate 60,908,292 downwards.
GAAATTCATCATCTCAATATCCCTTGTTTTCTTTCATATATGTTTGCCATTGTAATTCAATATCTTTACTCAAAAATTGTAGGAAAAAAAATTTACCCAGTATACCTTCTACACATCATCTGAAATCTGTCAAAAAAAAGAAAACAATCTAGGAACGGCAGCGTCTGAACTTGTGATGACTTGAACGTCTAAAATATGTCAGATTCACACAGTACTTTTGCATATGCTATCTGGTTTGATATTCACAGTAACCTTATAAGGTAGATACTATTGTCATCATTTTTGCCGTTAAGGAATATTAAATTATAAGGAATATCTAAATTATAAAGTAATTTAAAAAATAAAGCTAATGAAGACCTATAAAATCAGGTCATATAAGTTTTAGATAAAGGAATAATAAAATTTTGTGAAAATCAATAAAAATAATATTTAACACTTGACCAGAGTTTGTCAACAACCTACATAATTAAGATGAAACCTCTTCTGAAACCCAGGGCCTTAGCATACCTGATACCTTTCACCTGGGATGCTAACAATTTTTATAGCATTTATATATAACAATAACGATTAAAAGATACAATGACTATTGATCATATACTATTTGCTAGGTGCCTTATGCACATTACACATTCTTCCCACAATAACACTAAATGGTTGGAATCATTATCCATCCATTGATAACTCAGAATGAAAGAATTTAGAAATTTATTTAAATCCTTAAAATGAAGATGTAAACATCAATTCAAATGTTTGAAAACCAAAGTGTATCTTCACTTTAAATAAGTAGTCTATTTATTAATCACTAATCTGACTTCTAAATTAAACTATTAGTTTATCAACAGGAACAATGTAAAATAATTAATTTAAAGAAAATACCTCATTTTTCCATGTCTTTGTTTTTACAGTGTTTTAGCTGTAGACATGAGCAGGGTAGGAGAGGCCCCTTCCCAACAGAAATGTCAGGTGACCATCTGATGATGGGTACGTGGTTAACCATCTCTCTAAATAATAATCGGTCACAGCTGGTGCCAGAGAAAGGCAGTGTCCCAATACATAGAAAACATCTGAGACTGGTGAGCAGCAGCTTAAGATCTCAGGAGTCGGGCAAGTGAGCTCAAGCATGCATATTTAGAGGCAAAATGGAAGAAATTAACGGGCATGTGACTTCCTAGGGACATTCAACTGGTAAGGAAAGTACTCCCCAAGTGAGCATACGTACAACCCCAGTAAACACAGTGCACATATGACCTCTGCAAGTACTAGCAGGCCACTGTGCATGTGGACAGCCCACACCAACAGAAGAATCAGGGGCAAAGGAACACAAGACCCCAGAAGTGTGCCTATGTGTATTAATAAAACCCCAACTTAATACAAGGTCAAACCATGCACTTGATGTCTCAAGTCTCCCACTTGGCCCTCTTACAGGTACACTTTACTTCCTTTCATTGCTTCTCCAAAGCTGTTTAATAAACATTCACTCCTGCTCTTAACTTGCCTTGGTATGCCTCTCAGTCAAATGCATTCTTCTGAGGAGGCAAGAATTGAGATTATTGCAGACTTGTACAGATTTGCTGCAGGTAACATAACTTTGATGCTGCATGACTCAGATATGTTCTCCCACTAACAGTTTGAACATATATATGGTAACTAGTGTTCCTCAACTTCAGAACTATTGACATTTTGAACCAGGTAATTTTTTTGTGTGTATGGCTACACTAATAGCTATTATAGAAAAAAGAATGATAATTACATAGTGTAAGCTAACAAAAAGGAGAGGGGAAAGAAGAGAGGGAAAGAAAAATGATTAAAGACAATATTGAGGAAAAAAATAGGATCTATTTTGATAAGGAGGAATGAGACTCAAAACCTGATAGGATCATTTTCATGAATTTCAGTAAATTCAGCTGACCGTCTTTGTCAATAAAAGTCAAGGGTTTAAATGAGGAAACTTCAGGTTTTGATGTGCTCTGGTAGTCTAAAGATACTTTAAATAAATTCCAATTCCAGAGTCCAAATGTCAGAAATTCTACTTCAGTCTGCCATTCTAGTAACACCAGTAGAACTCCATGTGATTCACGGGATAGAAATAGGAATGCTTTGAAAGCAGTCCATGAGAATACAGTAGGGCCTCATTTATCATCATCAACAGGTTCTTGGAAACTGTGACTTTAAGCAAAAAGACAATGAAACCGAGTTTATCATAGGTTAATTGATATAAACAAGAGTAGTTTTCTATGACGTATTTCTGGTCACTAAAACATTGCCAAACTTACATGTAAAGACCAAAATACTTCTAATATTAAACACTGAAATGTGAGATATATGTATTTAAGAAAGATTAATAAAAACAAGTACAATTATTATTTATCCAATTCTTCTGCTTCAGGGCATGGCAAAAGGTGACAGCCAGCCTTGGACAGGACGCCATTCCATGGCAGGGTGCACTCACACACCCACCTACACAACATACACATTCCAACTGGGACGTTTTAGACATACCAGTTAGCCTAATGTGTATATTTTTGGGATGTGGGAGGAAATGGAAGTACCCAGAGAAAACCCACGCAGGTGTGGGGAGAATTTGCAAACCACATACAGATAGTGGTGTCAGATGGGAATCATATTTTTAATTGATATTATAACAAAACAACATTAATTGAGAATCCACTTGTTTGGGTTTTAGATATCAAGATTATTTCCAGGTGGTGGTATCTTGTAAATAGGAACAACTGCTGAAAGTTCCAGTTTCAAATACTTAACTACCAATTATGGGGGGAAAAAGCAACTTAGAAATCACTGGGAAATCCTCCTCTTACAGCTAAGAGAAATGACGTGAAATTTCAGAATGAATGCTGTAAGTTTTTCTAATAGACCCAGAAACCACCTTGCAGGAAGCTAGAAAAATTCTTAACTCTCCTGCTGTACACAGCCCAACTCAACGGATGTGGTATCAAAGTTTACCTGAAATATATAGCTATTCTCCCTAAACATTATTGCTATTTTTAAGCAGGCAGTATAAATACAAAAACATAACTGTCTACATGCAGTTACAGTTCCAACATCTTATTGTACAAGGAATTAGGAAAGGAGGTATCATTGGAGAAAGGGACTAGAAAATTCGACCTGGATTTGCTTTATTACCAGGAAGAGGATACTGTTTTTATTTCCATTATTTTGTTGGAATGGTTTGAGAGAAATGATGGAGATTATTGGGAAGGTAAAGATCATCTCCACAATACAATCTGTATTAGTCCGTTTTTACGCTGCTAATAAAGACATAGCCGAGACTGGGTAATTCACAAAGAAAAAGAGGTTTAATGGACTCACAGTTTCACTTGGCTCAGGAGGCTGCACAATCATGGTAGGAGGCAAGGAAGAGCAAGTCAAACCGGACACGGCGGCAGAGAAGAGAAAGTAAGAGCCAAACGAAAGGGGTTTCCCCTTATAACATCTTCAAATCTCGTGATACTTATTCACTACCAGGAGAACGATGTGGGGGAACCGCCCCCATGATTGAATTATTTCCCACTGGGTCCCTCCCTCAACACGTGCAAATTAAGGGAGCTACAATTCAGGATGAGATTTAGGTGGGAACACAGCTAACTCATATCACCATCAGTCTGAGTCCCCCAAAAAGCAGACACCAGGATAGAAATGGAAATTAAAGATACTTATTCTTTAAACATTCGTGAATGATAAATGGGAGGAAGCAGGATGAGCTTTAGTCTTCGATGCATGTCTGAGCTCCGTGGTGAGAAACCAGGAGCAAAGGAAGATTGGGCAGGAAGAGTGTCAGAAGGTTTCATCTAAGCCTAGAGCATCCTCAAATCCAAGTCACAATTAGAGCACTTCTGCATACCCCAATAGGTAAACATAACCTCAGTGTCACAATGTGGTGATGTATCCAAAGTGCAAAAGCTGGTACATCAGTCCACTCTGCTCCCCGCAGTAGGCTCTGTTGAAAGCAATCTGAGACACGTTTCTATGGTTGTTGTATATATATATGGGCCTGTTTTCTCTCACTGGGAAGAAACGCTCTGGTATTCTAGTAACTTTTAATCATTGATTAATTAAATTGTTTTCAATTTTCCTTGACATTTATATGTACTTTTAATATTCCGTAAGTAAATGGCTAATAGAGTAAAAATATTTTATAATTTAAAAAGTACTATTTTGTTGACAAAATGTATAGCTTTGCAGGTATTTTATACATTGGACTTTCTCCTTATTCTCCCTAAAGTTTTATTTAGGAATTTATTTGCTTAATATTCCAAAGCAAAATGCATTTGTCTGTGTGGCTGATGTAAAATTGGTATTGCTTTCTATTTTCAATGTGGCTGCTTTCTAGAACAACAACAAACATGAATGGATACATGTATATTGATGTGTTGCATTATGTTATATATATAAACATATAATATATATTATATATGACAAAAGTTGTAGTTATATATAACATATATACCATATAGCAAAATATATATCAATTATATAATATATAAAAATAGCATATACAAATATATATTAAATACATAAACACATATATACCTTATATGTATATTTAGTTTGGTGAAATTTTGGGAGGAATATGGTTTTATGCTATTTCAATAAACAAATCATGGTTTTGTGTCAACTTCATATGAAACTATAACCATGTATTTTACACTGTCTTGCAATAGATTATATTTTGAAGATTTCTGCTGTTTTCAGAATAATGAAAATAACTGGATATTAGGGTTGAAATTAAACCTTTTAGAGCAGTTTCACATATATCATATTATTGAAGTGTTAATTTATAAATATGTTCTAATAATAATACAGAACCTAAATTAATATTCATTGTTTGCTAATTTATCTAAAGCAAAGTTAACAAATAGTTTTTTAAAGAAAAATCAACATGCAAACCATTTTCTATTATTAGAGAATTATATTATATAATATATTATTAGAGAATTATATATTAGAGAATAACTCTGAACAGTAATGTTCAGAGTTATCGACAAGGTCCTGCAGTGTGTGTACCATCATAATAGACTCTTACTGATGAAACATCATTGTACTTTCTTTTTATTTAAATTCTACTAATTTACTAAGATTAATATCCTATTACTAATTAAGTATCAGCATTCTTTTAAATAAATTGCTCATTTTTTCTTAATGTTTTCAGTTTGTCTTTCTGTTGCACACAACCAAGGACTCAGACCTATACAAATGATGCAATAAAGACAATGAACCCTCCGGGAAAAAAGAGAAATATGGGTTTAGTCATCAAGGAAGAAGGCAGTAAATAGCTTTGAACGCTCACATTTATTCTGTAATATATCTATGTAAAGGATATGAATAATTTAGAAATTGTGGAGGAAGTAGGTGTATCTCTAATATTAAATAAAAAGAAAATAAATGACCAGATCTTATGTTCAGGCTGACTTCTATGAATAGACTATAAAGATTTTCTCACCTCTTTTAACTATATGGTTCAGACAGTTAAGAACAAACCCTTAAATCTGATAGGGGTATTGCCAAATTGTAATTTCAGAAGAATTAAAATCCTTACCTGTTGCCATAAGCAAAAGTCAGATAAGGCTAGGGACAATTCGAAGGACAATTTGAAGAAATATAACTGTTGGACACAAGAACAGAAAATCAAACACCGCATGTTCTCACTCATAGGTGGGTTTTGAAAAATGAGAACACATGGACACAGGGAGGGGAGCATCACACACCAGGTCTGTTGGGGGGAAATAGGGGAGGGACTTCAGGGGTTGGGGAGTTGTGGAGAGATAGCATGGGGAGAAATGCCAGATACAGGTGATGGGGAGGAAGGCAGCAAATCACACTGCCATGTGTGTACCTATGCAACAATCTTGCATGTTCTTCACATGTATCCCAAAACCTAAAATGCAATAAAAGAAAAAAGAAAAAAATACAACTGCTGGAATTTGGACAACTGGAGTTTCCTAATGTCCTCTCCAATACTGAGCCTTCCTTGTTCACTAAAGTCCCTTTACTTCTGTGTATTGACTCTTCCTTCCTGCTTAAAAATGTTGCTATTTTCTTGCCTCAGGGAATTTTGTTGCAAAACCAATACCGTTTCATTTATGTTTCACTTATACTTCCTTCACTGATTTCAGAATTATAAATAGTCTGGTTCAAGTACATCCTAAGGAGCACAAAGAACATAAACAAGAACAAATAGAAAAAAGAATAAGCCTTACTCATTTAAAAAATAATTGAGATTCTCCAGTTGCATGTGGGATGTAAAAATTATCTATCAATGTTAGAGGACTATTATTATAGTTGTACCAGTTAAAGATTTCAATTTATGTTGAATTGTTTAGCAGATTGCTTAGTTCTTACAGTATATATGTAAACAAAAGGTTTTTCTAAGGTGGCCCACACTGTGAAGTCTTCAAATTTCCTTTCAATATTATAGAAAAAGAAGTTTAACACTAAATGAATTCAGCTTGTGTGTTAAGCCAATGCAACTCCTTCTTAACATGGGCAAGGGCACGAGAAGTAACTCCAGGCTTGAGTGGACAATCAGAATATTCAAAAGTTACTTCAATCGTAATGTGTAATGCTACAGCTGAAATGCGTAAGTGCTCTAATTTCAATGGAATGGCAATAGACATCCGGTGGAAAAGGCCAATGATACTTTGCTGTAGAGGCCATGTGACTAAAGTAACCACCTGGGAGTAGAAATAGTCTAAAAATCATGACCTCATCTAGAAAGATCTTGGATGACGAAGAATTACCATATACTTTTGTATTAGATACAATACTGAACCTTGTCCCCAGATCTGCACATTTGGTTTTATCATAGTTTGCATTCTTTCTATAGTCATGAGACCATGTCTCTGCTACTGCTGTATTCAGACTGAAGCACCTACAACAATGGATCCTTGTCTCTCATATGACTTGCTGGTAAACCTTAGAGATCCTGGCTATCCAGCTGACAGTTCTGGGCCCCTCAATTTTTGCTATAGGCCTTCCTTTTGATATGACTAGACAGGACACCAAAGCTCTCTGCCTAAAAGTCATCCAGGCACAAGCAAAAATGAGGAGGAATTAAAGCTCCATGGGAGTTTATTTGATCAATGAGAGACTAAAAGCAGTGGAAAAATGATTCCCCTCTTTTTCCTCAGTGGGCTATTCTCTGATTTCGTTTGCATGGGTTCTTAAAAGATGTACTATGGCTTTAAATAGCCAGTTGAACATTTCAGCTGTCAATCGTGATGTAAACCTTGCATTGTCTCCCCTGACTTTCCCATTATATTATCTTTGTCATTTTTGCCTGCTGCTTAGAATAATACTACCCATAAAGTAATAATACACACTTTTTGTGTCAGACCAGGATTTCTATAACTAGGTTTAGAGAGTTATAGAGTTATAGTTTCTATAACTAGTTAGAGAGTTATCCTATAATCAGGATGAGATTCTGGCATTAAACCATTGTTCTGATGGCATAAGTACCCCATTCTTAGTGGGAAGGTGTAGATAATAACATAGGTCATACAGTGGTACCCAATTACTAAAGTTGTCTTTGGTTAATTGAAATGCAGTATAGATGAAACATTATGCTAAGTGAAATAAGCCAGGTGCACTATAATCTGCGTAGTTGGAAGTCAGCTAATGTGATTCCTCCTGGTTTATTCATTTTGCTTATAATGGCATTGGCTATTCTGGGTCTTTTGTGTTTCCATATACATCTTATAATTTCTTTTTCTATTTCTGTGAAGAATGTCATTGGTATTTAGATAGTGATTGCACTGAATATGTAGATTGCTTTAGGTAGTACGAACGTTTTAAAAATATTGATTCTTCAAATCCAGGAAAATAGAATATCTTTGCATTTTTTGTGTGTCCTCTTCTACTTCTTGAATCAATGGTTTACAGTTTTAATTACAGAAGTCCTTCACATCTTAGGTTAAATTTCTAGGCATTTTAATTGTAGTTATTGTAAACGAGATTACTTTCTTGATTTTGCTTTTCAGATTGTTCACTATAAGCACACAGAAATGCTACCGATTTTTGTATGTTGATTTTGTATCTTGCAACTTTACTGAATTTGTTTATTAATTCTCAAAGTTTTTTGGTGCCATCTTTAGGTTTTCCAAATATAAGTACATATCATCTGGAAACGGGGATAATTTGACTTCTTTCATTCCAATTTGGATGCCCTTTATTTCCTTCTCTTGTCTGATTGCTTTAGCTAGGACTTCCAGTACAATGTTGAACAACAGTGATGGAAGTGGGCATCCTTGTCCTGTTTTTGATCTTAGAGAAAAGCCTTTCAATTTTCCCCATTCAGTATGATGCTAGCTGTGGGTCTGTTGCATATGGCTTTTACTATGTATGTTCCTTCTATGCCCAGTTTTTTATCAAGAAGGGATGTTGAATTGTATCAGTGCTTTTTCAACATCGGTTGAAATAATTATATAATTTTGTCCTTGAGTCTGTTGATATGATGTATCACACTGATTCATTTGCATATATTGGACCATCTTTGCATTAGTGAGATAAGTCCCACTTGGTCGTGATGAATGTTCCTCTTAATGTGTTGTTGACTTGCTTTGCTAGCATTTCGTTGAGGACTTTTGCATCAACATCCAACAGCGATATTGGCCTGTAGTTTTATGTTTTTGATGACTCTTTGTCTGGTTTTGGTATCAGGGTAATCCTGGCCTTGTAGAATGGGTTTGGAAGTATTCCTTTCTCCTCTATTTTAAGAAATGGTTTGAGTAGGATTGGTATGAATTCTTCTTTACATGTTTGGTAGGATTCAGCATTGAAGACATCAGGTCCCCAGCTTTTCATTACCGGGATACTTTTTATCATGGCATCAATCTCAATACTGGTTGGTCTGTTCAGGTTTTGGATTTCTTCATGGTTCAATATTAGTAGGTTGTATATCTAGAAATTTGTTCATTTTGTCTAGATTTTCCAATTTATTAGCATAAAGTCTTTCATAGCAGTCCCTAATGATCCTTTGAATTTCTGCAATATCGGTTATAATGTCTCCTATTCAATCTGTGATCTTATTTATTTGGGATTTATCTCCTTGTTTCTAAGTTAGTCTTTCTAATGGCATGTCAACTTTGTTATCTTTTTTTTATTGCATTTTAGGTTTTGGGGTACATGTGCAGAACATGCAAGATAGTTGTATAGGTACACACATGGCAGTGTGTTTTGCTGCCTTCTTCCCCTTCTCCCACATTTGGCATTTCTCCCCAGACTTTGTTATCTTATCAAAAAAAACATTTTCTTTCATTGATCTTTTGCGTTGTTTTGTACGTTTTCATTTCATTTATCTCTGTTCTAATCTTTATCCTTTCTTTCTAATCATTTTTGATTTGGTTTGTTTTTACTTTTCTAGTTCCTTAAGATGTATATTAGATTGTCTGTTTGAAGTTCTTTTTTTTCTTCTTATTTTGATGCAGGCACAAATAGCTGTGAACTTCCCCATTAGTACTGCTTTCACTATATTCTCTAGGTTTTGGTATGTTGCCTAGCCTGTCATTTGTTTCAGGATATAGTTCAATTTCCTTTTTAATTTATTCATTGATCCACTGGTCATTCAGGAGCATATTGTTAAATTTTCATGGGATTTTTTAATTTCCAAAATTGTTATTGATTTCCAGTTTTATACCACATGGTCAGAGAAGATGCTTGACATTATTTTATATGTTAATTTTTTTTTTGAGATGGAGTTTCACTCTTGTTACCCAGGCTGGAGTGCAATGGCGTGATCTTGGCTCACCGCAACCTCTGCCTCCTGGGTTCAGGAAATTCTCCTGCCTCAGCCTCCCAAGTAGCTGGGATTACAGGCACTTGCCACCATGCCCAGCTAATTTTTTGTATCTTTTTTTTTTTAATTTTTATTGCATTTTAGGTTTTGGGGTACATGTGCAGAACATGCAAGATAGTTACATAGGTACACACGTGGCAGTGTGTTTTGCTGCCTTCTGCCCCCTCACCCATATTTGGCATTTCTCCCCATGCCATCCCTCCCCGCTCCCCCCCCCCGCTGACTCTCCCCTATTTCCCCCAATAGACCTCAGTGTGTGGTACTCCCTTCCCTGTGTCCATGTGTTCTCACTGTTCATCACCTGCCAATAAGTGAGTATATACAGTGTTTCCTTTTCTGTTCTTGTGTCAATTTGCTGAGAATGATGTTCTCCAGATTCGGGGTTTCACCATTTTGACCAGGATGGTCTTGATCTCATGACCTCGTGATCCACCCACCTCGGCCTCCCAAAGTGCTGGGATTACAGGCTATATTTTAATGTTTTAAGACTTGTTTAGTGGACTAACATATGATCTGTCCTTGAGAATGATTCATGTACTAAGGAAAAGAATGTATATTCAACAGCCTTGGATGAAACATTCTGTAAATATCTTTTAGGTCCATTTTGTCTATAGGTGCAGATTAAGTCAGATGTTTATTGATTTTCTGTCAGAAAGATCAATGCTGAAAGTGGAGCATTGAAGTATCCAGTTATTATTGTATTGGGGTCTATCACTTTCTTTACTTCAGCAATATTTGCTTTCTGCATCTGGGTGCCCTATTGTTGGGTGCATATATACTTAAAATTGTTATATCCTCTTGCTGAATTTACACTTTGCTCATTACATAATGGCCTACTCTACCTCTTCTTATATTTTTTGTTTTGAAATATACTTTGTCTGACGTAAGTATAGCCCTTCCTGGTCCTTTTTGGTTTCAATTGGCATGGAATATCTTTTTCCATGCCTTTATTTTAGACTATATGTGTCTTTATGGGTAAAGTGTGTTTCATGTAGGAAACAGATTATTAGGTCTTGTTTTCTTTATTCAGCTACTTTATGTACTTTCACGGGAGAGTTTGGTTCATTTGCATTCAAAGTTATTATTGATAAATAAGGATTTACTTCTGCTGTTTTGTTATTTGACTGATTGTTTGGAGGTCTTCTCTTCCTTCTTTTCTTCCTTTTAGTGAAGGGGTGTGTGTGTGTGTGTCTGTGTGTGTGTGTGTGTGTGTGTTTAAGGTGGGAGAACAATTTATTGCTTTGTGTGTGTGTGTGTGTGTGTGTATCCATTGCATGTTTTTTGATTTGAGGTTACCATGAAACTTGCAAACACTATTTTATAACCCTTTATTTTAAGGTGATAACTTAACACTAGTTGCATAAACAAGCAAACAAGCAAAAAGAAAACTAGGGAAATCTTGACACATTAACTTCATCTCCCAGCTTCTTAAATATTTTGTTGTTTCTATTTATATTGTAATGTACTATCTATGGCTTGAAAATTTGTGGTTATTCTTTATAGTGGGTTCACCTTCTATCCTTTCCACTTAAGAGTAGTTTATATACCACAGTTACAGCATTATAATATTCTATATTTTTCTGGGTACTTCCTATTGCCAGTGTGTTTTCTACCTTCAGATGATGTCATACTGTTCAGTAACGATCTTTTCTCTTTGATTGAAGTACTTTATTTAGCATTTCTTGTAGGAGAGGTCTGGTGTTGATGGCATCTGACAGCTTTTGTTTTTCTGGGAAAGTCTTTATTACTCATTCATGTTTGAAGGATATATTTGCCAGATATACTATTCTAAGGTAAAAGTTTCTTTCCTTCATTGCTTTGTATTGTGCCATGACACTCTCTTCTGGACTGTAAAATTCCCACTGAAAAGTCTGCGCCCAGACATAATGGAGCTTTATTGGATGGTGTTAATTTTTTTCTTTTTCTGCTTGTAGGATCCTTTCTTTATCTTTGATTTTTGGGAGTTTGCTTATTAAGTGTCTTGAGGTAGGCTATTCTGCGTTAAATCTTCTCTGTATTCTACAACCTCCTTGTACTTGAATGTTGATATCTTTCTCTAGGTTTGGAAAGTTGTCTGATATTATCCCTTCAAATTAATTTTCTATGCTTATCTCTTTCTCTACCTCTTCTTTATGGATGATAATCTTTAGATGTTCCATGTTACAGAATTTCAGGTGTTTGAAAGGACTTAGGTGTTGTGAACTAAGCTGTAGCTGCATTAGTGGGCAATCCAAGCCCACGAGTCTTGGAGAGTCATGGAGATATGGCCTTGGTGGTCTGGCTTAAGTCTGGAAGAATTCCATGGAGTACCCTTCAGAAACTCATGTTCTCCTCCTTTACTTTCTTCCAAAAAAAAGGAGTTTTCTCTCTGTTCTGAACTGCCTGGGGCTACAGCTAATTTCACACAAGCACCAGTGGGGCCACCACCACTGTGACTGAGCTGGGTCAGATCTGAAATCAGCACAGCAATGAGTTTCTCCCAAGGCCTACTATAAGCACTACTTGACTATTGCCTGTGTTTCCTCAAGGTCATAGGGCTATACAATCTGCAAGTGGTGAAGTCAGCCAGGCTTGGGCCCTTGCCTCATGGTGTCCAGTTTCCCCAGGCCCTGGGCAAGTCTGAAGATGCCGCCTGGGAGCTAGGGACTGGAGTCAAAGGTCTTAGATGTCTACCTAGTATTCTATTCATCTATGGCTGAGCTGACTCTCAGACCATGGGACACAATTCTTATCATTCTTCCCTCCCCTTTTCATAGGCAAAGAAGCCTCATTCCATAGTCACCACCATCCCAGGCCCACAAGGAGTCATGCTAAGCTACCACTGATGTTCCCTTCAGGCCCAAGTCGTCTTTTAGTAAGCTCAACTTGTGGTTAATGCTGCCAGGCCTGGAATTCACCCTTCCAGACAGCATCCTCCACTCTGGCCTAGTGCGTATCCAGAATTGCCATTCAGGAGAGCAGACCTGGAATCAGGACCCCCAAGACCTTGCTAGTTTTTTACCCCACTGTGGCTGAACTGGTCCCTACAGTGCATGACAAAGTCCCCTTTACTTTTCCCTCTGCTTTTCTTGAGCAGAAGGAGTCTCTCCCCATAGCCATCACAGCTGAAAATGTTCTGGGTTTTACTAGAAGCCATAATGTCTCAGCATCACCCAAGGCCCATAGCTTACTATCTGGGTGTCACTATAAGTTATTCAATACCCAAGGACAATTTAGGCAGCAGGTGATGGATCCTGCCCGTACTGGGTTCTTCTCTTCAAGGTAGCAGCTTCCCTTCTGGCCCAGGTTGTGTTTCGAAATTTAATCTGGGAGTCTGGGCCTGGAATAGAAGATTCATGATTCTTCTCTGCGACCTATCCTACTGTGGCTGAGTTGGTATCTAAGATACAAAACAAAAGACCTCTTTCCCCTTCCCTTTTGTCTCCTCACTCAGAAGGAAGGGGTGTCTTTTGGAGCCAAGCACTATGCTTGCCTGAGGTAGGGAGAGGGGTAGTGCCAGCATTCCTTTGGCTGCTCTGGCTGGTGTGTCAGTACTCTGCATTCCCCCCTAGTCCAGTGTCTCACAGACCAGCTCAGCACTGGGTTTTAAGGTCCTTGTGTCCTAGACTGCCTTTCAAGTTTCTTTAGGGCCTCAGAACACTTCAGCCCAGATGGTGAGGCTTGACAGAACTCATGTTTCACTGCTGGGATGGGTGATTCCACTTTGGGTAGGTCCAGTTCAGATGCTCCCTCCATGGGTTGGCATCAGCTGAGTTGAATGCAGTTTTGATTTCCACTGTGACAAGGCAGCACTGAGCTCAATGCAGTTTCACAATTGCTACACACTCTTCCAAGGGCACAGATTACTCCATGCCATGCAGCCACTGCATGGGAATGGGGAAGCGGTGGCACCCGCAATTCAGATTTTCTTACCCTCTTCAGTACCTCTTTGAGTAATATGATGTTAAAACCAGGTACTGTGAGTGCTCCCCTTATTTCTGTTTTTAATGAAGGGCCTTATGTTGTGTAGACAGTTGTTAAATTTGGTGTTTGCACAAGGGGATAATGGGAGGGGTCTTCTATTTTGCCATCTCTCTCCATCTCCTCTCTGCTTTGCTTTATTTAGCATCGTTGATTTGTTACATCACAGGCATCCATGATTATTCTTTAAAAAAAAACTGCACAACAATGAAGTATTTTTGAAAAATGTTAGCAGTCCTAATTACAGAGAGTAAAACATAAGAAAGCATGTCCATTTCTATGCATTTTCACATTCTGAATTTCTGAATGTGTCAATTTTCAATCTGGTTTTTTTTTTGCCTTGTAAATTAATATGACTGGAAATGACAGAGAATATGTTCTCCCTGGATCCCGACTGCATTGACTTGCATGCCAGACTTTTTTCTTAATAGTTGTGTGACCACTGAACACATTTTCTTACCTCTTTGTGTCTTTCTTCTCAAATGTAAAGTGTTGATAACAATAGAACCTAGATGTTATGATCATCGTGAGGATTAAATAAATGAGTTCATTTAAAACACTTAGGACAATGATGAGAAATTAGTAAATGCTCAACATCATTCCTGCTATCTTTATGTAAGCATACTTTTTTTGCTTTTATTGCCTAAATGAATGAAAGAATATTAAATATTTGCATTTGCTTTTTACTTAATTTTCCAAATATATCATTGTCTTGATGACCTTTTTATGATAATATGCATATGAAAATGAACTCTTTTTGTAAATAGTTCTATAATGTTTTATAATATGCATAGATTCTAACTGATTTAACAAAGAGTTTTTCATCCTTAGTGCTATTGATATATTGGGCTGGATACTTTACCGTTGTGGGGGATGTGCTGTACCTTATAGGATGCTTAGCAGCATCTTTGACTCTGCCTATTAAATGACAGATGCGGTCTGTGCTCAGTTGCGACAGCCAATACTCTTCCAAATATTGACAAATGCTTTTAGGCGGACAGCATTATCCCTAGCTGAGAAACATTGATTTAGGTAATTATTAATTGAATAATATTTATTTCTAATTTTTTGCTATTTTCAACAAGAATACATTGTGCTTCCCAATAAAGATGTAAAGTTTGTGCATCTTATTTGAGTTTCTCTTTTCCTTCCAACTCCTAGTCTTATGAGACTTTTAGAGACATTTCCCTCTTAACAAACTTAGTCTCCAGTCAGAGCATATTTCTATTTATTTCTAGAAATAGTTCTGTCTTTAATTTTGCCCCCCAAACCAAAATCTTCTTCTCTTTCCTCTTCAACTTTATAAAATTCCAAGCAGTTTATCATTCCAGAACACAGAGTACTAATCCTTGAGCTTGTCCCATTAAGGAAACCTATGATAAGTCTCAAGTAATCACAGTATCTTGTGACAGAAGAAAATTTTGCCAGTAACAGAGAATTCATGTAGCATAAAACTCCAAGGTCTTTAGATGAGACAGGAAATTGTAATAAAAGAATTTTCAAGAACCAAAGAATTATCCTATAGTGTTTAGACAGTTGTACCTGGCCTCTAAATGTTCCTTATGTCAAAAAAGTCAAAATACCACTACTTATTTTGAACAGATCTGCCTTGATGGAACATTACTTTTTTAAAATAGAGAAATATTTAGCAGTAACAGTTGAAAGAATCAGACACATCTAGGTACATAATCTGAATTATGCCTTTATTGTATGTATGACCTTTTACTTTTATAAAATCTATGAGCCATAATTTTCTTACCTAATTAAAAAATAATGTTAGTTATTTCAAAGTTCTTGTGTTAATTAAATAAGATGATATGGGTAAAATGGTTTAGCAGATAACCTGGTATATATTAAGCATGTTTTAACTATGATTCCAGAATTAATTACATCTGTTAGCTGCTTCTGCAATAGAATTTGTGTTTTTAAATCTCTTTAAAATGCAGCAGTGATGTTCAGTGCTGTTGACAGGATTCTGCAGCTTCTTTAACACCATAGCTGAACTCATTGATAAAACATAATTATAGTCTTCTTTTTCACTCTGCCTATTATTCAGCTTTATATGCTTTCCTGAACTAAATGTTTAATGTTATTTAAAATAAATATCTTTATTATTATATTTTGTTGTTGTTGAGATGGAGTCTCGCTTTGTCACCCAGGCTGAACTGCAGTGGTGCCATCTCGGCTCACTATAACCTCCACCTCCTTGGTTCAGGCAATTCTCCCTCCTCAGCCTCCCCAGCAGCTGGGACTACAGGTGCGCACCAACACACTCAGCTAATTTTTGTATTTTTAGTAGAGACAGGGTTTCACCATGTTGGCCAGGCTGGTCTCGATCTCCTGACCTCATGATCTGCCCGCCTCAGCCTCCCAAAATGCCAGGATTACAGGTGTGAGCCACTGCACCCCACCTTAAAACAAGTATCATTTTAGAAATTGTTTCAGGGTTGCATCCAACCAAGGACTCAAGCTAATCCTGATGATATTGGGATTTGTTGATCCTACTTTGTATTATTTCTTAGGCATTACTGAACATTATTGATTAATAAAACCTGTGAGCAAGTTTCAAGTGAATCGACTTGGCAATTAGCATATATGAGGTACCTATAAAATCTTCCGCAGTTAAATCAGATACAAAATTTAGAAACCTATAATCTGAAGTATTCATGTAAATTATATACTGAATATGTTAGCTATATATGAAATAGTTACAGAAAAACAAAATTTAATTCCAAAGTAAATTTTAAAAAAATATTTAAATAGAGATGATATACATATATGTTGCTGATATTAAAACTGGTGTGTACATTAAAATTATAGCTGAAATAAAAGTCAATTGCATGAAAGACATTAATAAATTATAATAAATTTAGAACAAAACATTAAAAACCAGAAATATGGAAAAAATTTTAAGAGACATGGAGATTGGAATAAGCAGAATTCATATATGTCTTATGTGAATCAAGGAAGGATATAGAACAGATAGAAGACAGAAAATAATCAATATTACTATAGCTAAAATTGAGAAATATTAAGAGTAGACTTTTACTTGAGAAATTTCTAAAGGCCGATTTTCATAATAAAATCAATACCATATTAACTAACCAAGCAACAGGATGGAAGGATTCACAAGGAAACTTGTGAACCTAGTAGAAAAGATAAAAAATTGGTTTGTGTCAAATCATAAATAATAGAATTATTATTAATTTATGTTATTTAAAATGCCTAGAATGCAGAACAAAATTGACATGTTATGTGAATAGATGGGAGACAATGTGTTTTTAAAGCTTTTTTTTTGTTTTTTACACAAAGTCTCACTCTGTCATCCAGGCTAGAGTGCCGTGGTGGTGCCTTGGCTCACTGCAGCCTCCGCCTCCTGGGTTCAAGTTATTCTCATGCCTCAGACTCTTGAGTAGCTGAAATTACAGCATGCACCACCAAACCCAGATAATTTTTGTATTTCAAGTAGAGATGGGATTTCGATATATTGGCCTGGCTTATCTAAAACTCCTGAACTCAAGTGATATGCCCACCTCAGCCTCCCAATGTGCTGGAATTACAGGTGTGAGCCACTGCACCTGGCCAACCTCTTGTATTTTTAAGGAGACAAGGTAAGGAATCTAATTTACTTTAGGTTTCATCGAACTTATACCCCATAAATTTATATAAACTTTTAAAAAATAAAATATATAATTTGAAGGTTAACTACTGGGAAAAATGAAAATATAATATTTACTTTATCTTAAGCCAGTATAAGCAAAAATTAGAACAAGACAGATCAATGAAAATAGAATTTCTCTCATTGTGGTTTTGATTTGCATTTATCTGATTATTCGTGATGAGCATTTTCATATGTTTGTTGGCTGCTTGCATATCTTCTTTTGAGAAGTGTCTGTTGATGTACCTTGCTCATTTTTTGATAGGGTTATTTGCTTTTTGCATGATGATTTCTGTTCTTGAATATTAGGTCTTTGTTGGATGCATAGTTTGTGAATAATTTTTCCCATTCTATAGATGATTGACTGTTTACTCCACTGATAGGTTCTTTTGCTATGCAAAAGCTCTTTAGTTTACATAGGTCCACTTATTTGTTTTGTTGCAAATGCTTTTGGGGATTTAGCCAAAAGTTATTTGCCAAGGCCAATGTTGAGAGGGGTACTTCCTAGGTTTTCTTCTAGAATTTTTGTAGTTTGACATCTTACATGTAAAACTTTAATTCATCTTGAGTTAATTTTGTATATAGAATGGCTATTATCAGAAAGTAAAAAAGAAATAATAACAGATGCTGGCAAGGCTGCTGAGAAAAGGGAACTCTTACACCACGTTGGTGGGAATATAAATTTGTTCAATCATTGTGGAAAGCAGTTTGTAGACTTCTCAAATAACTGAAAACAGAACTGGTGGGTGAGGTGGCTCATGCCTGTAATCCCAGCATCTGGGGAGGCTAAGGCCGGTGGATCTCCTGATCTCAGGAGTGCAAGACCAGCCTAACCAACATGGTAAAACCCCATTTCTACAAAAAATACAAAATTTAGCGAGGTGTGGTAGTAGGTGCCTGTAATCCCAGCTGCTAGGGAAGCTGGGGCAGGAGAATCCCTTGAACCCTATAGGCAGTGGTTGCAGCGAGCTGAGAGGGAGCTACTGCATGCCAGCCTGAGCAACAAGAATGAGACTCCATCTCAAAAAATAATAATAACAACAAACAAGCATACAGAACTACTATTCAACTCAGCAATCCCATTACTGGTATACCATTACTTACCCAAAGGAAAATAAATTCTTATGCTAAAATGACACATGCACTCATATGTTCATTTCTGTGTTATTTACAATAGCAAAGACCATGGAATTAATGTAGGTGCTCATCAGTTGTAGATTGGATAAAGGAAATGTTTATTCTATTCTATTGAATAGAATAGAATAAACATGCCATATAAGAATAGAATAGAATTCTACATGCCATATAAATAAAAACAAAATCATGTTCTTTGCAACAACATGAATGAAGTTGGAGGTCATAATCCTAAGCAAATTAACGTATAATCAGAAAACCAAAGGCCCCTGTTCTCATTTGCAAGTAGGGGCCATACATTGAATACTACATGCCATATAAATAACAACAAAATCATGTTCTTTGCAACAACATGAATGAAGTTGGAGGTCATAATCCTAAGCAAATTAATGTATAATTAGAAAACCAAAGGCCCCTGTTCTCATTTGCAAGTAGGGGCCGTACATTGAGCACTCACGGGGGGAAACATGGAAATAACAGACACTATGGACTACTAGATATGGGAAGGGTGGGAAATAGGTCAAAAAAGTACCTATTGGTTACAATGCTCACTACCTAGCTATAATATACCCATGTAACAAACCTGTACATGTAACCCCTGTATCTAAAAGTTGAAAAACAAATAGAATTTACAAAATTACAAAAAAGAGTAAAACAAATATATTGAACAATTGAAAAATAAAATGTAATATGAGAAAAATAAGTCCAAATGTATCAGAAATATTTAAAACTGAGACATAATAAAGCTACTAAGTTCTAAATTTATGGGAAACGTCTAAAGCAATAGACAAACTATACCATTAAATGCTTATATTAGACAATAGGGAATATTGAAAATTATAAAACTAAATATTTAATGTAAGTGTTGTTAGAATTATGAATATTTATCCAAATAATATAAAAGACAAATATTAAGGAAGACTAAAATATTAACCAATAAACAAATATAAAGTTAATTTTTAAAGGCAAAAAATGATCATATTTAAAAATATTAGAAAGCTATTTTTCTGGGGAAAACAAAAGCAAAACACAGGAACTAATTATACTGGAAATAAAACTCATAAAACAATGATATGTAAAAACATTGTTTCGATGCATGTAAAAATTAGGTAAATAAAAACATTCACAGAAAGATACATTTTACCAATGCTGTCTCAAAAAAGTGTGAATAATACTGTATTTGTGATTCAAAGTAATTTGCTAGATATGAAGTTTGTAAAAAGAAAATATTTTACCCTATTTTGTGATATTTACTAATTTTCAAGAAATACAAGGTACCAAGTATGTACACTTTTTTGATAAAGATGTTGCACAGTTATTTGAGGCTTATATAAACCATTAATGTGTGTGGCTGTGTATTTGCATGTAAAATGCCACAAATGGAGGCTGAATTATAGGTCTATTTCACTTATGAACTTTAGTATAAATATTCTAAATAAAACGATCACCAACAAACTCCAAATCATATAAATTATTATTTAAAAATAAAATATAATACAAATATAACAATGGTGATAGTAATTGCTAACCATTAGTGTAAATAATGCTTGCTGTTCTAAATAATTTATATACAATAATTTAATTATCATAATGACCTTGTAACATAGGTGCTATTATTACTATCATTTCTTGACAAAACAGGACTGCACATTCAGACAGAAAGGAAGTAGCAAAAGCTTTCTTAGACTTATACCTAGAAAATCGGATTGAAAGGTATATTTACATTCAAAACCAAGAAAACTAAAAACAAATATTTATAGATGAATTAAAACTGCCTGTACGTATTCATACTTTGTATATACAGTCATGTATCATTTAATGATAAGAATGCCAGCTGAGAAATGCATCATTAAGTGATATCATCATTGTGCAAACATCATAGGGTATACTTACACAAGCCTAGATGGTATACCCTAAAACATAGTTATGCTATATGATATAACCTACTGCTCCTAGGCTACAAACTCACACATATTACTGTACTGAATACTGCAGGAAATTGTAACACAATGGCAAGAATTTGTGTATCTAAATACAGAAAGGTAATGTGTTGTTCTAATACATTGTGATATCTACAGTGCCAATAGCCAACAGAAATTCTTCAGCTGCATTATAATCCTATGGGACAACCATCAGATATTCATTTATTGACTGAAAAGTTGTTATGTGGCACAGGTCTGCATAATAAAAATTCTTAATACATATTTTGACTGAAATTGCTGAAGGGTTAATCATTAAGAGGAATTTACAGGAAGATAAAAAACTACTGATGTGACCTGAAGATTTTCCTTTAATTATTTTATTAAATAACACTTTATAAACATGTATACAGAGGTGTATATAAGTTTATAGATATATGTGTGCTACATTACTTATATAGGTACATATATATTTGTATCAATTTCTATCCCAGTCTCTGCATTTATATTAGAAAAAGTGTCAATATTTGACCTTCTATTAATAAGTTATTCTGTAAATTAGAAGGTGCTTTTGGAGCATTAATTGGCATCTATAATAAGAGGCACACAAGTGTGACTTTCACAAAAATAATAAAGATACTAAGCTATGGTGACAATGACAAGCAAAAGAAATATAATAAGAAAATACACATGTATATGAAGAAAACGTTAAAAATTTAATTACTAACATTATCAAAAATCAGATAAAACTTTAAGATATTTTACCAAAATTTTTAAACAAAACAAAAATCCATAAAAATAACAAAACAGACTTTATACTATATAGCATATACTAGCATGTTATTAGCCAAGGTGTGAAGACTCTTCAATGGTACAGGATAATCATGTGATAAGATAATTTTAAGTGAGAAAAAACAGGATGCAAAGTAATATATAACAGATGATCTGATAATAAATATTCAAACAATTAAAATAATCACTGTTTAAATTTAAATTCATGTTGATAACTATGAAGGAGGATTCATATATTTTTTTTTTAGAAAGCAAAGAAAAAGTAAAATTGATAATTATGGAGAGAGATCCAAGATGGCTGATTGCTAACAGCTCAGGATTGTAGCTCCCAGTGAAAGCCCAGCGAACGAGAGGACGCCACATTTTCAGACGAATTTTCATCACTCACGGACCAGAAGATTCCCAGTGGAGGAGCCGCCCGGGTCGCCAGCGCGACTGTTGTGGCCGGCACAGCGGTTTTGCCAGTGCCTTGGCACAGAGCTCTTCATGCAGAGTAAATGGGCCTGGTTCCCCTACTGACCAATGCTTGGAGTTCAGGGAAGGCAGAGCTGCTTGTTACAGACTCAAGAAGGAAGCCAGACAGGAGATTCCCGGGCAGAAGAGCACCATCAGTTTTATCGCTGCTGTTTTGGCCGGTGCAGTGGGTTGCTCGGATTCCAGCACTGGGAATCAATAAATTGGATGTCCACTCAGAAACCTAATTAGAAAGGCAGTAATTGTAAAGACAAAAGATGGATAAATTCATAATAAAGGGAATAAACCAGCCTAAAAAGGGTGAGAATATCCAAAATCAGAACCCTCTCCCTCTACAGGGGATTGCAGTTCCTCCTCAGCAACAGAACAAGCCCTGATGGAAAAGGACTGTGTCCCATTTTCTGAAGTAGGCTTCAGAAGGTGGATGATAAGAAACTTCTGGGAGTTAAAAGAACTTGTTCTAACCCAATGTGAGGAAACTAAGAACTTTGTAAAAAGGTTTGATGAAATGCTAAAAAGAATAGACAATATAGAGAGGAATATAAATGAACTAACGGTGTTGAAAAATACAACATGAGAACTTAGTGAAATATGCACAAGTTTGAATAGCCGAATTGATCAAGCAGAAGAAAGGATATCAGAGGTCGAAGACCAACTTAATTAAATAAAATGAGAAGACAAGAATAGAGAAAAAAGGATAAAAAGGAATGAGCAAAGTCTTCAAGAAATATGGGACTATGTGAAAAGACCTAATCTACGTTTGATAGGTGTACCTGAATGTGACAGAGAGAATGAATCCAAGCTGGAAAATACTCTTCAGGATATTATCCAGGAAAATTTTTCTAATCTAGCAAAGCAGGACACTATTGAACCCCATGTAGTACAGAGAACACCACAAAGATATTCCTCAAGAAGAACAACCCAAAGGCAAATAATCGTTAGATTCATCAGGGTTGAAATGAAGGAGAGAATACTAAGGGCAGCCAGAGAAAAAGGTCAGGTCACCCATAAAGGGAAGCCTATTAGACTTACAGCAGATCTCTCTGCAGAAACCCTACAAGTCAGAAGAGAGTGGGGGTCAATATTCAACATCCTTAAAGAATAGAACTTTCAGCACAGAATTTCATATCCTGCCAAATTAAGCTTCACAATTGAAGGAAAAGTTAAATATTTTATGAATAAGCAAGTACTCAGAGATTTTATTACCACCAGGCCTGCTTTACAAGAACTTCTGAAAGAAGCATTACACACAGAAAGGAACAACCAGTATTAGCCTTTCTAAAAATATACCAAAAAGTAAAGAACATCAACATCAAAAAGAATTTACATCAACGAATGGATAAAATAAATTGACTAAATCCCCCAATCAAGAGATACAGCCAAAACCTAATGGTATGCTACAACCAGACCCATTTTATATTCAAAGATACACAAAGACTCAAAACAAAGGGTTGGAGAAAGATTTGTCAACCAAATGGAGAGCAGAAATAAAGAAATAAACAAAATTCAGGAGTTGCAATTCTCACATTTTATAAAATAGATTTCAAAGCAACAGAGATACAGTGGTAAAAGGATCAATGCAAAAATAAGAGCTAACGATCCTAACCCCCAGATACATAAGACTCATAAAGAGATTTAGACTCAACGTGACAGAAAACTAATAAGGATATCCAGGACTTGAACTCAGATCTGGAACAAGTAAACTCAATAAATATTTATAGAGCTCTCCACTTTAAATACACAAAATATACATTATACACTTTAAATACACAAAATATTGTTCAGCCATTATTAATACCCATTTTTAGAATAAAGCTACATTCCTGTTCTCTCTCCCTCTTTTTCTTCTGCTTTCTTCCTCTCCTTCTCTTCTTAAAAAAATAAATAAATAAAAATAAAAATAAATTAAAAAATAAAAATAAATTGATAATTATGATAGATTTAAGGAAAAGAAATGATGATGCTTCCTTTGACTCTTACTGTTACAAGTGACAGACAATCTTTCTCAAACCAATTTATGCAAACAAAGGCATCCATTTTTTCACAGTTTAAAAGCATAGGATTTTGTCTAACTTTACCTCCACCAAATTGCCAATAAAATTTTATTTAATGAAACACTAAAACCAAATCCTTTGTTCTGGTAAAGAATATCTATTTGATCTCTACATCATATATTATATTATCAAAGAAGCATTAAAAGCAATCCTATTAAGATCAAGTATAAATAATGAATTACGTATTAATTTCATATTTCTGTTTTGTTTCTAGCCAATGAAATAGAATAGTAAAAATTTTAAAACATTAAAATAATGAAAAGAAAAATGCTATGATGTTCAGTATTTGCAGATACTACTTATTTTCTCAACATCTAATAAAATCAGTTAAATATTTTCCCCTGTTTTTAATGTCATCCTGATTTCTTTGAACAGTGGTTTGTAGTTCTCCTTGTAGAGATCTGTCATCTTCCCAGTTAGCTGTATTACTAGGTGTGTTATTCTTTTTGTGGCAACCGTGAATGGGAATTCATACTTCTCATATTGAGGGTTTAGCATGAAGAAGTACTGAACTTTATCAAAAGTCTTTTCTGCATCAATGGAGCTAATCATGTGATTTTTGTCTTTAGTTCTCTTTCTGTGATGAATCATATTTATTGATTTGTGTATGTTAAACAAAACTTGCATCCCAGGGGTAAAGCCTACTTTATTGTGGTGAATAAATTTTGGAAGTAAGCCTATTTATGTGTGAATGCATATGAATGTACATATACTGTATACTTTGGGACATGCACATATGCACACATTCACAGGTAGGTATAAACCCATATTCATAAATATATCCACATATATGTATACATATGCATGCACAAAAGTTGTGCCTAGGTATACATGTATAGGCACATACATATTCATCTACACATATGCACGATGAAGTAAAATTTCATGTACAATTTTATAACACTTCTCTTACTGGAAAATTCATTGTGAACATCCAGGGCTATATCTCCTTTACATAATTTAAATGGTTTTATGCTACTACATTATATGACTGTCTAACACTTTTTATATTCATCCATTTGTCTTCTAATTTTCACTAAACATGTGATTCCACTAAAAAAAACTGGTTCTGAAGTCACATCACATGGGATACCAGTCATAGTAATGGCATTCTTGTAAGAAAAATATCCTCAGGATTTAATGAGTGAGATAAACAAAGCAAACAATGAATGTTTTGCATTTATTAAATACTCAGTAATTCAAGGCGATTATTGTAGCTATTGTTGTCTATCATCTATCTATCTATCATCTATCTATCTATATCATCTATCTATCTATATCACCTAATTCCTTTGTAGTTAAGCCTCCCTACATTATATTTCTAAAAGTAGAGTTTGAAACTTTAAGATAATTTAAATATTTTGTAGCTCTTGCCAAATGTTCTTCCAGAAATATTGTAATAATTTTAATTCTAATCACCAGTGCATCAGAATAACTGTCCTTTTATTTCTGAACATATTTATTATTTTATTTTTCTCCTCATTATTCTATCTTTTCCTTAGGATAAATAAAAAGATATGCCATGTTTTCATTTATAAATGCATTCCAGGGTTCTTGGGTTTTTGGGTATGCACTGCAAAAAAGTGCTCAATTTTAACTGTTGTACCTTGAATTCTTGCTATTAATACTTCAGAAAGATTCCAGGAAGAAGCTCAGCTCCAGAACACAAAATCCAAAATGCCCGAGTTGGAACTAAACTTCGGGGAACTCCTCTCACTACCATACTAAAATCCCCACCCGGGATGGATGTTATTTGCCATTTTCTACCCATGTGAAGTATGTAGAAATATGGTCAACAACTGCGTCTGTGCTACCTTTACTCCACCTCCACCTACATGAGTCAGCTACTCTCCACTCCCAATAAAAGCCCTGTTTCCATGTTTGTTTGGGGAGATGCTCCTTTGGGAACTATCACCATAGTCTTCCTTACTTGCTGCAAATTGTTAAGTACTCTTTGATTGTGGTCATCAGACTGTCACCCACCTAGTGGTCAAACCACTCATTGTGTGGGTAACAGAAAGACTAGAAATATTTTAATTTTAACCAAATGAAAAATTATTTCAATCAAAATGTCAGGAAGCTAATAGACAAGCCAGTGTTGCATATGGTAGTGGTGTAAGACCCTGTAGTCTATCTATAGGTGTATTTTGTGTACTTGGATTTATGTTGGTTTTTTTAATCCTTGAAAAGAATTGGCAAAATATTGAATTTATGAATTTCAGTTACCCAACTTGAACATTTTATTTTCCGAAATCATCCTATCCTCAGCAGTCTCAGTTTAATTCCTCAGTGCAGGAATGCACAAGCTGCTGAACTTGGTTGTTTTCCTGCTGATTCTTTTTATTTTGTCTCCTAAGAAGAATGACACCGAAATTTCTTTCTACTGCACTGAGTACCCACATGTAAGAAATGACAGTCTAGTGGTAAATCTGCATGTTTTCACTAAGGTAGGCAATAGAAGAGAAAGAGAATAAAAAGCTGATTGTCCTCAGCTAAATAAACAATAATAACAAAACAGAAAAAGGGGAGTGATCATGGATGTTTTTTGCAAAATCAAGCAGGAAGAAGAGGTGTCTGAATTACATGGTAACAATGGGTGTAGTAATCCTTGTGTTCTAGTCACATGATGCTCTTTTAAAGAGTATTATAAAGAAAAATTTCAGACTTGGATTACCTTCTGAGGAGGAAAGGAACCTACTGCACTCAGAACCTTGGGAAATGTTTGCCTTCGGTTATGAATTAAAAACTTAAATGTAAGACTTGAAATTGTAAAACTCCTCCATGAAAACAGAGTAAAATCTTCTCACCATTGTGCTTAGCAATAATTTCTTGGATTCTACACCAAAAGCACATGCAGCAAAAGCAAAAATAAATAGGTGGGACTACATCAAACTAAAAATCTTCTGCAAAGTAAAGGAAAATATCAACAGGCTGAAGAGGCAACCTATATAATGGAAGAAAATTTTGTGTATTATCATTTTTTAGTTTTTTGAGACAGGGTCTTACTGTGTCACCCAGGCTGGAGGTCAGTGGCGTAATCACAGACCTCTGCAGCTTCGACATCCAGGCTGAGTTGATTTTCCCACCTCAGTCACCTGAGTATCTGGGACTGTAGGGAAACACCAACAAACCTGGCAATTTTTTCTATTTTTTATAGAGAGAGGGTTTTACCATGTTTCCCAGGTTGGTCTTGACCTCCTGGGCTCAAGAGGTCAAGGCCCATTGCCTTCACTTGCCAAAGCTCTAGAATTACAGGTGTGGACCATCAAGTCTGGCCATGTGTGAATTCTCTATCTGAAAAGTGGTTAGTGTTCAAAATACATAAGAATCTTCTACAATTCAGCAAACAAACTAAACCAAAGTGGAAAACAAAATAAAACAAAAGCCAATGACCAATTTTTAAAAACAGAAGACATGAATTAACATTTCTCCAAATAAGACATACAAATGGCCAAAAGTTATATGAACCATCTGATTTTTTTATTGCATTTTAGGTTTGGGGGTACATGTGCAGATCATGCAAGATAGTTGCATAGGTACACACGTGGCAATGCAATGTGCTGCCTGCCTCCC
>CM052648.1:60866725-60880820 GCA_028533165.1 Leontopithecus rosalia | reverse complement strand
GTTCCTATTTCTCTGCATCCTCTCCAGCATCTGTTGTCTCCAGATTTTTTAATGAACGAAATTCTAACTGGCGTGAGATGGTATCTCAATGTGGTTTTGATTTGCATCTCTCTAATGACCAGTGATGATGAGCATTTTTTTCATATGTTTGTTGGCCTCATGTATGTCTTCTTTTGTAAAGTGTCTGTTTATATCCTTTGCCCATTTTTGAATGGGCTTGTTTGTTTTTTCTTGTAAATCTGTTTGAGTTCTTTGTAAATTCTGGAGATCAGCCCTTTGTCAGATGGGTAAACTGCAAGAAGTTTTTCCCATTCTGTTGGTTGCTGATTCACTCTAGTGACTGTTTCTTTTGCCATGCAGAAGCTGTGGAGTTTGATTAGGTCCCATTTGTCTATTTTGGCTTTTGTTGACAATGGCTTTGGTGTTTTGGTCATGAAGTCCTTGCCTACTCCTATGTCATGGATGGTTCTGCCTAGATTTTCTTCTAGGGTTTTTATGGTGCTAGGTCTTATGTCTAAGTCTTTAATCCATCTGGACTTAATTTTAGTGTAAGGTGTCAGGAAGGGGTCCTGTTTCTGCTTTCTGCACATGGCTAGCCAATTTTTCCAACACCATTTATTAAACAGGGAATCCTTTCCCCATTGTTTGTTTTTATCAGGTTTATCAAAGATTGTATGGTTGTAGATACGTTGTGTTGGCTCTGATGCCTCTGTTCTATTCCATTTGTCCATATCTTTGTTTTGGTACCAGTACCATGCTGTTTTGATTACTGTAGCCTTGTAGTATAGTTTGAAGTCCAGTAGTGTGATGCCTCCCGCTGTGTTCTTTTTGCTTAGAATTGACTTGGCTATGTGGGCTCCCTTTTGGTTCCATATGAAGTTGAAGTTTAAGGTAGTTTTTTCCAGTTCTGTGAAGAAGGTCATTGGTAGCTTGATGGGGATAGCGTTGAATCTGTATATTACTTTGGGCAGTATGGCCATTTTCACGATATTGATTCTTCCTAACCATGAACATGGAATGTTTCTCCATCTGTTTGTGTCCTCTCTTATTTCATTGAGCAGTGGTTTGTAGTTTTCCTTGAAGAGGTCCCTTACATTCCTTGTAAGTTGTATTCTTAGGTATTTTATTCTCTTTGTAGCAATTGTGAATGGCAGTTCATTATTGATTTGGCTCTGATTTTTGACAAACCTGACAAAAACAAGCAATGGGGAAAGGATTCCCCATTTAATCAATGTGCTGGGAAAACTAGCTAGCCATATGCAGAAAACTGAAACTGGATCCCTTCCTTGCAGTTTATGCAAAAATTAACTCCAGATGTATTAAAGATTTAAACATAAGACCTAATACCATAAAAACCCTAGAATAAAACCTCTGCAATACCATTCAGGACATAGGTATCAGGACATAGGCATAGGCAAGGACTTCATGATTAAAACACCAAAAGCAATGGCAACAAAAGCCAAAATAGACAAATGGGATCTAATTAAACTTAAGAGCTTCAGTATAGCAAAAGAAATTATCATTAGAGTGAACAGGCAAATAACAGAATGGGAAAAATCTTTTGTAATCTACCCATCTGACAAAGGGCTAATATCCAGAATCTACAAAGAGCATAAACAAATTTACAAGAAAAACAACAAACAAACAGCCCTATGAAAAAGTGAGTGAAGGATATAAACAGACACTTTTCTTTTTTTTAGACAGAGTTTCACTCCTTACCCAGGCTGAAGTGCAATGGCATGATCTCGGCTCACCACAACCTCTGCCTCCTGGGTTCAAGCAATTCTCCTGCCTCAGCCTCCTGAGGAGCTGGGACTACAGGCAGGTGCCACCATGCCCAGCTAATTTTCTGTATTTTTAGTAGAGACATGGTTTCACCATGTTGACCAGGATGGTCTCGATCTCTTGACCTCGTGATCCACCCGCCTCGGCCTCCCAAAGTGCTGGGATTATAGGCGTGAGCCACCGCGCCTGGCCAGAACAGACACTTTTTAAAAGAAGACATTTATGCAGCCCACAAACATATCAAAAAAAGTTCATCATCACTGGTCATTAGAGAAATGCAAATCAAAACCACAGTGAGATACCATCTCATGCCAGTTAGAACGGCAATCATTTAAACATCAGGAGACAACAGATGCTAGAGGGGATGTGGAGAAATAGGAATGCTTTTACGCTGTTGCTGGGAGTGTAAATTAGCTCAACCATCGTGGAAGATAGTGTGGTGATTCCTTGAGGATCTAGAAATTGAAATACCATTTAACTCAGCAATCCCATTTCTGGGTATATGCCCAAAGGATGATAAATCATTCTATTATAAAGACACATGCACATGTATGTTTATTGTGGCACTATTTACAATAGCAAAGACTTGGAACCAACCCAAATGCCCATCACTGATAGACTGGATAAAGAAAATGTGGCACTTATACACCATGGAATACTATGGTGTATAAGTGGTGCAGCCACTAAAAAAGGATGAGTTCATGCCCTTTGCAGGGACATGGATGATTCTGGAAACCATCATTCTTAGCAAACTGACACAAGAACAGAAAACCAAACACTGTATGCTCTCAGTCATAACTGGATGTTGAACAATGAGAACACATGGACACAGGGAGAGAAACATTGCACACCAGGGCCTTGTGGTGGGTGGGGAGGTAGGGGAGGGTTGGCAGGGGGTGGGGAAATTGGGGAGGGGTAGCAATAGGAGAAATACCTAATTTAAATGTCAGGGTGATGGATGTAGCAATCCACCATAGCATGTGTATACCTATGTTACAAACCTGCAGCTTCTGCACATCTGCCACAGAACTCAAAGTATAATAAATAAAAATAAAATAAAGGTTGCTTAATATCACTAATCATCTGGGAAATGCATCATAACCACAATGAGATATCCAATAACTCCTACTACCATGGGTAGTATAAAGAAAAGAAAATTAAAGAAAGAAAAGAAAACAGAAACAACTGCTGGTAAGGATGTGGAGAAAAGGAAACCCTTACATACTATTGGTGGAAAGGTAGAATGGTACAGTCACTATGGAGAACAATACGAACGTTCCTCAAAAAGTGCAAAATAGGCCTGCCATGTATCCAGCAATCCCACTTCTGCTTATATATCCAAAAGAATAGAAGAGATTGAGACCATCCTGGTCAACATGGTGAAACCCCGTCTCTACTAAAAATACAAAAAATTAGCAGGGCATGGTGGCACGTGCCTGTAATCCCAGCTACTCAGGAGGCTGAGGCAGGAGAATTGCCTGAACCCAGGAGGCAGATGTTGCGGTGAGCCGAGATCGCGCCAT
This sequence comes from Leontopithecus rosalia, assembly GCA_028533165.1. Taxonomy (NCBI): domain Eukaryota; kingdom Metazoa; phylum Chordata; class Mammalia; order Primates; family Cebidae; genus Leontopithecus; species Leontopithecus rosalia. The sequence goes on along the minus strand of CM052648.1, from coordinate 60,877,512 downwards.
TGCACTCCAGCCTGGGTAACAAGCGCGAAACTCTGTCTCAAAAAAAGAAAGAAGGATTTCAAAGGGATCTGCATCACCATGTTTATTGTGTAACTCACAATAGCCAAGATAAAGAATTAACCTAAGTGCCCATCAACAGATCAATGGGTAAAAAAAAATGTGGTACATTTGGAATACACTGAAGTATTGTTTATCCTTAAAAGAGGAAATCCTATAATTTGTAACCACATAGATAAACCTAGAGTACATTTTGATAAGAGAAATAAACCGGTCATAGGCTACCAAGTGCTGCATGACTTTAATTATATGAGGTGTCTAAAGTAGTCAAACTCAAAACATCAGAGAATATTGGTAATTGTCAGGGGCTAGGGAAAATGAGAGGGAAATAGGGGATTATTGCTCAATGGGTATAAAGTTTCAGTTACACAAAATGAATAAATTCTAGATATATGATATAGTACCAGCACACAATACTTCAATATTGTATACTTTTAAAATTGAGAATTCATCTTTTATTAAGTGTCCTTATTACAAAAAAAAAATTAAAACCCTCAAATCAAACCCCTGCTCCACACACATAAAACTACAAATAAATTTTTAGAGGTGATGGGCATATTAACTACCTTCATTGTGGTAATGATACCTTAGGTGTATGCATAGCTACAAACTTAGAATGTATAAATCTGTGCAGTTTTCATATATCAATTATACTACAATAAATGTTTAAAAACAAAGGTTCATTTATTAACTCAAAACTAAGGACCTTATATCTTGATTACAAGTACCCACTGAACAAAGTATGTATAAATACAGCTTCCTAGAGTCAAAAGCAAGATGTATAAATGAAAATTTGTGGAAAAAATGACAATTCATTTTAATCTACTAATTACTATTAGAGAGTTTCTAACCCAAGAGTTTCTTAGAAACTAAGAGAGTCTCTAACCCAAGACTTAGTGCTTACTGTGAAAGATCAAAAAGGTTAAATAAAATGAACGATGGAAGAGATCTAGCATAGAACAAATAATGATTTATTTATAAATATCTTCTCTTCCGACTCAATTTTCTGAATAAATAAGCAAAAACTTGACAATGTATAATTATTTTACTCTGAGAAAAAATGATGAATTGAATATATGCCATGGATGTTTTGTAAGCCTATTCAGTGGATCACTTTTGAAGGAATGTTTTCTACCAGGTGGCATCGATTCATATAACTCTAGTGTTGCTATTGGGCTTAGACTGATTAGAACTGAGGCAGTCCTATGATTAATGACTTGGTAAATTGCAGTATGTAAGCTATCACAAAGAATGCTAATCCTGATATTTTTTCTGCCTCTTCACAGCAACTAGAACCAGTTTTTCAAAATACCTAGCTCTCTGCTAAATGCCTACAAGAATTATTTCATGTAATTTTCCGCTAGTCCTATGATGTATATGCTGTTTTTAATGGCTTTAATTTGACATGTGACATGTCACATGTCACATGTAATTTGACATGTGACACCTGAGTCACAGAGAATTGATATAATATACACAGTGTTATAGGGGTAGTAAGAACAGTAGCTATACTTTAGGTCTGTATTACTCCAGAGCCCAGGAATCCTACATGCTAACATGGGTCTGATCTCACACAACTCAGAGCAGTTTTTTTAGTGGTCTCATCTCTTTTCCTTTCTTTTAGAATTTAGTTTAATTTCTTTTCTTCTTGTTCTTCTTCTTGTTCTCCTTCTTCTTCTTCCCTTCCTCTCTTCTTCTTCTTCTCCTCCCTCCTCCTCCTCCTCCTCCTCCTCCTCCTCCTTCTCCTCCTCCTCCTCCTCCTCCTCCTCCTCCTCCTCCTCCTTTCTTTCCTTTCTCTTTTGGATATAGAGTCTTGCTCTGTCACACAGGCTGGAGCGCAGTGGCACAATCATAATTCACTGTAACCTTGAAATCCTGGCCTCAAGCATTCCTCCTGCTTTGGTCTCCCAAAGTGCTGGGCTTCTCATCAACAATTTTGAGTTCCTTCTCAAAGATTTTAAAATAAATTTTATTTTATTATAAACCTCTTTGTCTTTTTATAGTCTAATCACCGATTATAAAATTATTTTCTTAGTTTATAATAATATCATTATTCAAATTTCCTCATTGAAATTGTAGGCAGATTTGACAATATGGAGAAGCATCTTGATCTGTTTGGTAGACTTTAGAAAACAGAATATTCTTTTCATGTGAAAATGAAAATAGTTCTTCCTATCATACAACTTGCATGCTATAGAGAAGCACTATATTCAACATTTGAAATTGTTTTTGAAATTTAAAAAATTATTTTTTCCTTCATGTAAAAAACATAAGATAAAATAATACATTTATAATTATTATGTCTGAAAGTTGTTTCTGTATAATGATCATAGGCTTTGGAGTCAAACAGAATTTGATTTAATTATTAGTTTGAAAATGTACTACTTTTGCAACTTAGACTCATTTGTTTAACCTGGATTTTCTCCCCTTACTTGTATATTCAAAATATTAACATTGTGAATGTTAAAAGTAATAATGTCAGTAATCACTATCATCTCACCACAAGCTATCTCATTTAATTAGTATTTTAGCATGATAAATATATATATATTTTTTTATTTTTTAGGAGAAACAGGGTTAGACAATATAACTAACTTTATTAAAACCATTAGTAAATATCGGCAAACATATTTGAACTGAAGTATGTTAGTTTGCTAAGGTTATCATAACAAGTACTACAGATTGGGTGGCTTAAAACACAGAAATTTATTTCTCACAGTCCTGGAAATTTCAGATGCAAGGTCAAGGTGTTGGCAGATTTGATTTTTCCTGAGACCTCTTTCCTTGGCTGACAGATGACAGATGACCACCTGCTTCCTATCTGTGTCCTCACATAACCTTTCCTTTGAATCCCTGGTGTCCCCCTAAGTATATCTTAATCTCTTCTTATAGGACAGCCATCAGATTGAATTGAACTGTACCGTAATAATCTCATTTTGACACATTTACCACTTTAAAGACTCTATCTCCAAAGACAGTCAAATTCTAAGATACCAATTTGGGGCTCCAGCATAAGGGTAGGGGAGGGCACAATTCAGTCTTTAATTTCAAATTATGTTTCCAATAATCCAAGAGCATGCTGTCTTCTACAAATACAGAAGCTCCTTAACCGAACACTCAAAAGCCAAGTTTAAAATGAAAATGAAAGGAAGTTTATATTCATCTTATCATTAAAGACAAGAGTTTTAAACACTTGCCAAAAAGTTAATTTTTTAAAATTTTTCTTTCTCTTCTTTCTGTTTCTTTTTTCATCTTCTCTTCATCCACCTGTTTTTTCTCTTCCATTTGTCCTTTTATTATTTTGTTTTATTTTCTCTCCTTCACTGTAATTTCTTCACAAGACTAATTACGTGATCCATACATTTAAATTATTTTTTAAAAATTTAGCTTATTTCATCCTCACAGCAAATCTACAGTGTAGAAAGTGTAAAAGAAACATTATACTAGACCTTTGTTACAAATTGTTTCCTGGAGTTTGCCTCATGAAATCATGGCTCCTGTTTCAGCAGATATTTGGACAGAGTTTATACATTTAATCTCAGTTCCCTTTATCTAATTCTGTCTCTTTCTCTTTCTCTTAACATTTTCCTCTAGAGTTTCTCACCTCAATTCAATAATTGTAGTTTCCATGAAGTTTACCCTCAGGATATTCATGCCACCAAAACTGAAGATTTTTCTTTGAATTTTAGTTGCTTTGCATGGTACAGGTTGGGTCTTATTCTCAAATTAAAATCTTGAAAACATATCCAGTGTTGTTTTTACTTTCTTTCTTCCAATTGTCAATTGTTCCTGCTTTTGTTCATTCTTCAATGTCGTCAAGTAGGCTTATGCTTTGTTCTGTTGTTTACAATTTATAGTTATCAGTGGCGAGCTTGATCTGATATTGTTACATCAGCTACAATGGAAGCACAGTGTTTAGATTATTGTTTTAATAATAAATTTATTATGATTCTACATAACTGTGCTTTTGTTATGTTTCAGTTGAGAAAATGCATAAGAGAAAAGGATGTTTGAATTATGTAGACTTAAAAAATGTTTGGATATGATTAATTATAATATGCATGGGATATGTTACGTGGTAGACAAGTGAATCTGATATCCCCCAGATAACTTTATATAATATATTATACAACATCAGAACAACTGATGTCCTGAATCTCTTTCCACAATAAAACCCAACGGTGATTTAAATTGTTGCTTGTTATAACATTCACTGTTTATTATTCTTAATAATTTGAATGATAATAAAGGAATAGGTGATAGGGCTATGATTATTTTGTCAAGCTTAAAAATACCAGTAGAAAAAAACTGGTACTTTTAGTGCTTTAGAAATAAAGAAGACTGATAAATCTTTTTTCCTGATTTATCTATTGATCTTTCCTTGTCGTCAAAATAGAGAATGATTCAATCTTCAATTATGTTTATTTATTACTACATTTGCATTTTGAGTAGCAGGTGGCATTGAGAGTATCCATAGCTTGTTTTAAGCTTTATTGTTGCTCTATATGCTGAACGTCTACTGTTTTGGTCATATTAATGATGAATTTATCATATACAATCTTAGTTTGAACACATATCAACTCAAGGCCTGGTTGGATAATTGTAGCAATATTTTTTAGCACTTTTATTCATAAAATCATGGGGCATAACATATTGTTTTATAAAATCTGATTAACACATCTAGAGTTTTTGGCAGAAAATCTGGCCTGTTTTCCAGAGTGTTAAAATATTTTCATAAAATCCTTCTGCCTAAAGAATGGAAATTATAAGCTTTAGAGCCTGACATATTTGAATTCGAAGCATGGTGTACCACTAACTAGATTTTTACTTTATAAAAATTATTCACCTCTCTGAAGTTGGAAAGGAACATGTCTAGTATTTGTTGAGGTTTTATTGCGTGGTGGTCTTTATATTACCTTCTTTGATTATTAAAACAAATACATAATTTAAGTATTCTTACTAGGCAAGAATACACATATTTAACTGAATTTAAGATTGGATAAATGAGCTCTCCTAAATTATCAATATCATATATTTATGTGTTATATATATTATCTACAAGTAGCTAAGTATTGTATTCAATCATTTCTCTCCAAAATAAATACAATTTCCTACATGACCTACTACTTCTAGGTCCTGTATCCATGTCTATGGGATGGATAAAGTACTTACTGCCACAGAAGATTACCAACAGAATTAAAATAAGTTGTTGTAAAAATGTATGAGATTGTTCATGCTTATTAGAGGTTTTGTTGTTGTCATTTCAGGTTCCACTATTTCAGTAAACCAAAAGAACTACAGATCTTCAGATGAAACTTGTATGACAAAACATGAAAATAGAAAGAAAAAAACAGAGTATTGTGCTTGATTTTTGCAGAGTCAACAATTCTTCCTTTTTGACAAGTCTTAAATCAGATTAGCAGAAACTTGCAGGGAAAATGCATATTCTTTTTTTTTTCTTTTTGAGATGGAGTCTTGCTCTGTCACCAGGCTGGAGTGCTGTGGCACAATCTCGGCTCACTGCAACCTCTCTGCCTCCCAGATTCAAGCGATTCTCCTGCCTCAGCCTCCCATGTAGCTGGGACTACAGGTGCTCGCCATTATGCCCAGTTAATTTTTGTATTTTGTAGATTATACTTTAAGTTCTGGGATACATAGTAAAGATGAAGTTTCACCATGATGGCCAGGATAGTCTCAGTCTCCTGACCTAGTGATCCACCCGTCTCAGCTTCCCAAAGTGATGGGATTACAGGTGCGAGCCACCAAGTCCAGCCACATATTCTATTTTTAAAAGTATACAGTAGGCCGGGCGCGGTGCCTCAAGCCTGTAATCCCAGCACTTTGGGAGGCCAAGGCGGGTGGATCACGAGGTCAAGAGATCGAGACCATCCTGGTCAACATGGTGAAACCATGTCTCTACTAAAAATACAGAAAATTAGCTGGGCATGGTGGCGCGTGCCTGTAATCCCAGCTACTCGGGAGGCTGAGGCAGGAGAATTGCCTGAACCCAGGAGGCGGAGATTGCGGTGAGCCGAGATCACGCCATTGCACTCCAGCCTGGGTAACAAGAGCAAAACTCCGCCTAAAAAAAAAAAGTATACAGTAAAGTTGGAAATATTATGCATATGATGTATTTGTAGCAGTAGTCCCCTACTTAGGCACAATTTTATTTTCCACAATTTCAGTTCTGTGTGGTTAACTGTGGTCCGAAAATGCTAACTGGAAAATTTTCAGAAAGAAACTATTTGCAAGTTTTAAATTGTGCACCATTCTGAATATCATGATGAAATTTCACATTGCCCTGCACTGTCCCACTCAGAACATGAATTATCTCTTTGTCTAGCATATTGAAGCTGTATACCCTGCCCACTCAATAGTCACTTAGTAGCTCCCTTGCCTATCACATAGACTGTTGTGATATTACAATGGTATGTTCAAGTTACTCTTATTTTACTTAATAAGGACCCCAAGTGCAAGAGTAGTGATGCTGCCAATTTGAATTTGCAAAAGAGAAGCCACAAGGTGTTTCCTTTAAGTGAGAAGTCAAAGTTTATCATAGATAAATACAGTTGAGGGAAAAAGCATAGAGTATACAGGATTTGGTGCTATTTGCAGGTTCCAGCATTCACTGGGAGTCTGGAACATTTTTTCCATAGATAAGGGGGACCACTATACTATTATTTCTTTCTCTTTTTTTGACAAATAGTTATTTTTTATTGCATTTTAGGTTTTGGGGGGTAGAGAAGGCAATAAAGCATAAAAATTGAAATGAGATGTTCTGAGGGTTACTTTTGGTTGATTTAAGAAGACAGCTTTAAAAAATCCAAGTATGAGAAGTGATAAATACTTATTATAAATATTTCATCACTACTATTTGTCTCTATTTGGGTTCAATGAGTTAAAAACTGCCCAATGTTGACCCTAAGGAGAAAACAAGATAGTGGAAACAATGTCTGGTTGATTTATACGTCATTCAATAGAAATCCCTCTATGCAAGCCTGCAATTATGGTTTCGGATAGGGGAGTAGACAGAAGCACACTAAGTACTCAATGGCTTAACACTCACAAGATCGTCATTTCCTTTCCTTTGAAATGACAAAGCAGAGCTCTAATATGATGTGCAATATCAGGCATGGCAGAGGAAGCATGCACAGGGTATACAGGGGAACACTGCTATCTCTAGGATGTACTTATAATGTGACAATTGAGAGAGAGCAGAAGACGGAATGAATAAAGTCTTTATCCTGTCAACTAGAACCACATTAAACTTAATGATTTGGATGGAAGGTTTTCATTTTGAACCTCGCTTTTTTCAATCCAATCCCACACTTGCTGTAGGGTTGTGGTTAAGGAAAAAAAACAATATGGATACATATATGCACACACACACACACACACACACACACACACACACGCGCGCCAAAGTCTCTTGATTTAAAAGAAAGTACCTGAATATCGAACATTCAGCCATTTTTTTTACAGTCATGAAACCTTTTTTTAAAACAACAAGCAGAATGACTCTAAAAGCTGAATCTCTTTTTAGTAGACTTAAAAAAACTAATATACATATAAAAAGACACAAAGCATAAAGTTTAAGCTCACCAAATTTATACCTAGTAACTAAACACATTTAACTCCCATCCACATGAAGAAAGAGAATACGATAGATACCACAAAAGCCTCCTTCATGTTCTCATCCACTTATTACCTCACCTCTAAATGTAACCATGATCTTTCCTTTCATCATTACAGATTAATATGGGCTTTAAAAAAATTCATGTAAATAGAATCATCATATGGGCCCTGTTAGGATAAGCTTATTCAACATTATATTGAAGATTTATTTTTTTTACCTGTCACATTTGTTACTTTATTTTTATTTTTGGAGAGTTTCTCATTGAATAAATATACCATGATTTCCTTATCCATTTTACTGTTAACGAACATCTGGTTGGCTTTCAGGTTTTGTCTGTTAGAAAGGTATTATTGTTAACCTCTTAGTCCTATCTTTTGATGCACATATAGGCACATTTTTCTCGAGTAACTTACCAGAAATGCATTATTTTGAATTATAGGATCTATCTATCTATCTATCTATCTATCTCTCTCTCTCTCTCTCTATCTATCTATCTTTCTGCAAATAGTTTCTAAAGTTGCTAGAACAGTTTAACCTCCCACCAGTAATGAATCAGAGTTCCTAATGCTCTTCAGCATCACCAGTTCTCATAATGCAGATATTGCTGCATATTTTCAGTGGTTTATAAGACTAACATTTGTTCCTCTTATTCAAAAATCTATTAGTTGGTGAGGCTCTGCTTCAGGCTGAAAGTTTGGTTCAGATTTTCTTTGTATGTCTTCATTTTCCTTGGTCTAGGACACAGTCTTCTCATAAAAAAAAATGACAAGAGCAGCAGGTGAGAACTTTGCAATGTCCTTTAAGGCTTCTGCTCAGACTATCAATTTTGCCCCCATTATATTGGCAAAAGCAAGTCATATACACAGACCAAAAATCAATTCTGTAAAGTAGGCAATTAACTTTGCTTATTCTAATGTGAAGTATGGCAATAATCATATGGCAAGGAGCATAGATGAATATAATTCTAATACAGAGGACAGAATAATCAGGAATTTTTTAAATTTTAATCGGTATGGTAGGAATATATTGATACCTCATTGTTTATTTAAGTGGTATTTTACTAAGTATCAATGTTGGTTATGATTTTAAATGCTTATTCAATATCCAGATATCTTTTGTGAAGTGACAAAGTTTTTCTTTTCATTTTCTGATTATATTGTCTGTTATTTATTCTATTATATATGAATACTGGGTATTCTGAATATCAGTCCTTTGTAAATTATACTTCAAATGTTTTCTACCACTATGTAGTTTATGTATTTGTCCTATTAATGATATATTTTGATGTTCTCAACTTTAATAAGATACACATTATTTTTTCTAATTTTTCAACTTTGTTTCAAAACAAATAAAATAAATAAACAGATAAATACTGAGTCATGGTCAAGGTTTTATCTCAACAGTAAGTCCTTACTTTCATGTTTTAATGTTCCAATTTTTAATAATAACATTCTATTAATTTCAGAAGATGAAAAATGATGAAGGTAAACACTGAATGCCCAAAAAGTAAAACTAGATCACCTAATTAGAGTACATTATATTTCTAGGACTGTGCCTCATTTCAGTGACTCTGCCTATATAATTGTTAGCTTTCTGAGCATTTGGACTTATTCTATAAATTCTAACACATAACAGTGATTATTAGAGAGACCATTTCTAGTGGCATGCATATACAGTTTTCAATAGATTTTAGAGATTCAATACATTTAACTTTTAGCAAATATTAGGCCACATTTAACTTGAAGCTCTAACTTGATAAATTTGGCTAAAAAATATAAAGCTTATGCATATATTTCAAAAAAGCAAATAGAATAGATATTATAAATATATATTTTCTTAAGTAATTTATATTACATAACATAATATGTATTACTTATATAATTATGGAAATAAATCATATATATGCTTTTATTTAAGAATATCTGCTTATAATAATGCCTCTTCCCAGAATAATAAAGATGTAAATTAAAAATATATTTTGTTTGTCATTTGGTATCCTTTTTTGTGATATAATCACTATTACTATTTACTGCATTTTTTTAGATATTTAAGTGCACAGAATATCCACTTATATCAATTTATTGCATAAATGAGAATATTTTATGCACATTCCTCTGAATGTTTCCTCTTTAATAATATCTTAAGGGTTTTTTGCATATTAAAACATAGCTCATTCTTTTATCATATGAATAATATTCAGTGGATACTGAGTGGGTCCATAATTTATTGATTTCAGCCCTTACTGAGATATGTTTCCATTGTTTATGATAATCTACTATTATACACTATTATGATCTAAATGTGTCATCTCAAAACATTCATACATTGAAACTTAATCACCAATTTGATACTGGTACAATGTTGGACATCTGGGAGGCAACTGATTAGTATATAAGGAGTAATATCCTTATAAAAGACAGTTCAGATAGCTGTCAGTGCCCTTTGCTCCTTCATCTGCCTTCATCATTATCCCAAGATGATGCAGAGATAAGCCTTCCTCAGACACCAATCAAATACCTGGATTTTGAACTTCCCAGCTTCCAAAATTGTGAGAAATACATTTCTATTATGTATAAGTGATCAAGTTTTATATATTTTGTTATAGCAGCATGAACAAACAATGACAAAATGGGTAATGATAAATCAGGTATTACAACAAGTATTTAAAAATGTGGAAGCAACTTTGGAACTGGTGAGTGGGTAGCAGCTACAAGAGTTTGGAATTAAATGCTAGAAAGAGCCTACATTTCCCTGAATGCAGCATTAAGGGAAATTCTTGTGATGGCTCAGAAGCAGAAGAGAGCTGTAGTGAAAGTCTGAATCTGCTCAGAGATTGCTTAAGTGGTTGTGATCACACTACTAGTAGAAATATGGACACTAAAGGCCATTTGATGAGGTCTCAGATGGAAGTGGAGCACAAGATATTGAAAACTCAAAGAAATGTCATTCTTGTTATAAACTGCAAAGCACCTGGCTAAATTATGTCCTAGTGCTTTATGGACGACAGAACTGTGAGCAATCAACTAGGATATTTGGCAGAAGAAATATCTAAGCACAATGTTGAGAGAGCAGCATGGCTTCACTTGGCCACTTA